>OY744530.1:62432049-62457049 GCA_963556195.1 Sepiola atlantica
TGAATTGGGTCTGCCCGGATTATTTTTATTTTTTATATCTTATCCTTTATCCTTTAATCCCCTTCCTGATCCTTTATTTCTTTATCTATGTATTTCTTTATTTTATTATGACTAAAATACAATTATCATTATTATTATTAGGATCTACATTATTATATATTTATATTTTTATAGCTATTATTAAAAACACAGCTAATATTGTTAATATTTTCATAAATGTTATTATTATTATTATTATTATTATTATTATTATTATTATTATTATTATTATTATTATTATCATTCCAAGGATTGCTAGGACTGCTATATTGTTATATTGGGGTAATTATTTTCGTTGTGGGTACTACTACTTTTGAATATCCCCAGGATTCTCGATGTCGCTATGGTTTTTGTGCCAGATTGGCTATTGCTGCCACAGTTATCATTGGGATAGCAATTGCGGCTATGACAATTATTATTACTATTGTTAATATAATTGTCGTTGTCACTGGTAGCACAGTTGTCACTTTTGGCGGGGCTGTTAGTATCTTTATTATGGTGATCGGTGACACTGTTGCTGGTTTTGAGTATTATTGTTATAATAACGTTATAGTTATTGGTGGTATTGCTCCGCCATTTGGTTACCGTTGTGAATACTACGATTAATTGGTAGTTCTCCGATTAGTGTGATCATGATTCAATTAGAATTATCTACAATTAGAATTAGTTTCATGGTGCTTATATTCCGGCTATCTGATGACTTCATAATAACGCAAAAGTAGTTAATATTTGACGTAGAGGTATGTGGAGGTGTGAGTGGGTGTGCGGGTAAATATAATCATTGACTGGGGGACTTGTATTTAATCTTAAAGTTACGGCTGATATTATTATTATCACTATTGCATCTATTTCTGATCATTGTTTAATCTATTGACGAAACATGAATAATTTAAAATAAAAAAAATTAAAATAAAATATTGTCTGACATTCTGACACGGACTCAGCTGTTTTTGTGGCATGTTTTCGTGGTTTTTTCTTCTTCCTCCATCCCACTTCTCCTTTTTTCCCTCCCCTCCCCCTCCTAATTTATTTCTCAATCGCCAAAGTGAGGATTTGCAGACGTTATAATTCGAATGTCCAGCCTTCATAGACGATTAAAAAGAACTTAGGGTAAAGCGTCTGGTATTCCCCTTCTTTCAGAAGAAGTAAGGTTTTCGAGAATGTCTTTATAAAATCGAATTAGACTTGTTTAACGATCTCAGCTACAAGTCCGGAACTCTGATTTCTTAGTAATCTTATCATTTATCAACAGTGACGTCATCTTTAAAAGAAAATAATATTTTATGGTATAGATTTTAAGCTTAGATGTCATCAATAGTGACTTATCTCTATTGTCCATTGTTTTCTACTAAGATAAATTCAGTCATCACGGTTGATCTAGTCCAAAAAAATAGTTTTAAACTTCTAATCATTCTTTCTTTCTTATTCTAAAACTAGTCAAAATCCCAACTTGTTTACAACACTTTTATCCTAATGTAAGGATTGTACAAATAAATTTTATATATATATATATATATATATATATATATATATATATATATATATATATATATATATATGTATATATATAATTTACACGTGACTTCACATTTCCGAAACAAATGATAACAGAAGCTGAATAGAGCCGGATGGCAAAGTCCTTCTGTGCTTGAAACCGACGGTATGAATGTTGTACTAATTTTTCTGTAGCAAAATATATATGTATGTATATATATATATATATATATATATATATATATATATATTTATATATATATTTCTGTAGCAAAATATATATATATATATATATATATATATATATATATATATATATATATATATATATATATATATATATATATATATATATATATAGTATGTTATGAAAATATATTTAAGGCAATTAAGCTAGATTTAAGCCTGACGATTCCCTAAGGGGATGAAACGCTGAAGCCTCTGTGTAGCTTAACTACCATAGATATATTTTCATAACTTACTACCTAGCTCTACTCACGTATTGAGCACTGTTGAAGTAAATATTTAAAATCGATACATAAAAATTATATCTCCTAATAACATTTTATGTGAATACATGAAATAATATATATATATATATATATATATATATATATATATATATATATATATATATATATATATATAGTACATGTATTGTATTAGTTTCTGTAGATGTAAATCCGTTGAAACTCAAGTGTTTTTTTTTTTAAGTGCTCAATAACAATTAGAGCTGTTTATAAGTATAAATTTTTATTTATACAAACATTATTGGTTAATATGTGCATACATGTTTCGGTTGCACTCTTCGCAGAAAGTCAACCTCATCAGACCAAGGATTCAGAGAAATGGGATGGATTTGTAGATTGTTCTCCCCCGAATAAATCTTTGTTTGGGATTGGTTATTTTCTATTTCTTATGAATGGTATCGGATTACCTATTTTACTTGTTGACCATTCTTCAGCCTTTTTATGACCTACTTATATATATATATATATATATATATATATATATATATATATATATATATATATATATATATATATATAATGTGGGGGTGCAGTGCTGCAACCAAGAACTCTCATGTCAAGTAACAACCCTGAGTCCAGTTTATCAACAAGTAACGGATTTATTTGTTGGTTATAAACGATACTCGTGTTCCCAAGTTGAATGACATATTTGCAAATAAGATCTCTCTATTTGCGAGATAAAACATAATTTCCACACAGTCCTTTGACTAAGAGCCCCGATCGACCCACCTTGCCTCAAACTCCCGGTAACTCTCAGAAAAAAACAACTTCCTGTTATGCTTAGTGAGCCAGGTCCATCTCTTTCTTCCTGGCCGGGTCTTTCTTATATGTACAACCCAGACACTAACCACTTAAGATAACTGGAGATAACTGTCATACAGAGGATTATCATGGCGACAATCCGTGAGTCCCAAACTTTTACTTTATTTCAAATAGATATAAGTTTTAGGTGGCCCAAAATAAAACCAAAGATATTTTCACTTTCTTTTGCCCCCCTCTTCTTTTTATTGGCCGAGCATCTTACACTTGCAATGTCTGCCATTCATATGCATCACTCAAATAAATGCAACCTACTGCATTTTTACATTTATATATATATATATATATATATATATATATATATATATATATATATATATATATCAAGGGAGGCGTGAGAGCGCTCTATCCTTTAATAGACTCCAAGAATGGCCTATGCTGGAAATCTCATTTCTTTGATCAATCATAACTCAAAAACCCAATAAACCAAATTAGTTAAAACTTTCCACAAAATTTTTATTTGATAGGTTCTATAAGTGTGTAGAATTTCAGCATCATTAGTCAAGGCAACTCAGAAATCTAGAAAGTTCAATCATGAAATCATGTTATCCGTGTGTACATACGTACGTACGTATGTGCCACCCTGTATCTCATCAACTATTTGATGGATTCAGCTGATTTTTGGCAGAGATAGAGGTTCCTGGGTCTATTTGGTGGCATTTTAATTTCAGTTAACCATATACCTTAGTTTTCCAGTAAAATCCCAAAAAACCTTTTAAATGACCATTGTATTGAGGCATAGCCTTTACAAAGGTAGTGGCATTCGATGATAAATGCCAGTATACTGAAATCATATGCCCTTAATAGGGTTAAGATGAAAATTCATATACACTAAATGTACAAAAGCAACGAAATTCCCAAATGTTTACACTTTTATTGTCATTAAGGGTATGCGAGCACAACAGGGCTATGTATTTTACTGGTAGGAATTTTTCTTCGACGCACCTCACACACTTCATCCACTCATGCATAGAAATTTATACTGTAGTGGTGTGATAATGAAATGGTTTGGTTGATATGTAGTCATACACTTAATTAATGACAATAAAAGTGTAAAAATTTGGGAATTTCCTTGCTTTTGTACATTTAGTGTATATGAATTTTCATCTTAACCCTATTAAGAGCATATGATTTCAGTATACTGGCATTTATCATGGAATATATATATATATATATATATATATATATATATATATATATATATATATATATATATATATATATATATATATATCATGACTTGTTTTTATTGTCACTATTTGTCAAGAACTCTTTTTGAAGTTTTCCTATCTTCCTTTCTCATGTCTTTGGAGTGATGTGTTTTTTTCTATTACTATTGAACAAACAATTTTCTCTGATGATCAACTAAGTTAAGATAAGGGCTACGGATTTCTTTTCATGTGAAACGCGGGTAAGATGTAGAAAAAGTATTGAATTTGAAAAAGAATAAAAAATAAATAAACAATTAAATAAAATATAAATATATTGAAAATATTTTTGTTTACTGAGACAAAAAGAAATTACATATATTCGCCGATATATGAAGATAAAGAAAGTGAAAGAACAGATGAAAGTTATGGTTGTGGTCGTTTAACGATATACGTAGATAAATATTTTGATGGGGCAGGTGAAAGTTATCGTTATGGATTGATTACGTTACGTAGTCGTTTATAAAAATCATTTTTTTTTTAATCAATCGTCACTTACTTCAGTATCCTCATATACTTTTTTCTTTTTGTATACTGACACCTGGGTCCGTCGCCACCATCATTGCAGTGTGTTGCATTTCGTCACCACCATCATCATCGTCCAGTGCGCTGCCTCTCACCGTCGTCATCGTCGTAGTGGGCCGCACCTTGCAGCAACTATCATCGCATCGTCTAGTGTCTGTAATCAAACTTTTCGTGCATAGAGGAAAAAGTCGAGCCCAGCGGAGAGTTTAAACTGGGTCTTTATTTGAGAGATGTTCTCGTTATATGAATAAAAGTCACACATTTATAAAATTTGAAAGAGAAGCCAAATTTTTTCTTCTTAACTTAATTCTACTTCGTTACAAGGAAAGGAAAAGGGACAGGCCAGTAGCTAGCAACACTTTTAGGAATTACATTCCCATATTCCGTTCTTTTGAATTACATCTCGATTTTTCATCCGATCAGCACTCTCCAGAAAACAGACTGACTAAAAAGCTTCTTTCTTTTCTCGTGATGTCATTGCTTCAAGGGGGGCACTGAACCTGTCAAACGCACCTGTTTGACCTTTCCCTGATCTCTAATCTGAGTTCAGGCTTGTTTATATTTTTAGTCCGAGAGCGAACTTGTTCCCCAGATTTTCGTGTCAAGTTTTGCACTGGTCTACCTAGATACCAAATCCATACTAGCTGATGTAATCGTTCTTCATATATATATACATACATACATACATACATACATACATACATACATACATACATTATGTAACAATTGTTCCTATGGTCATTGGAAAGCAACTATAAAATATATATGCTGTGAAGCTTGTAATACAACTTATTGAGCTTGCAATTTGGACATTTTCGGAAACTATACAGAGTATATACTTAAATATATCTTTTTTGCAGGAACTCATAAATATATGTGTATGCGCGTGTGTGTGTGTGTGTGTGTGTGTGTGTGTATTTAAGCAAACTTTGTTAAAATTACAGAATTTTTCTGTTTAATTATACCTGTTTTATTTTTTTATTATTCTTCTAATGATCGTTTTTGTGCTAAAATAAAAAAAATAAGGTATGTTTCCTATTTATCACGAACGTTTTCGATTCTTCGTAGAATCATTGTCAAGTGAAAAAAGCAAATAAACAAAATTAACTTTTAATCTCTAGTCTAGGAGATGATTCGTTTAATAGTCTAGGACCTAGACAAAGTAGCGGATCATTATGAATTTTGGAGTATATATTCTAGACAATACGGTGAGTAATGTAGGCACATTATTTTTTGTAAATGTTAACATTTATGGGGGTGCATTCATACAAAATTGTTGTTCTATCTTATTTTTAAGTTTTTATGAACCGATCATTATGAATTTTTGGAATATATATTGTCAGCAACACGGTCAGTAACATAAGCACATTATTTTTGTTTTGTAAACATTACCATCTAGAGTGTGCGCCCACCCGAACGCACACCGACCACCACAAAAAAAACTTTTAAAACAAGTTAGATGCAACAAATTAAGAGAAACAAATCGCCTTACATCAAATACAAAGTTATATTAAGTAATACATTTTTTAAATGATCGATGTACGCGCGTCAATGCATGGTCAAGTCCTAAACTATTAAGCTTATTATGAATTATAAAATATGTATACTTGATAATAGGGTTAGTTACGTGGACGCATTAATTATTTTTATTTGTAAACCTTACCATTTAGGAGTGTGCCATCGAAACCGTACCATACCCCAAAGAAAGGAAAAACATTAAAATTTAAATCTAATCCTATATTTACTGCTTATAGCCGTTCTGGGACGGGTATAAAAAATATTGATGTGAATACTCGCCGATTTGGTATTTTCATAGTTTAATTTCTAGATTCTACGCTAATTTCTGGTGGCCAACTGGAAACTCTCCTGACTGCGAATCAGTGGCGATTTGTGATCGGAGTTCGCGCCCGTCGATTGTCGGAAATTAGCTTCCTGCACTGAAGATTGCGTAAGCATGAAACATCGATGTCTGTAGGTAATAAATAATTAATATTTATTTATACATATTATAATATATATATATATATATATATATATATATATTAATAATGAGTTACACTTATCAATGCGAAAACCCACTCGAAGATAAGAATTGAGATAGATAGATGAACATTTGAATGGTTATAAATACTATGAGTAGATTAAAAATCTACACATACGACCCACTCAAAAAAAAACAATCCAGAAAACAACAATACTTCCCTTTTTGTCAGAAACAACGCTCATGAAATGTGAAAACTAAAGGAAAAATAGGGGGAAGCGAGAGTTGCGAGGCTGTCGAAACTAAACTCATGGTCCAATTTCTACTCTCCGATATATACTCGGAGAATACTCGTCCTGGAACAGAACAAAAATCTAACTTTGGCAACAAATTAGGTTTAATACGCCTGAAGATAACGGTCATAATTATTTTTTGCATCTTCTTTTACCTGTCTCTATTTCCTCTTTCTTTTTCTTTGTTATATATATACTATATATATATATATATTATATATATGTATATATATATATATAAATAAATGCGAAAGTTGTTTTCATTCATCATACCTATATTACATGCAAAACGGATCTATGTTATTTAAGTAAATAATACAAAACTTTACTGTGAAATATTGTATATATACTAGAGATTAATTATCCAAACAAGTTTCTGTACGTCTAATTTACATAATTATTCTTTTAACTGTTTATAATAAATTACTCTTCTAATTTTAATTTGCTATTTTCACTATATATATATGCAACAGTTTTGTCCATATTAGCTGTAATTAATTGAAGTGATTTAATAATTAAAATTTCTTAAAATATTTTGAATTATTTCCAGATGACGTAATTGGAATGATAACAGTTTTTTGCAATTATCTTTGTTGATAGTACGAGTGTTGTATTACCCGTTCTTTCGGGGTACCAAGATCCAACAAGAATGAAAAAGAACAGAACATATATGAAAAAACTTTGGTTTTCTTTATTTCCCATCACCAGATGGTTTACGCCGGTTACCCACACACATAAAAATCTTTTATCATACTTTTGTCTCATGTAAGTCTTTTTCTTGCTGAAGGCACAGACTTGGTTTCCGCTAGAGACTCGTTCATATATACATCCGATTGGAAAGCAATTTGCTCTGCATTGTCTATCCGAGCGTGAACTGAAGCAATTGTTCCACGAGCCCTTCCAATTGTCTGTTTGATGAAATACAAGTCAGGGGATTCCTTCACGTACCAACTTGCTTATGAGTCGCATTTTTAGTCAGCGGACACGAAAGCCTAACAGCAAGACGGGCTTGGGTACCATAAGCAATAAAGCTTTATCGCTGCCATAAACATCGGTAAACTCCTATTCTTCCGGTACTTTGATACTACGATCACCAAGCGTTCCGGCTCTTCGCGTTTCTGAAACCACCGCTTTTCAAGTCTCGCTTGCATGCGGAACCTTCTCCTTTTTAACAGTTATCAAGTCGCTTTCTTTCCCGACGTCCAACCCACAAAGGACTCGTCCACGATTCCTTTTTGCCACTCTTCATTATCTTACACGAGTACTACAACAAAAATACTGCGCACTAGTGAAGTCTAGGAATGGAAAAATTTCAACTAAGTTCTAACTGTAAAATTAAAATTTGCCGACTAATTTGCAAATTAAAATTCTTTTGAATTTTTATTTATTTATTTTTTTAATTTGTGTACGTTTTCAGCTTCGGAAATTATCTTAAAAAAAACGTCATTCTATACGAGTATTCGATTTGTAGTTTTAAAATTACATTGCAATTTAAGATGTAGTAACAAGGTAAAAAATATCCGTAAACATTTATGTGATTTAAGACTTTTTTTGCCTAATATTAAAGTTAGGAAAACAAAATACTAAGTTTTTTTCAAAAGGAGAATCAATATTAAATTAAATCTTTATTTATATTTGTTAATATATCTTAAATTGCAACATTGCAAGTTTGAAATTACGAATTGAATAATCGCATAGAATGTCTGCTTTTTGAAGAGATAAGTTTGGACGCTAAAAGCGTACACAATGTAAAAAAAAAACGCCCTTAGACAGATATTCTTATTTACTTGTCACCCCACGAGGTAAAAGTTAGAGACAAGGTCGATTTTTAATGTGGAATAATCCAGCTCCCCCAAAAGGAGAACTCTCGGTTGGAACAAGAATTTAAATTGCCTCAGTCTAGAAGGCTTCTCCTTCACTGACCGAGGACAGAATAGAAAAAGTGTTACATTAGAAGAGATACTACACTTTTTCTAAATAGTTGTTATATTTTTATTGAATTATCACAATACAGTTTTCAAAAAGAAATTAAAGTTGATTTAATTTTTAACGTTTTACCATCGTTTAGCTTAGTTTTATTTTATTTTTCAAATCACTCCGTTCCCACACAAAATATATATTTAAAAAAAAAACACGCACACACAATCTGTATTTAAAATGGGGTTAGCTTTTTTTTATTTTGTTCAGGATGGAATTGAATTGGAAACTTTCTGATTTAATTAATTTTTTTACGAACAATTATGTATTTCTTCATTTGGTTTTAAATATTACATTTAAAACATTACATTTCTGCACCCCTAAATTACATACTTTTCTTTTTTGAATCAAGTATTCCTAACAATGAAAAAAAAACTTTAAAATTCATATATAAAAACATTAACATGACTTTATATTTAACTATAGGCTCCCCCTATCATCGATTAATTGCTGCTCAGAGGGCTGGTAGGTTTTGCTAGTATATATATATATATATATATATATATATATATATATATATATATATATATATATATATATATATATATATATATATGACGATCCCTTATATATAAAAACATATATAAAAATATATTTATATTAGAGTATATTCTTGGAAGTAAACTAAAATAGTGATTGCAGTGGATTGATTGACTTACTAGACTAAAATCTTTCAACAAAAATCTTTTTTTTTTTTTCAGTTTTGAAGGTTAAAAGAACTTCCGAGACTATATATATATATATATATATATATATATATATATATATATATATATATATATATATATATATATATATATCAATTAACATGGGAATGAAGTGAATTTAAACTCTATATAATGTCAAATCAGCAAACATATAGAATAAACTATATCATATAGTGTTCAACAGCAGAGCCCAGAACATCGCTTTAGGCCTGATGTGACTGTTTATTATAAATTCTCCTAAAGGGCCAATCCTTTGTTTTTAAAGTGGCGATAACAATATTTTTTCTAATAAATATTTATTATATATATATATATATATATATATATATATATATATATATATATATATATATATATATATATCGACCTGTTATTTAGCATTATCTTATAAACACTGAGGTTTCATTACATTAACATCTCAGAAACAACAACCATACAAGTAGTATATATATATATATATATATATATATATATATATATATATATATATATATATATATATATATATATATATATATATATACATACTTTTCTTTTCTTTTCTTTTCTTTGGTTGTGACGCTTCTTTTTTGTAAGTGTGTGACCTTATTTTAGCACGTGCGTTATTAGAATAATTTTTTAATTTCTATTTTTTTCCTTTTTCGTCGCTGCTTTAGATATGGATTTAGTTTGTTTTTGTTTTTTTCTTTTGATTCATTTATTTGATTTGATTTCACCGATAACGTTAAAACTTAAAAGAATACTTTCTTTTAAGTTTCAACGTCACCTATTTTCATTGTTCATTGTTTTTCACTAAGCCAAATTCTATCATCACTGTTGCTGGGTTTTGTAACGAACAATAATTTTAAATCCGTAATCATTCTAAGCCTATTAAAAAAATTTCTACTTGTTTACAAAGCTTTCAACTAAACTAATAACTATTGGAATTCACGCATTGTTCATATAAATCCTAAAATCACATTTTAATTGTTCAAAATGTAAACGTGCTTCTCTAGCTGACATTTTTACTTTTAAATTCAAATCTTTAAAAAAAATGTATATTTCATTTATGTATCTTGGTCTCTCCAAAGGGCACATTATTGAAAGCTTTACCAACAAGAGATTATTCTTGGTCAATTGTTTGAATAGAACTGGGTGGATGGACCACATTCATATCATTAGTTTTATAGAAGCGAATTACAAGAGTCTCTCCTATAATAATTTTTGGCAAACCAGAAGAATACCTGACTTCATCAGCAGCAAACGGTATTCGATCAGATTTAGTTCCTCATATTAAACTCCATCCGTTATATAACTTCCGACGAGTGTTTCAGTTTCCCAAATGTATTAATTTACTAGCAAGGGTACCCGGCGTTGCCCGGGCCTCTCCACTTTCCGTAGGCAAAAGTTGTCTCTTCCTCGGTCGCCCCCTCATTCCTCCGCCCGAGGTCATCCCCTCTTCTTCGCCCACTGTCTTCCGTCTCGTCGCCTCCCCGCCTTCCCCTTCCTCTAACCCCCGCGACCGTCTTCTTAAAAAGAGATGTCAGAGCGTGACACATGTAGGTAGGTAGACGCTAGCGTGTTAATATATAAATTTATTAAATTGTTAGGTGAAAGTACATAATAGTTATACTCCCTTTCCATGTTAAGAATGGCTTTCTGAATTTATTTTTTTAAAAAACATAGTTAACCCCAAACAAGGCAGGCCGCCACTGTAGACGTAAGGGCTACTGAGAAAAAGAAAAGGGGAAAGGTAGGGGCGGTCAACTTAGATTGGGATCTGCGCAGCGAGGTGTCTGTTTACATTAGTTTTAAATTTCTGCATGTCTGTACTGTTGGGGAAACGGGGGGCAGGGAGGGGGTTCCAGAGGCCAGAAGTACGAGAAAAGAAGCTATTTGAGTAGAAGGCTCTCCGACATCTGGGGACCTCCACAGTGAATAAATGAGATTTAGTTGATTGTCGAATTAGTCTAGTGGATTTACGTCGAGGGGGCACCAAAGTAGCCAATTCATCGGAGCATAATCCATTGAAGTATTTGTAAAACAAGCACAAGGATGCTACATTGCGGCGATGGTACAGAAGCTGGAGCTTGGTTGACAGTGAGGGACCTATTAGGTTGGCGATTCTTTTTTGGACCTTGTCAAGGAGGGAGAGACCAGTAGATGATGCACCAGCCCAAATGTGACAACAATACTCCATGCATGGGCGGATGGTGGCTTTGTAGAGATATAGGATGATGTCAGGTGTGAGGAGTTTACTAGCACGGTAGATTGAACCAACCTTCTTTGCGGTAGCCTTGGCAATGTCTTCAATGTCTTTGTTCCAATTTATGTTACCTGTGAAGGTTAGGCCGAGGAGTTTGAATTATGAACTCTCAGGTAGGGTGTTATTTGCCATGACAATCGGTGGTTGAAGAGGTTTCTTGTAGTTATTGAAGGAAATGAGTTTTGTCTTTGCGGCATTAAAAGTTACCAACCATTTATGACCCCAATCCACTACAGCCTGGAGGTCATTTTCTAAAGATTCAGCCATTGCCTCGAATATGATTGCGTCGGTTTTGCCAACATGGCGAGAGTAAAGGGTGGTGTCATCAGCAAATAAACCAATCTCAGACTCTATGCCATCAGGGAGATCGTTTATATAGATCAGGAACAACAAGGGTCCAAGGATAGATCCCTGGGGTACACCAGCATTTATGTCATGTTGCTTAGATGAACGGCCATCGAGGACAACCTGGATTTTTCTTTTGTCTAGGAAGGATCTAATTATATTAAGTAATTGCCCAGTAATACCGTATGATCGTATTTTCAGGAGGAGCCCTTTATGCCATATCTTGTCAAAGGCCTTGGATATATAAAGCGCTACTACCCTAGCTTCACCTGCCTTGTCGAGTGCATGATACATGCGTTCAGAGATGACCGTTAGGATGTCTGCAGTAGATCGTGCTTGTCTAAATCCATACTGGCGGTCAGAAAGAAGTTTAGCATTAACTAAGTGTCGTACTATCGCTAGATTGATTAAGGATTCAAAGATTTTAGCAAAGATCGGCAGCAGACTGATTGGGCGATAGTTCTGGGGATCGGTTCTATTTCCAGAATTCTTGTAGACTGGTACCACAGAGGCAATTTTCCAGCTATCGGGAAAGCAAGATTCAGCTAGACACTTATTGTAGAGTTTGGAGAGGACAGGGGCCAGTTCAGCAGAGTATTTCTTTATTACTATTGTAGGTATAAGATCAGGCCCACAAGCTTTTGAGGTGTCAAGGTTTTTTATGATGTCTCTGACCTGGGATGGGGTGATGACCAGGTTATCAAGTGTGGCTTCGGTCAGCAAAGGGAATTTGGGGAGGGGGTGGTTATCTGAGTCCAAAGTAGAGTTAGAAGCGAAGCGCTGGGCAAATAGTTCAGCCTTATCAGTGGCCGTGCAAGCGACATCATTGTGGTTTGATAGTGGGGGAATCGTTGATTGACCATTATTCACTACACTATTGTAGATTTTCCAGAAATCACGAGTACCTAATTTCTGTGACTGGATGCGTTTTTTTTGTTAACTCATTAAACCTTCTCTTCGCTTCACCTATCACGGCCTTGCAATTATTTCTTGACTCTATAAATTTATTTCTATTAGTAGCTGACTTATGGCGGACGAATTTACGGAATGCTTGTTGCCTCTCAGAAATGGCAGCTGCACATTCTGAGGTGAACCATTGAGGAGAGTGAGGCTTGCTAAAGAATTTTCGCATGGGGACATAGGCTTCAATGCCTGTTTTGACCCATTCAGTTAATTCGTTTGCACACTGATTGGCAGAGAGTGAGAAGGTTTCCCTCCATGGGGCGTCACTGATGTGATCTCTGATTGACTCAAAATCAGCCCGCTCGTAGTATCTTGTTGTTTTGAGCAACGGTTCATCAGCTTTTGGACGACTTCTTAGGGTGATATGTATCATTAGCAAATAATAACGTTATGATTTCATCACGGTCCGTAAACTGCAGCAGATTATTTAAAAGGCCATTCGGTGTCGATTTCTTTTTCTTTTAAAATCAATATCGCATCTTTAAATGCTTCAAAGGTATTTATTTTACCTTATTCCTTATTAAATTTCAATTGGATGCTTAAAAAAAAATATGAACTTTAAAAAGGTTATACCTATCTCGTGTGCATTCACGATTTCATATTTGAAAGTTGAGGAAACAACAATACCTCCCGTAAGCCCGGTTGCACAAGCAAAAGCCGGGAAATCCGAATCCGATAAGATCAGGATATACAGACACAGTGAAACGGCCAAGTCTATTGGCGAAATATTTGTATTACTATAAACTAAAAAAAATGAAAGTTTATAAAAAAAAAGAAGAAAAAATCGGTTTCGATTTCTTTTTCTTTTAAAATCAATATCGCATCTTTAAATGCTTCAGCGGTATTTATTTTACCTTATTCCTTATTATATATATATATATATATATATATATATATATATATATATATATATATATGAGATAGATAGATAGATAGATAGATAGATATTACGTACAAAAACGAAATCAATGGACATATATTTCTGGCTATCAACCGTCATCAGCATGGCTACCCTGGGCAAGGATCGATCCACTGAATGCAATATTCTGCATATTTTTAACCGTTTAGGGAGTCGAAAAATAAATATTTTATTTTAAATACTCTGTTCTATCGCCAGTAAAAACAATAACAAAACTACGCAACTTAATAGGCGTAAAAAATCATACATATTTGGGCAAGGTGTCATATTTGGTCACGGTCGATGATTCTAGATTTTTAATATCTTTATATAGACACCTCATACAAATGCATTGTAACGTTAATAAATATGAAAAAAACACAAAATATCTAAAGAAGTTATGAGCCTTTTAGATTCACCGTAAAATTGGTTTTTACTCTGCTTTTTTTTATTATTGATACTCTAATATTACTTTTTACTATATCAAATCATTATTTTATATTCGCCAAGGCTATATCCCATTCATGACTTACAGTGATATGGATTCTTTGCTGATTTTTTTATGATTGATACTTGAATAATTTTTTCGATTAAATCATTATTGTATATTTTCTCTGTACAACGCTGGGATACGGGTCCTGCTATATAAATGTATAAACAACAGAAATAAGGAAAACAAACAAACAAATAAAGAACAACAACTTATCTCATTTGTAGTATTGACATTATGTTTGTAACTTTTCATCAGTTTTACATATCAAACAAAACTGGCTATGGATTTCATTGCATTGAAGCATTTGTTTGAATGATATCACCGATACAGAACATTCGTTCGCATAATATGTTCTAATAGACCAAAGAGGAAACCCGGTATGAAACTTATTAACCATATTGAATTAAATACTAGCACTGATATGTTTTCCCCTGTTTTATGGTAAAAAAAAATTAGAACAAATTTCAAATGCAGTTTACTAGTACATTTAGAATAAGGATGGAATAACTTGAAAACACCGATTAGTATGTATATTCCAATTTTATTATTATTTATATATTTTTATAGTCAATATAATATATATCCTTTATATTATTAACGCCGTCATTATATATGTATCTACGTACGTCAGGTTTGCACAAATAAAAAAAACGCTTAAATAATAAATGCTTGATTATTATCGATTCTGTCGAAATATGAATCTATAAAATAGAGACGGCAAAAGGGAGGTAATAGTTTTTAGTTTAATAATTTTAACGCGATGTCAGGACTAAGATTTAAGTGCATAGACTCACAAAGTCTGAAGAATTCCACCACATGGCCACTGAAGTTTTCCCAAGGCGCCAGGATTGGTATATTCTGACCTCCATTGACCTTCAGGTGGTCAACGTCACAGTTGCCGTCTCTAACCCACATTGATCGGAAACGAGCAAATGGATATTCCTGGAGAGGTCTTTGAAACTTGAGTTCTGAAATATGCAGCACGGTTTTTAAATGTGGGGTAGTTAGAGTTATAAGAGCTGACCCACCATCGAAGTAATCAAGCCGAAGCTGTGTAATATCCTTCTCGATAGTTATAATATCAATGAATGAAATCTCGGCGACTGGTCGAAAACTGGGGGGATCGCTTTGACCGATGATCATCGAAGAACCGAACGGTGTCCAGTCGATATCTGTAGGTGATAGCGGTAATATCCTGAAGTTACCGTCCTCGTAAATAACCAGTACTTGGTTAAAACTATTTGTCGACGGTTTGCGCTTATAAACGACGATGAAGTCTACGTCTTCAAATGTTTTATTTTGAATTCTTACTTTCATGGTTCGTGGTCGACGCCACCAGAAATCCACGTTTCTTCCTTCTATTCTGTTTTCGCCATCAGTATAATAGAATTTTATCGTCTCTCCGTGTTCATGTCGGCGCGATAATTCCATGGTGTCAATTCTGACGGATTCATCAAACGTAGACTTCAGTATGAGTTGTATTGTGTTAAACTCATGCTCGGTCCAACTGTAATCTGGCACAGCACATTTAAACGTTTGTTGGTCTTTAGTTACTAAAAAGTACTTTGAAGCTGAGAAAATTTTTTCTCTAGTTATATAGCGGCAACCAACATAGAAATCGTTACTCACATTTTGAAAGTCGACTTTTAAAACTGATCCAACATCCGAATCAATAAGTCCGTTAGCCTTGCCTTTTAATCTGAAATTGATATTTATTGTAAACGGTACTTGGCTGGCCAAATTCAGATCGAATGAGTCCGAATCTGTTTTTACCCTCTGAGTCAGGTCAAAAGTCTTCGTTTTCAGTCGCCATAGAAGTGACGGAGTTAGTTTTTCACAGTTTTCATGTATGGCGTATCTCGTGTTAAATGAGAAATTATACTGCGGATAAGTTGCAACAACTTTGTAGCTGTTGAAATTCTCATGGTACATAGGAACATCAATGTTATCTTGTTCGGCGCATTTTGTCTTGAAGCTGTGTTGGACTATTTTCATGGGCAGTATTGCGGGTTTGCCTACGTTAAACACCGAGCGGTGAATGGCCAGACATCGTACTTTGCATTCGAATAGTTCCGAGCCCAGAGCTAGGTCGGTTGTTTCTATCAAGATGGCGTCTATTTCGATTACATTCAAATCGGAAGAATCGACATGTAAACTAAGCTCGTAGGTACCAGCTTTCAAATTCATGGACGTCCCAATGTGTCCGCTATTGTGAAAGACGTTCATTGAGGTTCCATCATCAAGACCTTCGTTTGAAATGAAAGAGCCGATCTTTTCTGAATTGAGTGCAACGCTGATGACTTCTGTTCCTCCGTCGTTCGAATAAAAAACGCCTGCGATTCTATACGTGCCGTCGCGCCTTATACAGAACGGGGTTGCTAGTGAATCTCCTGATTTCAAGACGACCGTTGTTTTACTAATCGCATTCGATCTGGGCATCATCGGATAGTCATGTTTAAATTGATAAGTCTTCAATGGTACAGTGTGTCGCTGTCCGCTTCCAAATGATATATAGGCAAGAAAGCTTAATACGGCAAACCAAGCGAGATTCGACTTAAAGCACATTTTCACTCGTGTATTACAAGGGAACAAAATATTACAGATGCGTCTCAGTTGTGGTTTTCCTACAAGCTGTATCAACTGGCGCGTCTTCCCAGAATTTTATAATCAAGAAGCGGGGGACTTTTGCCAAACACAGTTGGCACGAAAATCCTACTTTGGTAAACAAATGAATAAACTTGGCATTCCTTTCTAGACCTGTCTTTTTCTTTAATAATTTCCGCATCAACCTGAAGCGTTAATAAACAGGATACAATTTGTCACGTATAAATTTGCTAACATCGAAAGATTTTGCAAAATTAATAAACTCTCAAGCACTTAAGAAGCGTATCACTTTTAACTTTGATACAGCTAACAATAACAACAAATTACGAAAACATTTATAAGCGATAAATCATCACGTATTTGAAATACGTGCCCATCGTAGTTTGCTGCTAAAGGACCAGATTACAATCTCTGTTGTCGTTGTTTCGAATCCTGTTATAGTGAGCTACACTGATGAACACGTGTCTGTGGGTAACTATTTTATCTATAATATATATATATATATATATATATATATATATATATATAAAGGAATAAATGCGAAAGTTTTTCTTATTTATCACTCCTATATTACAATCAAAACGGGATGGTGTTATCTCAATCAATAATACATTAGTATTCTTCCAAATACGGTATATATCGTACTTAAGAAACACATATAAACATTCAAATATCTGTCTAATTTGCATAACTTCTTTTTATAACCGTCTATAATTAATTAATGTTTGCTATTATACATTTATGATTATATTATTTCATTGTCCCTGTGTATCTACAATACTTTTGTGTAAATTAATAGTTATTAATCTAAGTAATTTAATTTTAAAAATGAATAAATTACGAAAAAACATTCTTAAAATATCAAGGGAGATAATTAAGATGAAACTAAGATCTTTGCTAGCTAGAAAGATATACAGCGTTCACAGAAAAGGGAGGTGATTGGGTTTTTCTCTCTCTTTCTCTCTCTCTCTCTCTCTTTCTCTTTCTCTCCCTTTTTCTCTCTCTCTCTCTCTCTCGCTCTCTCTCTCTCTCTCTCTCTCTGTCTCTCTGTCTCTCTATCTATCTATCTCTTTCAAGAGAAGGGGGACTCCTTTAAAACTAACCAAAAAATTGGCGTCGTCATCACTACTTGTCTCTCTTCTCTCTCCCCTTTTCTAGCGAATAGATAGATTTTCTTTTCATTGTTTTTGAAGTACATGATTTATATACGAAATAAAAGAGCAAAAATATTTAAATATAAAGCCTGAAATAAAAACGTCTTTTACTTAAAATACAAACGAATAAAATTGGACTTTCTGTTTAAATTGTAAGCTTTTTTGATGTGAACTTTTCTTTCACTTCTTAATAAATTTATCGCCCTCCTCCCAATATAAAATAAATAAATAAACATGCATGCTGACTTTTTTAATTAACCCCTACTCTTTAGGAAAAGGGGTATTTTTCCTTTCATTTGGCGTAAATTCCTATTTCAGTCACGTAAATTATTTTACGTGAAATAAGTTTCGGCATTACTTATGATGAACTTATATTTTTTACTTAAACCAGGTTTTAGTAAAAAAAAAAAACAAAAGTAAACATTAAAAACCCTAAGTTATATCAATTTTCATCGTACACGTAAAACGCCAAAATAAAAATTAGATTGGAAAAATATAGTCTACATCTAAACAAGCCAAGTACAAGGCTAGCTAAGGAAGAACGATTACTCAAGGTTATAAACATGTATTTTTTTAATTAAAAACAATGAAAGGAAGTTATTGTTCTTCCTTAGCTTACTTCTCTTTGTTTACAAAGATGGCGACTATATTTTTCAGCCCACTTTACATTTCGGCATTTTACGTGTACAATAAAACTTGCTATACCATACTCACAGGCATTACCTTCTCCTTTTATTACCTTACCATCACTATCTTGAAAGGGGGTATTTCCGATCAAGCATAACCACATCCTTTTTTTTGGGGGGGAGGGGGGTACTCCGACGCTTTACCTTCTCCTTAGGTGATTTGTGTAGTATATTTTCGTTCCTCATAATACATTCCTCCCGGGCATTACCTTCTCTATTTTAGGGGGGGGGACAGTATAATATATGTTTGTTCCTCACAATATCATCGTCTCAGGATGACTTTCTCCCTGTTTTAGGGGGTCTGGGTAGTTTACTATCTATTCTATTTCATGATACCATCCTCCCAAGCATTAAATCCTCTTTTGGTGGAGGGGGTAGTGTTCGTTCGTCATGATATAATCCTCTTAGTCATTACCTCTTCTTGTGGTGGGGGGGTCAATGTATGCAGTTTTTCAATTATGATATCATGCTCCGGACCTGGCAAAAATATGCGACCGGAGGAAGCATATATTTGCTAGTGTATATATATATATATATATATATATATATATATATATATATATATATATATATATATATATATATATATATATAGTAGTCATATCTCTATGCTGATGAGTCCCTATGATAAAGGACGAAACGTATACGTACATAGATAATAAACAAAAACATATATATATATATATATATATGTTTTTGTTTATTATCTATGTACGTATACGTTTCGTCCTTTATCATCGGGACTCATCAGAATAGAGATATGACTATTCAATACCGGTCATGCGATTCGAAACCCCGGATTCCGAGTATTTTACACCGCAAAACCCGACGCCCAGAACCACTCGACCATGCTGAACAGAGAATAAACATTGATAATTTTAACACTTTATCTGGCGGCTTGACGTCATAAGAGAGTTTTACTTAATGAAAGGAACGATGCACATATAGCTAGCGGTGTGATGCTTTGTTAATGCTATACTTACAGTACCCTTTTAGACGGGTTTTCTAATAGCTACAAATAATAAATATTTGTTTTTGTTTATTATCTATCTATATATACGTTTCGTCTTTTATAATCGAGACTCATAAGCATAGAGATATGACTATTCACTACCCGTAATGCGATTCGAAACCACTGATTCCGAGTATTTTTCAACTCAATCACACACACACACACACACACACACACACACACACATATATATATATATATATATATATATATATATATATATATATATATATTAATTTATTAATTTATGTATTATTCGAATATATATATTTCGAATCTCGTTAGGTCTAGCCACGCTCATGAGCCCTTGATGGCGAAAAAGGTTCCTGTGATTAATTATTTGTATAGATTATCAAAATTAGTTGAAAAGGGCCCAATGGAGTGCTCAATCGTAAATTCTACAGGTGCTCACATGAATTATTTTATTTTAAAACTATACATTACAGTTTCTGTTAGGTGTACCGAGTTACATTGTTACGAACAGACGGTCTCTGGAGTAGAATCCGTCTTGCTAAATCTTCAGCGCCTCAGAAATCGAAGTAAAGCAGGAAAGAATGGATATATATATATATATATATATATATATATATATATATTAGAAAGAATTCCCGTCCTACGACAGGTAAAATTAATTTAATTTACAGAACAGTTTTGCACCACTTTTATGTCCCTTTACGAAGATCAAAATCAACATATAATGCTACTTAATCTTATGTCTAGAATCCTTATTCAAATTTTGATCAAAATCCATTACATGATTTTGATTCGAGAAAATACTTAAAATTTAACGTGTAAGCTTAAGAGGTCTTAAGATTTAAAAAAATCGAGGAATCTAGCTTAATTGGTGTCTAATCACTATCTACACTTCATCTAAAAACCCTTTAAATACTCCAAATAGAATTATGACATTTTGGAAATGTTCATACCTCTAATGCCTATTTGGAAAATGTTTTCCTTTGCATAAAACTAAATTAAACTAAATAGAGCCAACATTTCCCACTCTTACCTCTAGCAGTTTTGTTCCTAAATTTATAATGATATGTTAATTAAGTTAGGGGTGAATCCTATACATAAAAATATATAAACGTCTACCATATCTAACTCTATATAAATATATATATATAATCCACAAACACACACACACACATATATCTATATCTATATATAGAAAGAGTGAATGTATGAATAAATAGTACATTTTATTTTTATTTTATTTTTATTTTTATGTTTACCTTGATTTTTGTGTGTTGTTTGTTTATTTGTTGGTTTTTGTTTTTTTTATTTTTGTCTTATTTGTTTATTTTATTTATTTATTTATTTAGTATTTATTATTATTTTTTTTCCATAGTCCTCCCCCTTCCCCTTAATCTCTTCTTGTTCCCCCCCCCTTCCCCTGTTAAAAAGGTCCCATCCTTGGCTTTTGTCCACTTCACAACTCAAATTCCTTCTCAAGTTTCAAATCTCATTTCTAAAGTCTGAATATATTTTTTAGAATAAGTTATCTCCCTTTTGACAGTAACAGCCCACACGTAAATTTAAATTTAAATTTGAATTGAATAAAGAGAATAAATGAGAAGAAAAAAAAAGATTAATTGATGAATCATATAAAATGAAACATAATAAAATTATAAAAATTGGTATATTATTAAACAAATGTTTATAATGTTTTAACTTTAGTTATATGATTGACATTTTCTGCGTTCCTACTTCCAATTGTTTTCCCCTGTATTACGATGATCTGACACCGGTTTTTTCCCCGTTCTTTTTCGACCCAATCGGTCTTCTATTGTTGTCTTCTGATAATGAAAGTTTTTCTTTTGAAAATTTAAGATTACCCTTTGCCGATCTGTTACTTACCGAAAAAAAAAAATACTATTTGGTATTTAATCAGTTTTCGTGAAATTATTAATAAATCGTTTTGAGTTTCACTTTCTCCCTGCGTTTACTTCTTTTCACTTTTTCATCTCACGGCAACCACATCGCATTGCTATAGCCTTGGACGACTAATTTACACTTACATTTACCAGCAATGCTTCAAGCAAACTACAATCTCCTTTTATATATATATATATATATATATATATATATATATATATATATATATATATATATATATATATATATATGCGATTTTATGAAGGCTTACCAAATCATTCCTTTCAGGAGACCAATGATCATCATTAAAGACTTTTTCTTACAAATATTATTTATTCAAATTAAATGTTTTTCCTACACGTGTTTCACTACCAAGCAGGTACTTGTTTGGCAGATCATCAGGGAAATTAAATGTCTGGAATAAGGGTTTAAACTACCGACAATACACAATGTGGCGTTTCATTAGTTGAGGTCACTTAAGAAGAGAAGAGGAAAAAAATAAAAATTAAAAAACAAGAAAGTACAAAGATAAAAAGGAAAACCTAAAAAAATGTCTTAGAAAAGTAGCTCGTGCATTATTTTTGCCACCAAGCCAACAAGCAAATAATCGGTCCCAAATGCACTCAAAAAGAACTCCCCAAAAAAACCGGAACAATGTGCGATAATACACTTTCACGTCGGGCGGCACAATGATGAAAAAATCCCCCCCCCAAAAAAAAAAAAACTAAAACATTCAAGATACACACATATATATATATATATATATATATATATATATATATATATATATATATATATATAATAGTAACTCTGTGTGTGTATGTGTCTACCTGGTCTTTGTGTCTTATGTTACCCCAAACTGCTGGGCATAACTGCTTGAAAATTGGCATATGGACTACTGACCTCTCATTGAAGGTCATAGGCTATATAAGAAATATATCACTTCAATGCTGGGAGTCCCCGGGCGGCACAACCCTTGAAAACTGTTTTCCCTTAGATTCAAATGAAATTTAAACCATAGGTTAATGACAAAAAATCATGTCTATTCCCAAAATTTCAGCAAATTTTGATAATATTAAGAGGGCCCCGGGGGCACGACCCCCGGCACACACACACACACACACATACACACACACACTGAAATTTAAACCATAGGTCCACCGAAAATTCAAATAGGTCCAATTTCAAATAAATGTATACCTAATTTAATACATATTAAATAAGTATGATTTATATAATATATATATGTGTGTGTGTGCGCGCGCGCGTGTGCGTGTGTGTGTGCGCGCGCGCGCGTGTGCGTGTGTGTGTGTGTGTGTGTGTGTGTGTGTGTGTGTGTGTGTGTGTGTGTGTGTGTGTGTGTGTGTGTGTGTGTGTGTGTGTGTGTGAAAAAGACAAACGGAAAACCGGTTAAAATGCAGGCGAAAAACAAAAACAAGATATTTGACCGGTTTCGTTCGTATTAACGAACGTCTTCAGAAAAAGTGAAGATTTGGAAACAATTTTATTTTGAAAGCACACACATGGGAGAATGAAAAGATAATCCGATTGGCCCATATGGGAAGACTTTTAGCGACATTGAAATATGATTTGACAAGTAGGTAACATATTCTTCTTCATTTCTTTTTTCTTATTCTTTTTTTTTTTAATTTTCTTTTCCGTTTTCCTTTTCATACCTACCGGGCTAGTATAGGGGAGGCGGTAGGTGGAGGGGGGGAAGGCGATAAGATGGAAGAAGACAGAGAAACTAGTCAGGATAAGCACACATAAAGTGGACGATATATATATATATATATATATATATATATATAATATCTTATTATAAGTTGGGTAGGCCGTTCTCTATGGCTTTTTTTTAAGTATATGATGATATGAAATACATGTAAGAAAAATCCTTAGTTTTTGGACAGGGTTAAGTTTGAAAGAAATGCATTTAAAATGATCTAATTAGCTATAAAACTTGCTATTATCACAACCATTTTTTAAATATTTAATCGGGGTCGCAGTGGTGTAATATACTGCATTGTTTTAGGGCGATTTTTGCCAGCTGCCTGCTTAGGGTATAAGATCTGAGCCAGAGGTTAATGTTCGATGGTGATGAAAGAAGTATAGTCGCGCTTTCAATGCATTTGCAGCGTGAGAGAAAATAAAAAATAATCGGATTTATGTGGGATACAACATAACCATTACTATTTCTGACTATATTGGATTTTCGAAAATGACTTAGGTGACGTGCTCGAAAATTGTTAATTACAACAGTATCAGCGAGGATTTAAGGCCCATACCAGAGTTTTAATACACAAGGTGTACAAAATCTGAGAAAAGAAAGTTTCAAACATCTAAAATAGGATTCTTTTTTAAGTTTTCGTTGTTGAGATGATGAAAGAGATTTCTAGTCATTCCCCAACACGAGGTTTTGACATCTAAATCGTTTGACCACGAAAAAAAAACATACGGTTTGTCAATGTTTCTTCGTTTTTTTTTATTGAACAAGCTTACTTATTTTTCTCTTACTAAGGAATGAAAAATTTATCTTCCAGTGAGGAAAATTACGACCGTGTAAATATAAAATTTAAAAATTTAAAACACGAAAAAGTCGGTAACCTATTTTAAGGGGCGAAATGGAAGAATTTAAAAGAAACATGTTGGACAATATTAAACACCAACAGGATCAACAACTGCAATTTCAAAGGGATCAAATCGAATATAAAAAGAAAATGGAAATATAGGAGCTTCGGATAGAAGATTATTTTCAAGAATATCAGAAGTATCAAAAGGAACAACAGCTTTGACTAGAAGAGAAATTCCAAGCAAAACAATCGGATTAAATGAACAAAATTGGGGAAATGCTTCTTCATACCCAACAAGAAAATAAAAAAGTATACAGATTATCGAATAGGGGTCAAAATGTTGAAGATGAAAATACATTTTCACAAAATTCTATTTGGAGAGTTATCGATAATTTTACTTACGACCCTAAAAACGAAATTACGTTTGCTTCGTATTTTAGACGATACGAAGATCTTTATAATATAGACTACGCGAATTGAACCAATTTTATAAAGGTTCATTTGTTATAAACAAAGTAGGGTACAGTTAAACATACCAAATTCGTCGATTATATATTGGCACAAAAAGCCTGCAACCTTACA
>OY744530.1:62462049-62534549 GCA_963556195.1 Sepiola atlantica
TAGTGTGGTGAACAATGGTCAATCAACGATTCCCCCACTATAATACTACAATGATGTCGTTTGCACGGGAACTGATAAGGCTGAACTACTTGCCCAGCGTTTCGCCTCAAACTCCACTTTGGACTCAGCAAACCACCCCTCCCTAAATTCCCATTGCCGACCGAAGCCACACTTGAAAACCTGATGATCACCCCATCCCAGGTCAGAGACATCATAAAAAACTATTACATTTCCAAAGCTAGTGGGCTTGATCTTATACCTGTAACAGTAATAAAGAAATGCTCTGCTGAACTAGCCCCTGTCCTCTCCAAACTTTATAACAAATGCCTAGCTTAATCTTGCTTCCCCGATAGCTGGAAAATTGCCTCTGTGGTACCAGTCTTCAATGATTTGGGGGATAGAAATAACTTTAAGAACTACCGCCTAATCAGCCTACTCCAGATCTTTGCTAAAATTTTTAATCCTTAATCAATCTAGCGATAGTCCGGCACTTAGTTAATGCTTAACTTCTTTCTGACCGTCAGTATGGATTTAGACAAGCAAAATCTATTGCGGACATCTCCGAACGCATATATCATACACTGGACAAGGCAGGTGAAGCTAGGACAGTAGCGCTTGATATATTCAAGGCCGTTGACAAGGTATGGCATAAAGGGTTTCTCCTAAAAATACGCTCATCTGGTATTACTGGATGCATAAATTTATATAATTAGATCCTTCCTAACCAAAAGAAAGATCCAGATTGTCTTCGGACTACTGTTTTCATCTATGATGTTATTCTCACAACGTCTCGATCAATATAATCTTTGACTATCTGCAGGTGCGTTTTGTCGAACTGGTAATTTTTATGTCGAACTCAGATATCTATACATAATTTCGAACGGTATCATTTACTTTATCCACGGGCATAGTTTGAGTTTTACCGAAACGTTGTGAGAATAACAAGCAAGATGAGAACAGTAGTCCGATAATCCACATATTACAAATAAATGCGGCATATCAACACATTTGAATGCACTTTCATTTCTTATCTAATCATCAGATGTGTATTAATAAAATCATGTATTTGTATTGAAATACATAAAAACACTCAGGGTTTTTAGTCATAATATACATATATTTTGCTTTTTGTGAGTGCCAGGTCTGCTGTCTTGATTCGGCTTTGCTCCAATTTTCAAATGGTAATTTTCATTTTATTACATATATATAAATATATAAACAAAGGAAAGAATAAGAACGAATAAAACAAATTATCCATTTGTATTATTAATGTTTTATTTGTAATTACGTATTAGTTTTACATATCAACACTTATTTTTGTAACATAAAAAAGCTATGAATTTGATTACATTGAACAGTTATGTGAATGATAACACCGATACATAATGTTTCGGATTTTTTTACATATGGATTGATAAATTGTATTTTGGGGAATTATTCGAACAACTGTTCTCATCTTGGATGTTATTCTCACAACGTTTCAGTCCTTAAGTAATTCGTAATTGTATTCTTAGTATCGCCTGTATTGAGGATTGAACCTTCAACCTCCAGAAGATTGTTACTTAGAACTGATTATAACTTAACACTTTTATTCATTGCGCCACGGGTCCTTGCATCGACCGAAACGTTCTGAGAAGGACATCCAAGATGAAATTAAAATATTTACAAGTGATGAGATTTGTAAACTATTATGAGTACATTTTCTACACGTTCACGTGATGATGGAGTTTGTTTGTTTTTAAAGAAAGAAGAAGAAACTAAAATGTACATTTTTAGCGACTTTATGACAAAATAAATACATTGCTTTTTTTAATTTATTCATAAAACAAGCAAAACGATTTTCATACAATTTTAACTTAATTTTTTACACGTGATTACAAAAAAAGTGCATTATAATAAATATGGTTGGTGACAAGTTTGTGTTTTAAAAGGTGGACGGAACAGACGTCCGATGGTAATGCTAATGATGATGGTGATTATACATTTTATTTTAAGACCACACGAGAATAAACGACAATTCGTCATGTAGAAGAAACGATAACTGACATTTTAGCGCCTGATACACATATTACTTTTCTTCCTTTTTGCGTTTATACGTATAACCGATTATCGTCTTAGGTAAGTAGACATTACTAAATATAATATAACAAGCCGCGCATGCGTGGTCCCCCTTTGTATGTGACTCGATGTGGCGAGTGTAAAATGCAATGAATTTGGGCAATTTGGGGAATTTTGACCCCCCTTTGACCCCCTGGGGGCGCGAACCAGAATTTTTCTGAGGTCAAGGATGCTCATTTTATATCCAGAACAAGTGCCTCTACAGTTTGGCCAAGTTTCAGAAAAATTGAATGGGTGGATCAAACGTTATGGGAGAAAAGGGTATTTTTGCCATTTTGGGGCCTTTTGACCCCCTGGCGGCGCGAACCAGATTTTTTCCAAGGTCAGCGATACTTATTTTCTATTAGGAACAATTGCTTCCATATTTTGGCTAAATTTCAGAGAAACTGAATGGATGGATAAAAATTTATGGGGCAAAAAATGTCATTTTTTGCCATTTTGGGGCCTTTTGACCCCCTGGGGGGCTAACCAGATTTTTTTTCAAAAATCGGAGAATCTCACTTTCTAACCTGACAAAAGTTACAACTTCATGCAAAATTTCAGAGAAATCCAATGGATGGTTGCGGAGAAAAATCCGGACGGACGGACGAAAATGCCTCAAAACATAGGTCCCCCGATTTTATAAATCGGGGGACCAATTATGTATTTGAATAAACTATTGGGGAATACATCAGTGTAAGTTCCCATAGAATACGAAATCATTGAAATAGATTAGAAAAGAAAATGACGACTTAATCTATATAATAAAAGTGAACTACGTGTGTCCGGCTCGCTGAAATGATCACGTATTCAAGTTTAGTTTTCATGCGTAAAGAAGGAGAGACTTAATCTTAATAATAACTGATAATATTAAAAAGAAACAAAAAGAATAATATCGTATGAAAATTTTAATTTATGAGCAACGAAGGATAAGCTTAATCTCAATAATATCTGATAATAATTTTTAAAAACGAAATAATTACTTTCAGTTTTAATATAGACACAAAAAGTATTCCCTTATTATTATTATTATTATTATTATTATTATTATTATTATTATTATTATTATTAAAACAGAACGAATGCAGAGAGGCAGATAGTTTTGTCTTCTTTTTCTTGTCGATTAAGGTTGTCTTCTTTTCTTATCGATATATAGAGAGAACGACACAGGGGAGATCTTCTTTTTCTTATCCTTTAGTTTAATTTCAATGAGTTCAAGTAATGAATGGGAATTAAATTGCGAAGCGATAGTGGGCGGACGAAGCCGTTTAGTAATACTTATTTTTATTCTGAGTTTTTATAAGCACTTCTGTTTTCGAAAATATTTTGGCCGTAATTTTTTTTTTTTTTTTTTTTTTTTAGTACATTAACTTTCCCGTTCATTATCATAAGTGACCTTACGGTTCATTATCATACGTGATATCCCCGTTTATTCTCAGTCATTATCATAAGCGACATTCCCGTTCATTATCGTAAGCGACTTTCCCGTTCATTATTATAAGTAACATGCCCGTTCATTATCATAAGCGATCTTCCAGTTCATTAGCAGAAGTGACATTTTCTAAAAAAAAAAACTTTTAGGTTTACATGAACGTTTCCAGCGTCTATTATTCGCATCTAAAAAAAAAACGAAAATTTTCTTTATTTACATTTTTTTATTACAAAGCCCTTTGATTTCTTAATATTTCGGAAGTGTGCATTTCAGTGTGTATATGCAAACACCTTTAGTTATTTGTTAGTCTTGTTTGCGTCTGTTAAATCCCATTTCAGTTGCCTACCACCTAAATCTTATTATTAATGGCTGCCGATGTTGGTTTTGTAATACCAACTAACGAGTTACAGCAGCCGAAAAACAACCATACAAATTTACACTCGGGTTCGTGAATAGAGAAACAAATTTTTAAAATTCGGTAAAATAAAAAAACTTTTTTTTTAAATTTAAAGAAAAATTTTTTTTTTTAATAATTAAAAGAAAAATAGTCTCTGACAACGCCGGTTAACCTGCTAGTTCCTATTTGCTTGCCTAGAGATAAGGTAGGTTTTTAATGTGCGGAAAATCCAGCCCCCCCCCCCCCCAAAAAAAAAGGGCACTATAGATTGGAACAAAAATAAAGTTAAAATTGCACTAGTCTCAGAGCACCTCTCCTTCACTGACCGAGGACAAAAAAAAGATTAAGTGCAGCACCAGAACAGATACTACACTTTGCTCCTAGCCAAAAGGCCTACTAGTTAGTATAAAATAATATACAATATTTATATCAATTCCATCATTGCAACCTATTTACCTACATACGTCATGCTGGTATGCATAAAAAAAAGGCTTAAATAATAAATTCTTAATTATTATCGATTGTATCTAAATATGAACCTGAAGCTTGGAGATTGCGAGGAAAAGATAATAGGGTTTTTTATTGGAATTATTTGGTCTCCTGTTCTCATCTTGGAGGTTGTTTTCACAACGTTTCGGCCGATACAACTTATAACCTTCTTCACGAGCGGGAATCTGTACGGAATTTCAAACGGAACCCTTTATTTATTCAACGGGTGTAACTTGCCCTCGTTCCATCAACGATAACCGTATCGAAGTTTTAAGTAATTCGTAATTGTATTCTTAGTATCGCCCGTAATGGGGATTGAACCTTCAACCTTCAAAAGACTGTCACTTAGAACTGATTATTACTTAAAACTTTTATATGTTGTGTCACGATAATTTCGTACAGATTCCCGCGTTCGAGAAGACGTACCTGAAAAAGGTCAGAGGTTGCGTCTGTCGAAATGTTGTAAGAATAACATCCTAGATGAGAACAGTAGTCCGAATAATCCAAATAATACAAATTATCACTCCTCATTTTAAAAAATTCCGAAACATAATTTTTTTTTTTTTTTTTTTTTTTTTTAGTTTAATAATTTTAGCGCGATGTCAGGACTAAGATTTATGTGTATAGACTCACAAAGTCTGAAGAATTCCACCACGTGGCCGCTGAAGTTTTTCCAAGGCGCCAGGATTGGTGTATTCTGACCTCTGTTGACCCTCAGGTGGTCAACGTCACAGTTGCCGTCTCTAACCCACATTGATCGGAAACGAGCAAAGGGATGTTCCTTGAGTGACCTTTGAAACTTGAGTTCTGAAAGATGCAGCACGGTTTTCAGGTGTGGCGTACGTAGATTAATAAGGGCTGAGCCACCATCGACGTAATGAAGACGAAACTGTGTATTGTCCTTCTCGACAGACGTAAAATCAATTAAAGAAATTTCGGCGACTGGTCGAAAACTGGAAAGTTCACTTTGACCAATGATCATCGAAGAACCGAACGGTGTCCAGTCCAAATATGACGGTGATAGTGGTGATATCCTGAAGTTTCCATCCTGGTAAATCACCAATACCTGATTAAAACTGTCCAGCGATGGTTTGCGCTTATAAATAACGATGAAGTCGACTTCTTCATGTGTTTCATTTTGAAGTTTCACCCTCATAGTTCGCGGTCGACGCCACCAGAAATCCACGTTCCTGCCGTATATTATGGTCTCGCCATCATGGTAATAGAATTTTGGCGACTCTCTCTTTTCAGGTCGGCGTGATAACTCGATTGTATCAATTTTGACGAATTGGTTTAATGAAGACGTCACAATTAATTGTATGGTGTTATTCTCGTGTACAGTCCAAGTGTAGTCTGGCATGGTACATTTGAAAGTTTGTTGCTCTTTGGTGACTAAACTTTGTGTTGGGGCTGAGAAATGTCCTTCTCTTGTGATATAGCGACAACGAACAGTGAAACTGTTGGTGACATTTTGGAAGTCTACTGTTAGAATTGATCCAATATCCGCATCAATAAGTCCTTCGGGCTTGCCTTTTGCTACGAAATAAATATTTATTGTAGACGGTTCTCTGCTTGTTAAATTCAGATCGAAAGAGTCCAAATTTGTTTCTACCATCTGAGTCTGATCTGAAGTCTTCGTTTTAAGTCGCCACAGAATTTCTGGACTTAGTTTTTCACAGTTTTCAAAATTGGGTATCCTACAGTTAAATGAGAAATTATATTTTGGATAGGTTGCAATAACTTCGTAGCTGTTTATATTATCATGGAACATGGGAACATCAATGTTATCTTGTTCGGCACATTGTGTCTTGATGCTTCGTTGGACTATTTTCATGGGCATTATAGCGGAATTCAATACGTCGATCTGCGAGAGGTGAACGGGTAGACAGCTTAATTTGCATTCTAGTATTTCCGCGCCCAGGGTCAGGTCGGTTGTTTCTATCAAGATGGCGTCTATTTCGATTACGTTTACATCGGAAGAATCCACATGTAAACTAAGCTCGTAGGTACCAGCTTTCAAATTCATGGACGTCCCAATGTGTCCGCTATTGTGAAAGACGTTCATTGAGGTTCCATCATTAAGACCTTCGTTTGAAATGAAAGAACCGATCTTTTCTGAATTGAGTGCAACGCTGATGACTTCTGCTCCTCCGTCGTTTGAATAAAAAACGCCTGCGATTCTATACGTGCCGTCCCGCCTTATACAGAACGGGGTTGCTAGTGAATCTCCTGATTTCAAGACGACCGTTGTTTTACTAATCGCATTCGATCTGAGCATCATCGGATAGTCATGTTTAAATTGATAAGTCTTCAATGGTACAGTGTGTCGCTGTCCGCTTCCAAATGATATATAAGAAAGAAAGCTTAATAAGGCAAACCAAGCGAGATTCGACTTAAAGCACATTTTCACTCGTGTATTACAAGGGAACAAAATATTACAGAGATGTCTTAGTTGTGGTTTTATTACACGCTGAGATATTTCTGTATCAACTGGCGCTTCTTCCGAGTTTTTATAACCGAGAAAAACAGTTGGCACAAAAATCTAACACTGTTGGCACAAAAATGTTACTTTGGCAACAAATTAATACGCTTGGCATTCCTTTCCAGACCTTTCTCTATCCTTTTCTTATTGTTCTCAATATGACAGAGATAAGATAAACAGTTTTTTGATAACATCGCTTCCCTTATCCACTTGAAGCGTTAATAAGCTCGGTACAATTTGTCACGTAACGTAGAAATTTACTAACATCGAGAAAGTTCCTACAAGTTTGCAGAAAAAAAGAAGAAGTCTTTTGAGAAATGTTATCTTAGTAGAATTATAAGAAACCCCTTGGAGAGTTCCTGCGAGTTTGCAGGAGATATTTTGGCGGTCAATAAATCTAAAAATAGTCGAAGTAGAGTAAATAAATTCGGATAGTATCATCGCCAGGCATGCAAAGGATGTATGGAGCATTTCCGCAAGAGAAGCATGGGGGTTAGGGTGTATGTATATATATATATATATGTATATATATGGATATCAACGGAAATTTACCACCCGGACATTTTTGCTTATCTTTTCACGGAACTTTTCTCTTCATTCAATACGTTTTTTTACTAACAACTCTCATAATTTTCAAATGTTTGAACTTTGGTTTTTTTGAAAGCCAACTTATCCATCTGTATTTCTCCTCTGATGATAAGATTTCGATCTTTGAAAAGCCTTGGCTTAAGGAAAGAAAAATAAACACTATTTTATTACTGATTACACCTTGCATTGAACAATTGAAATTTGAAATAAATTTAGACAATCATCGCATATTTATCACTCTTTTTTCTTCTATCTCTCTCTCTATATATATATATATAAATGAATAAATTCGAAAGTGGTATTTATTTATCCGAATGATAGTCATATGAAAACACCTTAGCTCTACCTAATAAAATTATACACTAAAATATTTTCACATACCGTATATATACTCACAGAAAACCTTAATAAACTCTCTCAACGCTATAAATTATTTGCATATTTATTTTTAAACAATGTCTAATAAATTCATATCCAGTACTATCCACTTTAATTACTATCAAATTTAATTCTGCTATTTTATTATATATACGAAAAACTTTTCTTGATATTAATTTCTTAATTATTATCAGTAGTAATATTATATTAAGTGATTTAATGAATTAAGTTTAAAATTCAAAATCATAACTTCCGTTTAATTTTTTTCCGTAACGTTTTCGCACGCAGCAATAACCTTGATAACTTTCGAATAATTACTTTTTGAAAGTAAAGTTTGCATTACACACAATAATTACCGAAGGGTTTCTGTTGAGAATTAAATACATGCGTTTATTATTTTTTTTTTTTTTTTTTTTTTTTTTTGTAAATTGTCTGTTACTCCTTCCAACAAGAGAAGAGTTAGGCACAATGTCAATATTTAACGCTCGAAAAGGCCAGCTCCCTTAAAAGGGGCACTCTGGATTAGAACAAACATTTCAATTACCTCGGTCTAGAAGGATTTCTCTTTCACTGACCGAGGACATAAAAACTAAGTGCAGATTCAGAACAGATACTACATTGTGCTCATAGCCAAAAAGCCAAAGAGACAACATGTTGATAGTAATGATGATGATGATGATGATGATGATGATGATGATGATGATGACGACATTTTTCATAGAAAATAAAATAAACCTCCTCTAATCTTTCTAAATTACAAAAGAAAAATAGATTCTTTTTCTTTAATATTCATTCAGACTTTTTTTCTGTCTTTTATAATAAAGGCGAAAGGTACAAAGTACCTATTTCGAATTTCTCAGTAATATAAAATTGGTTTATTTGACCAATCGACCTTCCACCCTTATTTTTTTTTATTTAATTATATAACCAGTTTTTAATGGGAAATTCAATTCCATGTTTATACTAAAAAAAAATAACCTCCTTCGACTTTTAATATCTTAAAGACCATATCAATTAACCTTTTTGTTTTGTTTTTTCTTAAAAAATAAAATTTGACTACGTTCATGCACAGTGAATTTTCTCTACATTGAAATATATCAAATAACACTATAACAATCATCATTTTGTTGTTTTCCTCAAAATTACAAAAATTTCAATTGAAAAAATTATTTCTTCGGTTTCTGTAAAGAAGACTAGAGCCTCGGTAATTGCTGCCCAGGAGGAGAGTAGTTTTTGCTAATATATATATATATATATATATATATATATATATATATATATATATATATATATATATATATTTGGAAATAGTTTAATTGGGAGATGTGTTTCGACGTCAGGAGGATGTGCATGAATTGAAAATGTGAGTTGCCCCCTCTGTTTCTGTAAAATAAAAGGTATTAATGAATTGTACATTGCTTATAATAGAGCAGCAAAAGAGAAATTAGTTGAGCATTTTCAAGTTTCTGTGCAGCTAATAATATTGATAATGAAAGTAAAAGTGAAAATGATGGTAATCGACAACCTTCCTAGAGCTGGAGTCTCGAACAAAATATCCGGATTGCAAACCTAAAATTGCTTAAGGGGTAGATGGGATCTGCCTATCGCTCGGCCTTTTCACCCCATCTTTGTCTATTAACAATGCGCAGAGGTACTAGCGCAGGGACACCTCAAACACACCCAGTACTTGGCGTTGTTTCATGACTAGGACAATAAACACCGTCTCTCTTTCTCTCTATCTGGACAACTTAGGGAAAGTTTTTTATAACTAAGTCTCACATGACTAATCTTGTTCCGACAGGTTGAGGGTACAGGTTAGACAGCTTGTCCGGCTGCTGTTTCCGATTGGAAGTGCAGTAACATTACGTGGGAAAGGGACACTACAGTTACCCCCGGTGGCATTTCCCAAGGCCACAAATCCATGGATTAAGACGCGAGTAATGTTTTGGATGTGTGAGCTTATTGGCACCAAACCAGCACTCACTTTGCCCTCCCCACTCTATCTAAAACAAAAATGGCAATACTAGAAGAAAAAACCCTAAACCAGACACCCACTAAAAAAAAACATCTTCGGCTCCGCCCTTGAGGCTAGCATTCACAAATATCCGAGTGATTAGAACCAACATCAATGACGTCGAAACCTTTATCCTTGTAAACTCCGTGAATATCCTAGCACTAAGTGAAACAAACCTACAATCTTCAATCTCCTCATAGAATTTTGACATGGCTAAATACCTCCCAATCTACCGTAAAGACTCTGACAAACATATGCATGGGCTAGGAGTTTATGTTCGGAACACCTTGCCCTTGACTAAAGAACATAGGCTAGAATCAGATGATCAATCCTACATGTGCTTTAGATTAATCTTACAGCACAGCGTTAGTTACTTATATTTCTTATGCTGATTTCTTTCGACCTAGGACTGTACCCTACTGAACACTGTCGCTGATAGTATAGATACATCAGTCTCACTCGAGTGCCAAAATACATGTATTTGGGGATTTTTATGTAGATCCCCGGGACTGGCTCGGATTCTTCAGCTATACAGACGCAGCTGGTAACTCCACGTAAGGTTTCTTCATAGTGCACTCCCTCTCACAGGCTATCACTTTCCCAAACCGTCTCCCTGATCGTGTGGACCAGCAAACCTCACTTCTCGACCTTTTCTTGACCTTTTCTTGGCTTCACTACCCGAGGCTTGTGCGACGAATACCCATAGCCCGCTCAGGAATGCTGACCATCTTGTGGTAATGATTGATATCACCCTAAAAAGTCGTTCAAAAGCTGATGAGCCGTTGCTCAAAACGACGAGATACTTAAAGCGGGCTGATTTTGATTCCACTAGAGACCACATCAGAGACGCCTCATGGAGTGGAACATTTTCTCTCGTTGCTGACTAATGCGCAAATGAGTTATAACTGAATGGGTCAAAAGCAGGCATTCAAGCTCATGTCCCATGGGAAAATACTACATCAAGCCCCACTCTCCACAATGGTTCACCTCAAACTGTGCAGGTGCTATTGCTCAGAAACAGCAGGCACTTCGACAATTCAACCGCCATAAGTCAACTACAAATAGACAGAAACGTATAGTGTCAGAAAACTATTGTAAGCCTGTAATAGATGAAGCAAAGAGAAGGTGTACAGAGATGACCAGAAAATGCATTCAGTCACAGAATCTAGGTACTCGTAATTTCTGGAAAATCTACAATAGTGTAGTGAACAATGGTCAATCAACAATTCCCCCGCTATCAAACTACAATGATGTCGTTTGCACGACAACTGATGAGGCTGAACTACTTGCCCAGCGTTTCGCCTCAAACTCCACTTTGGACTCAGCTAACCACTCCCTCCCTAAATTCTCATTGCGGACTGAAACCACACTTGATGACCTGACCATCACCTCTATCTCATGTCCAAGACATCATAAAAACTTTGACACCGCCAAATCATGTGGGTCTGATCTTATAACAGTAATAGTAATAAAGATATGCTCTGCTGAACTTGCTCCTGTCCTCTCCAAACTCTACAACTTAGGAAGTGAAAAACAAATAAGTCAAAGCTGAACGCTATCATCACCTATACAAAACTACTACATAAAAGTACCTAAACATATAAAGGTGATAAAAATCGTACATATTTCCAGGCAAGGCGTCATGGTCCGGAGGTAAAACTCTAGCTAATTGTTTTTAAATTACTTTCTAAATTGAATAGTGAAATAATAACTGTATTGACTACGTTTAGTTACGGAGAAAGTGTAATTTAATTAGTACTGCAGATAGAATTTCTTAACGCATTCAGACAGTGTCGGGGGGTCCTAGATTTTTTTTATACAAGTTGTGTACTATGGTTAGCTCCATTTATTTCCTGGGGGATACCTTATATAATACAAAATAGGGTTTGTTTTTGCCATTGAAGCATTGTACTCACATTTCTTGTGGCATCTTCACTCGCTGTCTTCACTCGCTGTTGGCTTACCAGTGAGAACTCGAAGAAAATACAAAAAGAAGGTTTATCGCTCACTTTATTTTCGATGGTATAAAGCCTTCTTACACTTTTTCAAGTACCGTTGGGGGGGCTCCGAACCCCATCCACACTTAGTGAGAACTGCGTTGGAGACACGTCTTCGCTGCCCACTCCCGAAACTAGCTCTGACGCTTTTCTATTTTCTTGTTATTCAATTGTTTTTGGTTCTCTACATTTCTAACTATCCCAAAAATCACTTTTGTTTATTATTTTTCAAACCTCACAATATTGTGTTTGCATTTCATCACTGCAATATCGTTAGAGTTGTTCTATATGCAAGCCAACCAACTGTTAAATTATAACTGTTGAATATACTTTTCTGTGATATCTTGCTTGTGCACAACAACCAATCCGTACCAGAACATCGTTCGACAACCAGCTGCCTTCAGTAATCTAAGACCACAACATGAATCGCCGATCAGAACCAACAACGAAACTCGAGCAACAACGGGCGATGCAGGTATAAATAGAATTATCAGGAAATGCTTGAAAATAATAAAAAATAAATTAATGAAAATATTTGTTACATTATTTTTTCCAAATAGATTTTTCAGTTTACGAATTTTACATATGTTGTTTGTTTGTTTTTTTTTATTTTAAATACCGTAATTTTTTATATGATATAAGAAGGAAATTAAAATTCAACTTTTTTTACCTTTACAACGAGAAGGGGGAATGTCATTTTACTCTTGCCTTTCAATGAAGTTATGTAAAAATGGGTCCCTCTGTTACATAATGGATGTATATATATGAACAATTGCATTAGCTAATATGAATTTGTATATCGAGGTGAACCAGTGCAAATCTTGACACGAAAATCTCGCGAACAAGTTGGCTCTCGGACTGAAAATATAAATATGCCTGAATTCTGAGCCCCTCCCTGATCACTGATCTAACAGGTGCGTGGTGACAGGCTCAGAGTCCCCATTTGATACAATTACGTCACTATCGTGGGAAATAAAAACGTTTGTGGTCAGTCTGTGTTTCGGGAGCGTGGTGCACGGATGCAGAATCAAGATGTAATTCAGAAAAAAGGAAAATGGAAATGTTAATTTCTGAAAGGGTGATAGCGAGTTGATAACCCCTTCTTTCCTATCCCCGTAACGAAGTAGATCTAAGTCTGGAAGAACGATTGGCCTCTCTCCAATTTAGTGAGGTGAAGTTTTATAATTATGACGAGAAAATCTCTCCAAAATAAACAGCCATCAACTCTCTGTCGCTTTGCGCCTTTCTCCTATTCCGTGCATGAAAAGTTTTAATTACAGACCTAGACGATCACGATGACGGCGATGGTGGCTACGAGGTGCGGCCCAGCACGACGGCGACGATAGCGAGGAAGCATGTCGGCGAGTCAGTATACTAAACGGTACGTAAGACTACTGAGAAGATTTTTAAAAAAGAACATGTTTTAAGAACGACAACGTTACACCGCATCTTCCTTTAACTTATAAACAATAATATATAAACGATCATATACAAAGGTATCATATTTAGATTAAATCAAGGGAGGCGCGAGAGCGCTCTATCCCTTAATAGACATCACGAATGGCCTATGCTGGAAATCTCATTTCTTTGATCAATCATAACTCAAAAACCAATAAACCAAATTAGTTAAAACTTTACACAAAATTTTAATTTGATAGGTTCTATAAGTGTGTAGACTTTCAGCATCATTAGTCAAGGGAACCCAGAGATCCAGAAAGTTCAATCATGAAATCATGTTATCTGTGTGTGCGTACGTACGTACGTATGTGCCACCCTGTATCTCATCAACTATTTGATGGATTCAGCTGATTTTTGGCAGAGATAGAGGTTCTAGGGTCTAGTTGATGGCATTTTAATTTCAGTTTACCATATACCTTAGTTTTCCAGAAAATTCCAAAAAATCTTTTAAATGACCATTGTATTGAGGCATAGCCTTTACAAAAGTAATGACATTCCATGATAAATGCCAGTATACTGAAATCATATGCACTGAATAAGGTTAAGATGAAAATTCATATACACTAAATGTACAAAGGCAAGGAAATTCCCAAATTTTTACACTTTTATTGTCATTAAGGGTATGCGAGCACAACAGGGCTATGTATTTTACTGGTCGGAATTTTTCTTCAGCGCACCTCACACACTTCATCCACTCATGCATAGAGATGTATATTGTAGTGATGTGATAATGAAATGGTTTGGTTGATATGTAGCCATACCCTTAATTAATGACAATAAAAGTGTAAACATTTGGGAATTTTCTTGCTTTTGTACATTTAGTGTATATGAATTTTCATTTAACCCTATTAAGGGCATATGATTTCAGTGTACTGGTATTTTTCATGGAATTAAATTAACGTCACATGTCTGTTAAAAAATATAATCAAAAATGTGTTATTTAATATAAGATAATAAGCAAGGTGAGATAATCTATTAACAAAATAAACAAATTGACTCTTTTCTATAACGTATGTTAAAAATCATAATTTCAATATTTTTTACTTTATATATAGTAATTTATTATCATAATAAACAAGGTGAGATAATCTATAAACAAAATGATTTTTTTTATAACGTGTGTTTAAAATTATAATCTTAAAATGTGTTACCTAATATATAGTCATTTATTATCATAATAAAAAAGTGAGATACTCTATTAACAAAATAGATAAGGGGATATAACCTATTGACTCCTTTTTATAACGTGTGTTAAAAAGCATAATCTGAAAATGTGTTACTTAATATATAGTAATTTATTAGCAGAATAGACAAGGAGATACTTTATTAATACAAGAGAGGTGACCTTTTGATTTTTATAACATAGGTTAAACAAATAATCTGAAAAATTATATATATATATATATATATATATATATGCGAAATGTAAAAGGAAAAACAAAAAAATAGTTTTTTATGTATTCATCAACGTTTCGTCTTTATTGTAAGACTTCCTCAAGATGATAGTTTGAAGAAAACTGTCATGCATGTACATAAAAGTTTGGGGTTAACATGGTGGTGAGATGAAGGGATATAGCTACTACTATGAAACCCAGAGAGTCCAGGATGTGAAAGTCAATGGTCGAGAAAGATTCAAATAAATATGAAAAACTTTAAGCGGACAAGATTGAGATAGCTATGAAATAGGGGGGAGTGATAATATAATTGAAATGGCCTTAGGGAAGGAGAGGTGAAAGGGGGCTGAGATTTTTGTTGTGGTGAGGTGTGGTATGGATTTCGAGAGACTAGGGAAAGAGGAGGGAGGGGGAAACTGTGTGTTCAAAATGTGGGTAGTATTATGGTTGATGAGAAAAAGATTCGAAAAGGTAAAGAAAACTTTGAAAATAGGGGATAAAATATAATTGAAATGGCCAAAGAGTGGGAGAGGTGAAAGGAGGGAGATTTTTGTTGTAGTGAGGTGTGAAATTTTTGAGGACCGAGGAAGTGAAGGGGAGAGGGACAAGCCTGGTGGCTACATCAGGAATGGGTGCGCATATATGTGTTTGAAAGAATGTGTAGAGGTGTGCTAGATACGAGGGGATTGGTTTGAGAGGAAGGAAAATAATTTTAATCTTAGGGGAGAGATAAGTAAAATGTGGTTTCGTTCAGGATTGTGTTGATGGTTTGAGGGTAAATTGGAAGAAAAGGGGTTTAAATATCTATGTTTTGTATGGATGTCTTAATTATGTTTATTAGCTAAACGTTTATGTTTGGTTAAATAGTTTTAATTTGTGGTAGGTGATTCATAAGTACGTGAGTAAATATATATGTGAAGAAGAAGTCAGCACATAAGTGTATATGCGGGGAGTTGCATATATGTGCGAGTGTGAACGATAAAAGGAAAGTTAGCCGTGGTCTAGATTTAATTTTGTTCGGCCAGGATAAGTTTGCTTATTAAGGAGGAGTAGGTTGTAGAAACCATTTCGTTGTTTGATGGTGTTAGAGTCTGTGATAGGTGCTGTTTCAAGTAGTCTTCGCCAAGCTTTGTTAGAAATATGTTTTACAATTTGGACCTATTCAAAATCAAAAGCATGATCATGTTGTTATGCGTTGGAAAAAGCGCACTGAGATAGTTTTTGTTTTTTATATCCCTTTTGTGTTCGCTCAGTCTTTTCTTCAATTCCCGCTGAGTTTCCCTCACGTAAATTTGATGACAATTGTTACATGGGACGGTATATATGCCGGCATGGGATGTGGGTTGTTTTTTTTTTTTCGGAAATGTCCTGCTGTGTTTAATGTTTGTTTTATGGTGTGTGATGTCGTTTGTACTGTCGGAATTCCTAGTTTATTAAGTGTGTTGCAAATAGTTGTATTATTGGAATGCGTGGGTAAGAGAAGTCTGTCTATAAGAGAGGTGGTTGGTGTTTGAGATTTTTGTGACTTGTTTTTTGAGAATATTTGAAGGGCTTTCTTCTTAGCATTTAGTATGAACTGTATGGGGTATTGCAATGTTTTTAGGTATTAATGATATACTTGATTTCCTCATCTATATATTGAGAACTACAGATTCTGAGAGCACGTAGGAAAAAGCTTATGATCATATGTGTTTTTATTTTGTTGTTATGGTGCGAATAGAAATGTATATAGTCGTTTTTGTGGGTGTTTTACGGTGTACTTTGAATGCTAGTTTGTTGTTGGATTTTATTATTAGTGTGTCTAAAAAGGTATCGAGTTGTCTATCTCAATTTCAGGTGTAAATTTTATGGAGGGTTTTACTGTGTTTAGTTTGTCTTTGATGTTATTAATTTGTATGTCTTCAGGAATGAAAATAAGAATATCATTAATATATCTAAATTACTCAATATTAGGGGGTAGTCTAAATTTGAAAGGGCCGGATTTTAAGAATTCTAAAAAAAAGGCAAACCATTACACCACTTAGAGGGTTGCCCATAGGGAGTCCGAATTTTTGTCTATAGAATTCATTGTCGAATTGGAAGTATGTTATGTCAGTAATGAGGCTAATTATTTCTATTAAAGTGTTGGGAGAATGGTAAGTCGGTTTTGATTTTCTTTAGGTGTATGTGGGGTAAGTTCATTTGAATCTTCCTCGACCATTGACTCTCACATCCTGGACTCTCTGTGTTACATAGTAGCTACGGCTGCTATATTCCGTCATCTCATCACCATGTCAACCCCAAACTGTTATGTACTCGCATGACAAGTTTCTTCAAACTATCATCCTGAGGAAGTCTTGCAATAAAGACGAAACGCTGATGAATACATAAACAACTATCTTTTGGTTTTTCCGTTTTCATTTCCCATTACGTCGGATCACTTTCATCTTTCCTTTTTCATATATATATATATATATATATATATATTTCATTTACCATATATATATATATATATATATATATATATATATATATATATATATATATATATATATATATATATGTGTATATATATATACGTGTATGTGTATATATATATATATATATATATATATATATATATATGTGTGTGTGTGTGTGTGTGTGTGTGTGTGTGTGTGTGCATATATAGTATTCTAACTAGAAAATTAGTAATAACTAATATAAAGGAGTAAGGGATTTCGGTGGCTTACATATCGGCCATTTTTCTTTTCTTTTTTATCTTACATTAAACAAATAAAATAGTTCGTCAATAAAATATCTTTTATACTAGCACTTTTTTTTACATTCAAATTGTTTTATCTCCTACACATATACATTTTTATTGAAAAAAAGAACGAATGAAAACAACAAACAGGGAGTAAAGACGGATTTGCATCTAAATAAACCACAAAGGTTGGAGAATTCTGTATTATTCTTGATAAACTTGAAGCTTTGTTAAGATCGTTTTCGCGCACTATACAATTGTTGTGATGTTCGTGGTTAAGTGGTGGGACACAACACAACGTGGAAATAAACAGATAAAACAATTCTTAGGAGGTTAACAATTTAAAAAAATGTATTTAAACAATTTACAATGAATGATTCAACTATGATGATAATGGATTTGATTCATGTGGCTAGCATCCATCTTGTATTACCATCTCATAATAATGTATGTAGCAAGGGCAGGTAACACTGCTCAATGTCTCTCGCCAAGGGCATATAATCCTGATTTAAAATGTAGCTTGACAAGAGAGATAATTTCAAGCTACCAAAAGAGTAATCTCTCTTTGAACATATAAATATTTTTTAGATGGAATGATTTTCCTTCCATCAAACAAATATGTTAAAGAATGTACTTGAAAACTATAATTAAGTTAAAGCAAAACCAAAAGAAATTATAAAAACAAACCCGACATATTTTATGAATTCTCCAAATTTCATGTTTCGAAACTTTTTAGATGAAAATAGATAATTTGTATTAATTGGATTATTCGGAATAGTGTGAGAATAACATCCAGGATGAGAACAGTAGTCCGAAAATAATACAAATAATACAAATCTTCAAATTTCGTTCGAAATTTCTTGTTTCATAAAATAAATACGAACTCATACTAAACAAAAAATTATTTTTTTTATTGACAAACATTTATAATAAAATAAAATTTAACATTCTTTTAAATATTTACACTTGTGGTAGATTAGTTAATGAATAGATATACATAAGCTACTCTCTTTCTTTCTCCGTTCGTCTGGTTTATTCTCTCCTTTTTTTTCTTTTTCACTTCTTTCTTCTTCTGTACTGACGGTTTCACTAAAAATCAGTTGCTTTCATTGTTTTCAAGTGTTTTGCATAATCGTATAAACTCGACATTTTTAACCACTAAAAATGATTCCCACTCGTTTGAAACGATAAACTTAGTAAGTTGGTGTAATATGACAATTTCTTACAAAGATAGCGAACTCAACAATCAAAATTCAGAGTTCTTCTGGCCGACACAACTACGTGACTAAACTCTATGAAAATAACAACAGCTAGCGCCCAACCAAGGATGTGATCACACCTAAAGAAACACGACTTACGCGAAGCTGAAAATCCCTGAAAGACGACTGCCCTCTCCACAGCCTAGTCTAAAAATGTAAAACCCCAACACACAAAAAATTGAATTTTGAACAATGAACAAACACATATTTCTAAAGCTAGAACCATTTTACTCATATCATAAACATCAGAACTTTCAACGAACTATTTACTCACTCAAAATATCTTCCACATCTTTGTAAATTTGTATGGATAAAAATATGGTTTGCTCGTTAACTCTGTTTTTCTCTCTTTCGTTCACCATAATCTGTTTTGAAGCACTTGCTAAATGGTGACATTTTCATTCATAACATTCACGTTTTATCCATATGTCTAATTCGATATTATAAAATATTTGTTAAGTGGGTTGTGATCAAGACGATCCATAATACAGGCCTGACAAACATGCGACTGGGGTCCACTTCCTAATAATCTGTATAGTTGCTAATTACTGGACATTACTAAGAAATTTCTTACTAAAACCTTTCTCGGTAATTATTATTTAGTAGTAATTTTGGTCTTCACGTGTCCTCCCCCAGTCGTGGACCCCAGTCGCATGTCTGCCAGGCCTGTATTATGGGTCACCTTGGTCCTGATACATTTACAAATATGCGATTTTCTTCTATAACTTATCCAATCCAGGTGTCACGCTACACACTAACGCACGGCTAATGTTTCCCTAAAATTGTAGCTAAATTTAAAAAGATTACTTTAACAGCGTTTCTCGACCGAGAGTCCCCTGAAACGTAAAGTTTTGTGAAAGATTCCTACGAGTTTCGTATAAACAAGTGAGATATGATAATGCATTTTTTTACTTTTTATTTCATATACGTAATATTACTAAACACACACAATATATTCATTATGATACAATATTTTAACATAGATATAGTCTATTACTTTACTAATCTAACCTATTACTTTATAAAAAATAATATAACAATCATTGGGGATATATTTAGTGATGTCTGTACGACACCAGTGTATAATCACCTTCACTAGTCAATGACCACTCAGCGAAGGGGATCTGTACGTGACTCATTCATTACAAGACGTATGCATTTATTGGCCTACAGTTCATTTAGTCTTGATTTACCTTAAGGCTTTTCATCATTGCAAGAAAATAATAAACACATCCAGCAATTATCTTTTTTCGTTGTTTAAATTTATATTATAGGTATATAATATTGGTTACTTATGTTTATTTTGTACGCTTGAATGTACAAACCAGCGTCGTTGTAAAATACCACACAACAATGAAAACTCCCTTATGAAGTATTATAAACAATTTGACAAAGCAGTATCAATTTTTCCTTGAACAAGTTATTCAAAAATATATACTATTATATTTACCACGTGAAGCACGATGAAAATAAAAAAGAGAAAGATATAGATTCTTTTGACTACTGTTTTCATCTTGGATGTTATTCTCACAACGTTTCGGCCGATTTAACCTCCGACCTTCTTCAGGTGTGTCTTGTCGAACTTTGGAATCTTTATGTTGAACTCTGGAATCTGTACGGAATTTGAAACGGAACTTTTTATTTAATCCATATCTTACTTATATTCTTAGTATCGCCTGTAGTGAGGATTGAACCTTGAACAGGGTGTTTATAACTTATTATTACTTAGCACTTTATTCGTTGCGCCACGGGTCCATGTGGGCAATTGTGGTATGAATTTTGAGAACATTAAACACATTCTTGTTTTAGATGTGTATTGTTAGTACTTATTACTATACAGAGAAAAAGGCGTTGTTTTATTTTTATTTAATTCGCCCAAACAAAACACATAGCAACTGAAACGTAAGAGGCTACTAGAAATTAGGGGCTAGATTTATAGGGACATCCTATGTAGCGAGTTGCGCAGCGAGATGCTTGTTAGAATTACATCTTAATTTCTGCATGTTAGTACAGTGGGTAAGCAGGGAGCAGGGAGGGGATTCCAAAGGCAAGTGGTTCGAGGAAAGGAAGCTATTAAAGTAGAAAGATTTCGGCGTCTCAAGCCCTCTACACTTAATGGGTGTGATTCTGCTGCTTGTCGGGTTGGTTGGAGGTATTTACGTTGAGGGGGATACAAGTGCAGTTGATAACTTGTAAAGCAAGCACATGGATGCAATATTGTGGCGATGGGTCATGGTATATACTTTTGTGTTTTGTGCAGGGAGTCATTGAAGCATTTAATTCAATCTAAGGGTTGTGCAAGAGTAAAAATGAGATAAATGCTGTTTTAAGTTAGCTTAGTGCAAGATCATAAAATTTACATCGAAATATACATAGAAACATACATAGAAATATACATAGAAATATACATAGAAACATACATAGAAACATACATAGAAATATACATAGAAATATACATAGAAACATACATAGAAACATACATAGAAATATACATAGAAGCATACATAGAAATTTACATAGAAATTTACATAGAAACATACGTAGAAACATACGTAGAAACATACGTAGAAACATACGTAGAAATATACATAGAAACATACATAGAAACATACATAGAAATATACATATAAATATACATAGAAACATACATAGAAATATACATAGAAATTTACATAGAAATATACATAGAAACATACATAGAAATATACATAGAAATATATATAGAAACATACATAGAAATATACATCAAATATACATAGAAATGTACATAGAAATATACATAGAAACATGCATAAAAATATACATAGAAATATATATATAGAAACATACATAAAAATATACATATAAACATACATAGAAATATAGAGGTTCAAGAAAAATTCAACAGTTGAGAAAACGCGGCTATTAAGTCATTTCTTTATAAAGATGTGAATGATATGATACGTCAGAGACTTGTCACAACCACACATATACCGGCAATTGTGTACGTGTACACTCATCAGTAATAATAAATATAAAAACGTCATTGTTTTAATGATATAATACGAATGTATTTTAATGTATTATAACAAGTTCTCACAGTAAATGTAAGTCGAAAAGATCAAGTTTAAGTAATCAGCTTAATGGGGAATTATTTCATGTTTACGTGACATCATGCGGATTTCGTTGGTGACGCGTAATGTCATCAGCAGCCGTTTACATGGAACAATATGAATCTGCAAAAATGAACATACGAAGTAGATGGTGGCAGTGGTAGCAGTTTTTCCCATATTTATTGTATCACCTCTCCCACTTCCTAATGATCATATACTCTAACTGCTACCACTGCCACCATCTACTTGTTTCTCATATTTTGATTTTCTTGCTCAAATCGGCCGCAGCTCTGAGCCTGTTGGCAAAACATTTCTGTACTTGTGAGATTTTTTCTTCAAACAAATCATCCTGAGAAAGTCTTACAATAAAGACGAAACGTTGATGAATACATAAATAATATTTGTTGGTTTTCCTTTTTCATTTTTCAGATATATATATATATATATATATATATATATATATATATATATATATATATATATATATATATATATATATATTATGACAATTAATTTGTTGCTCCCTACTGGTTGCCACTTAGTGCAAAGAATTACTCTTCGTGTCTTTATAAAATGTTGACTTATTTGAATGATTCGATACGTCAGAGGTTTGTTACTACCACATATATACCGGCAGGTGCACACGTACCTCTTTAGTAATAAAAAAAATATCAAAACTTAATCGTTTTAATGATACGAGTTTATTGTCATGTATTATGCCAAATTGTCACAGTAAATGTCGGGCGAAAAAAAGACCGAGTTTAAGCAATCAGCTTACCGGGGCATTATTTCATGTTCACGTAACACCCAGCGGCTTTCATTCCTGACGTATAATGTCTCCCCCGGCTGAAAGTAGACGCGTTTCAATGAGACAATATTAATCTGAAAAAGATCTACATACATTATTTTTTTTTTTATAACCTGTCCGGTGGCAAAAGCTGCTAGCAACGCCAGTGATGAAAGTACCGCCTGTGTTACCTCTCCTGGTTGACGGTTGATGGGGACAGGGTATCGCACGTGCTATTACACGTTGTATATATATATACAGTGGACCCCCGCTATTCGTGGGCTCACCATTCGCGGTTTCACAAATTCGCGGATTTTCAGCATAAGCATTAACTTAACATTTTCTTCATAAATTCGGTAGAACTTACAAATATGATAATCATTTCAGTCCAACTAACTACCAATATGAGAAGAAGAAAAAACACAATTAAAACCGCTAATTATTTCGTAGGATTCATATTAAATGCGGCTCATACAAAAGCATTGGTAATCCAAATGTTTGCAAAATATATATATTACCGACTAATAAACTACACCACACATTAACATCATCATCCCTAAATATGAATACACCATTAAAGCAGGGTATATACAGCATCCGTTATCAACAATTAAATTATTCTAAATAACACTTAGTTACGATTATAAACATACAGTCCGCCTCTATTGACTCGGTACTTTCTTCAAAAGGGACGCTTGAGCGAATTCACCGGAAGATGGTAACGGTGATCCCTGAACTCTATTCTTCGATATTTTTTTATTTCGTAAGTCGCTGATGATTTGAATGGACTCTAACGACCTTTTATACTGTAAAAGATCAATCCATATCAATGAAACTGTGGTACGTCTCTGAAATATGTAACATGTAGTTTTTAAATGCAAACTTTTTTTCTATCTTACCTAACTATATAAACGGCAAAACAGGTTATGGTTATTTAATTCTGAGGTCAATAGAGTATTTTGAAATACCTTATATATACTCATCTCCAACCTCTCAAACAAATTTCGATATTGTTCATTTGCATATTTATTTCCTTAAATTTCCAATAAATTAATACTCTGTAATATACATTTTTAATTAGTGTTGTCAAGTTTTCCACTATATACGCAATCGTTTTATTGATAGTAGTATTATATTATAATCTTCTAATATATAAAGTAGAGACGATTTTTCCCCTGTACATTCTCGGAGAATAGGAAAATAACCACATGCATCACAGGGTACTAAACTCACCATTACATTACACTTATTCACTCGAGCGTGTTTTATTACATTTGTTATTCTTTTTTCCCAGCTTACACTAAATATTACATTAGGCCCGCCATCCACGACTCTCCTAAAAACCAACTCCATATAGGTGGTAGCAAAAACTTTTCTCTCTAACAATTCTGTACTGTCACTCTACTCATCGACACCGGGAACTAATACACACAGTTTAATTTTCACAAAGCACCGGTTCTTATTTATTATTAAGTTAATTGACCTATTTTCACATCTATTTTAACCCGAATGCGTGGTGCAGTCGGTAAGAAGGCAGGATTCACAATCGCCTGTTTTAGCGTTCGATCCCATTCTACTCTACCACATTTTATATTTTTTTTAAATTTAAAACATTCGCCAACACAATAGACGGGGGGGGGAGAAAAATAGGAAATTTCCTTTTTTTTATTTGACGTCATGCAATAGGTAGTACTTTCTCCCGTGCAACGCCGGGCGACGGGTTCCGCTAGTTATCTTCTAATCTAATATATAAAGTAGAGACGTTTTTTCCTCTGTACCTTCTCGGAGAATAGGAAAATAACCACATGCATCACGGGCTACTGAACTCACAATTACATTGCACTTATTCACTCTAGCGTGTTTTAGTATATCTGTTATTCTTCTTTCCAAACAAACACTAAATATTACATTCGGCCCGGCCACCACGACTCTCCGAAATACCAACTCCATATAGGTGGTAGTAAAAACTTTTCTCCCTAACAATTCTGTACTGTGACTACACTCATCGACACCGGGTACTAATAAACACAGTATAATTTTCATAAAGCACCCATTGTTATTTCGTATTTGTCTGGCATTATTTTACTACATAATATAAAGCAATACGCAAACAAATAATGACCGCTCCCGTTGAATCCGCTGATATTCCGCGAATATCAGATTACGTGTTTCCTATTTCTAACTATGATTTCCACATTTACATTCATTCCGGAATCAAGCGAATGACATTAACGAACACAGTACCTGCAGCATTCATTCTACAAACATGACGGCTAAAATCCTTCATTAAATCGACTTCCCACTTAATTCAATAGCCGCCAAGATGCTGTTAGAACCCGACACATTTATATTTTCAAAATCATATACTTAAAGGTATATGATTCCCAAATAAATTACCTAAACCGTGTCATTACTGAACTTAAATTTGCGTCGCCAGAAGCTGTCAGTAAACAAGCTTGGCTTAACTCGCCTATTTTCACATGTATATTTCAAGTTGTAACTGTGGCGCGATGGTTAAGAAGGGAGGTTTCATTTTCGCCATTATCGCCAGTATCGGCGTTCGATCCCATTCTTCTTTCTTTTTCTTTTCTTTTTTTTATAATTTAAAACGTTCACGGGGGGGGGAGAACAATAGGCGGTTTCTTTTTTATGCAATAGGTAGTACTTTCTCCCGTGCAACGCCGGGCGACGGGTACCGCTAGTCTAATATATAAAGTAGAGACGATTTTTCCCCTGTACCTTTTCGGAGAATAGGAAAATAACTACATGCATCACAGGCTACTAAACTCGCCATTACATTACACTTATAAACTCGAGCGTGTTTTAGTACATTTGTTATTCTTTTTTCCCAGCTTACACTAAATATTACATCTAATATATAAAGTAGAGACGTTTTTTCCCCTGTACCTTCTCGGAGAATAGGAAAATAACCACATGCATCACGGGCTACTGAACTCACAATTACATTGCACTTATTCACTCGAGCGTGTTTTAGTATATCTGTTATTCTTCTTTCCAAACAAACACTGAATATTACATTCGGCCCGGCCGCCACGACTCTCCGAAATACCAACTCCATATAGGTGGTAGTAAAAACTTTTCTCCCTAACAATTCTGTACTGTGACTACACTCATCGACACCGGGTACTAATAAACACAGTATAATTTTCATAAAGCACCCATTGTTATTTCGTATTTGTCTGGCATTATTTTACTACATAATATAAAGCAATACGCAAACAAATAATGACCGCTCCCGTTGAATCCGCTGATATTCCGCGAATATCAGATTACGTTTTTCCTATTTCTAACTATGATTTCCACATTTACATTCATTCCGGAATCAAGCGAATGACATTAACGAACACAGTACCTGCAGCATTCATTCTACAAACATGACGGCTAAAATCCTTCATTAAATCGACTTCCCACTTAATTCAATAGCCGCCAAGATGCTGTTAGAACCCGACACATTTATATTTTCAAAATCATATACTTAAAGGTATATGATTCCCAAATAAATTACCTAAACCGTGTCATTACTGAACTTAAATTTGCGTCGCCAGAAGCTGTCAGTAAACAAGCTTGGCTTAACTCGCCTATTTTCACATGTATATTTCAAGTTGTAACTGTGGCGCGATGGTTAAGAAGGGAGGTTTCATTTTCGCCATTATCGCCAGTATCGGCGTTCGATCCCATTCTTCTTTCTTTTTCTTTTCTTTTTTTTATAATTTAAAACGTTCACGGGGGGGGGGGAGAACAATAGGCGGTTTCTTTTTTATGCAATAGGTAGTACTTTCTCCCGTGCAACGCCGGGCGACGGGTACCGCTAGTCTAATATATAAAGTAGAGACGATTTTTCCCCTGTACCTTTTCGGAGAATAGGAAAATAACTACATGCATCACAGGCTACTAAACTCGCCATTACATTACACTTATAAACTCGAGCGTGTTTTAGTACATTTGTTATTCTTTTTTCCCAGCTTACACTAAATATTACATTTGGCCCGCCATCCACGACTCTCCTAAAAAACAACTCCATATAGGTGGTAGCAAAAACTTTTCTCTCTAACAATTCTGTACTGTCACTCTACTCATCGACACCGGGAACTAATACACACAGTTTAATTTTCACAAAGCACCGGTTCTTATTTATTATTAAGTTAATTGACCTATTTTCACATCTACTTTAACCCGAATGCGTGGTGCAGTCGGTAAGAAGGCAGGATTCATAAACACCTGTTTTAGCGTTCGATCCCATTCTACTCTACCACTTTTTTAATTTTTTTTTTAATTTAAAACATTCGCCAACACAATAGACGGGGGGGGGAGAAAAAAAAGGTAATTTCCCTTTTTTTATTTGACGTCATGCAATAGGTAGTACTTTCTCCCGTGCAACGCCGAGCGACGGGTTCCGCTATTCTAATATATAAAGTAGAGACGATTTTTCCCCTGTACCTTTTCGGAGAATAGGAAAATAACTACATGCATCACAGGCTACTAAACTCGCCATTACATTACACTTATAAACTCGAGCGTGTTTTAGTACATTTGTTATTCTTTTTTCCCAGCTTACACTAAATATTACATTTGGCCCGCCATCCACGACTCTCCTAAAAACCAACTCCATATAGGTGGTAGCAAAAACTTTTCTCTCTAACAATTCTGTACTGTCACTCTACTCATCGACACCGGGAACTAATACACACAGTTTATTTTTAACAAAGCACCGGTTCTTATTTATTATTAAGTTAATTGACCTATTTTCACATCTACTTTAACCCGAATGCGTGGTGCAGTCGGTAAGAAGGCAGGATTCATAAACACCTGTTTTAGCGTTCGATCCTATTCTACTCTACCACGTTTTTTATTTTTTTTTTAATTTAAAACATTCGCCAACACAATAGACGGGGGGGGGAGAGAAAAAAGGTAATTTCCCTTTTTTTATTTGACGTCATGCAATAGGTAGTACTTTCTCCCGTGCAACGCCGAGCGACGGGTTCCGCTAGTCTAATATATAAAGTAGAGACGTTTTTTCCCCTGTACCTTCTCGGAGAATAGGAAAATAACCACATGCATCACGGGCTACTGAACTCACAATTACATTGCACTTATTCACTCGAGCGTGTTTTAGTATACCTGTTATTCTTCTTTCCAAACAAACACTGAATATTACATTCGGCCCGGCCGCCACGACTCTCCGAAATACCAACTCCATATAGGTGGTAGTAAAAACTTTTCTCCCTAACAATTCTGTACTGTGACTACACTCATCGACACCGGGTACTAATAAACACAGTATAATTTTCATAAAGCACCCATTGTTATTTCGTATTTGTCTGGCATTATTTTACTACATAATATAAAGCAATACGCAAACAAATAATGACCGCTCCCGTTGAATCCGCTAATATTCCGCGAATATCAGATTACGTTTTTCCTATTTCTAACTATGATTTCCACATTTACATTCATTCCGGAATCAAGCGAATGACATTAACGAACGCAGTACCTGCAACATTCATTCTACAAACATGACGGCTGAAATTCCCTCATTAAATCGACTTCCTACTTAATTCAATAGCCGCCAAGATGCTGTTAGAACCCGACACATTTATATTTTCAAAATCATATACTTAAAGGTATATGATTCCCAAATAAATTACCTAAACCGTGTCATTATTGAACTTAAATTTGCGTCGTCAGAAGCTGCCAGTAAACAAGCTTAGCTTAACTCGCCTATTTTCACATGTATATTTCAAGTTGTAACTGTGGCGCAATGGTTAACAAGGGCGTTTTCATTTTCGCCATTATCGCCAGTATCGGCGTTCGATCCCATTCTGCTTTCTTTTTCTTTTCTTTTTTTTATAATTTAAAACGTTCACCAACACGGTAGAGCGGGGGGGATAACAATAGGTGGTTTCTTTTTTATGCAATAGGTAGTACTTTCTCCCGTGCAACGCCGAGCGACGGGTTCCGCTAGTCTAATATATAAAGTAGAGACGTTTTTTCCCCTGTACCTTCTCGGAGAATAGGAAAATAACCACATGCATCACGGGCTACTGAACTCACAATTACATTGCACTTATTCACTCGAGCGTGTTTTAGTATATCTGTTATTCTTCTTTCCAAACAAACACTGAATATTACATTCGGCCCGGCCGCCACGACTCTCCGAAATACCAACTCCATATAGGTGGTAGTAAAAACTTTTCTCCCTAACAATTCTGTACTGTGACTACACTCATCGACACCGGGTACTAATAAACACAGTATAATTTTCATAACGCACCCATTGTTATTTCGTATTTGTCTGGCATTATTTTACTACATAATATAAAGCAATACGCAAACAAATAATGAACGCTCCCGTTGAATCCGCTAATATTCCGCGAATATCAGATTACGTTTTTCCTATTTCTAACTATGATTTCCACATTTACATTCATTCCGGAATCAAGCGAATGACATTAACGAACGCAGTACCTGCAACATTCATTCTACAAACATGACGGCTGAAATTCCCTCATTAAATCGACTTCCTACTTAATTCAATAGCCGCCAAGATGCTGTTAGAACCAGACACATTTATATTTTCAAAATCATATACTTAAAGGTATATGATTCCCAAATAAATTACCTAAACCGTGTCATTATTGAACTTAAATTTGCGTCGTCAGAAGCTGCCAGTAAACAAGCTTAGCTTAACTCGCCTATTTTCACATGTATATTTCAAGTTGTAAATGTTGCGCAATGGTTAACAAGGGCGTTTTCATTTTCGCCATTATCGCCAGTATCGGCGTTCGATCCCATTCTGCTTTCTTTTTCTTTTCTTTTTTTTATAATTTAAAACGTTTACCAACACGGTAGAGCGGGGGGGATAACAATAGGTGGTGTCTATTTTATGCAATAGGTAGTACTTTCTCCTGTGCAACGCCGGGCGACGGGTACCGCTATCTAATATATAAAGTAGAGACGTTTTTTCCCCTGTACCTTCTCGGAGAATAGGAAAATAACCACATGCATCACGGGCTACTGAACTCACAATTACATTGCACTTATTCACTCGAGCGTGTTTTAGTATATCTGTTATTCTTCTTTCCAAACAAACACTGAATATTACATTCGGCCCGGCCGCCACGACTCTCCGAAATACCAACTCCATATAGGTGGTAGTAAAAACTTTTCTCCCTAACAATTCTGTACTGTGACTACACTCATCGACACCGGGTACTAATAAACACAGTATAATTTTCATAACGCACCCATTGTTATTTCGTATTTGTCTGGCATTATTTTACTACATAATATAAAGCAATACGCAAACAAATAATGACCGCTCCCGTTGAATCCGCTAATATTCCGCGAATATCAGATTACGTTTTTCCTATTTCTAACTATGATTTCCACATTTACATTCATTCCAGAATCAAGCGAATGACATTAACGAACGCAGTACCTGCAACATTCATTCTACAAACATGACGGCTAAAATTCCCTCATTAAATCGACTTCCTACTTAATTCAATAGCCGCCAAGATGCTGTTAGAACCCGACACATTTATATTTTCAAAATCATATACTTAAAGGTATATGATTCCCAAATAAATTACCTAAACCGTGTCATTATTGAACTTAAATTTGCGTCGTCAGAAGCTGCCAGTAAACAAGCTTAGCTTAACTCGCCTATTTTCACATGTATATTTCAAGTTGTAACTGTGGCGCAATGGTTAACAAGGGTGTTTTCATTTTCGCCATTATCGCCAGTATCGGCGTTCGATCCCATTCTGCTTTCTTTTTCTTTTCTTTTTTTTATAATTTAAAACGTTCACCAACACGGTAGAGCGGGGTCGGATAACAATAGGTGGTTTCTTTTTTATGCAATAGGTAGTACTTTCTCCCGTGCAACGCCGGGCGACGGGTACCGCTATCTATCTCATATATAAAGTAGAGACGTTTTTTCCCCTGTACCTTCTCGGAGAATAGGAAAATAACCACATGCATCACGGGCTACTGAACTCACAATTACATTGCACTTATTCACTCGAGCGTGTTTTAGTATATCTGTTATTCTTCTTTCCAAACAAACACTGAATATTACATTCGGCCCGGCCGCCACGACTCTCCGAAATACCAACTCCATATAGGTGGTAGTAAAAACTTTTCTCCCTAACAATTCTGTACTGTGACTACACTCATCGACACCGGGTACTAATAAACACAGTATAATTTTCATAAAGCACCCATTGTTATTTCGTATTTGTCTGGCATTATTTTACTACATAATATAAAGCAATACGCAAACAAATAATGACCGCTCCCGTTGAATCCGCTAATATTCCGCGAATATCAGATTACGTTTTTCCTATTTCTAACTATGATTTCCACATTTACATTCATTCCGGAATCAAGCGAATGACATTAACGAACGCAGTACCTGCAACATTCATTCTACAAACATGACGGCTTAAATTCCCTCATTAAATCGACTTCCTACTTAATTCAATAGCCGCCAAGATGCTGTTAGAACCCGACACATTTATATTTTCAAAATCATATACTTAAAGGTATATGATTCCCAAATAAATTACCTAAACCGTGTCATTATTGAACTTAAATTTGCGTCGTCAGAAGCTGCCAGTAAACAAGCTTAGCTTAACTCGCCTATTTTCACATGTATATTTCAAGTTGTAACTGTGGCGCAATGGTTAACAAGGGTTTTTTCATTTTCGCCATTATCGCCAGTATCGGCGTTCGATCCCATTCTGCTTTCTTTTTCTTTTCTTTTTTTTATAATTTAAAACGTTCACCAACACGGTAGAGCGGGGGGGGATAACAATAGGTGGTTTCTTTTTTATGCAATAGGTAGTACTTTCTCCCGTGCAACGCCGGGCGACGGGTACCGCTATCTATCTCATATATAAAGTAGAGACGTTTTTTCCCCTGTACCTTCTCGGAGAATAGGAAAATAACCACATGCATCACGGGCTACTGAACTCACAATTACATTGCACTTATTCACTCGAGCGTGTTTTAGTATATCTGTTATTCTTCTTTCCAAACAAACACTGAATATTACATTCGGCCCGGCCGCCACGACTCTCCGAAATACCAACTCCATATAGGTGGTAGTAAAACTTTTTCTCCCTAACAATTCTGTACTGTGACTACACTCATCGACACCGGGTACTAATAAACACAGTATAATTTTCATAAAGCACCCATTGTTATTTCGTATTTGTCTGGCATTATTTTACTACATAATATAAAGCAATACGCAAACAAATAATGACCGCTCCCGTTGAATCCGCTAATATTCCGCGAATATCAGATTACGTTTTTCCTATTTCTAACTATGATTTCCACATTTACATTCATTCCGGAATCAAGCGAATGACATTAACGAACGCAGTACCTGCAACATTCATTCTACAAACATGACGGCTTAAATTCCCTCATTAAATCGACTTCCTACTTAATTCAATAGCCGCCAAGATGCTGTTAGAACCCGACACATTTATATTTTCAAAATCATATACTTAAAGGTATATGATTCCCAAATAAATTACCTAAACCGTGTCATTATTGAACTTAAATTTGCGTCGTCAGAAGCTGCCAGTAAACAAGCTTAGCTTAACTCGCCTATTTTCACATGTATATTTCAAGTTGTAACTGTGGCGCAATGGTTAACAATGGCGTTTTCATTTTCGCCATTATCGCCAGTATCGGCGTTCGATCCCATTCTGCTTTCTTTTTCTTTTCTTTTTTTATAATTTAAAACGTTCACCAACACGGTAGAGCGGGGGGGAATTAACAATAGGTGGTTTCTTTTTTATGCAATAGGTAGTACTTTCTCCCGTGCAACGCCGGGCGACGGGTACCGCTAGTCTAATATATAAAGTAGAGAAGATTTTTCCCCTGTACCTTCTCGGAGAATAGGAAAATAACCACATGCATCACCGGCTACTAAACTCACCATTACATTACACTTATTCACTCGAGCGTGTTTTAGTACATTTGTTATTCTTTTTCCCCAGCTTACAGTAAATATTACATTTGGCCCGCCATCCACGACTCTCCGAAAAACCAACTCCATATAGGTGGTAGCAAATACTTTTCTCCCTAACAATTCTGTACTGTCACTCTACTCATCGACACCGGGAACTAATACACACAGTTTAATTTTCACAAAACACCGGTTCTTATTTATTATTAAGTTAATTGACCTATTTTCACATTTATTTTAATCTGAATCCGTTGTGCAGTTGGTAAGAAGGCAGGATTCACTATTACCTGTTTTAGCGTTCGATCCCATTCTACTCTACCACTTTTTAATTTTTTTTTAAATTTAAAACATTCGCCACCACAATAGACGGGGGGAAGAACAAATAGGTCATTTCCTTTTTTTATTTGACGTCATGCAATAGGTAGTACTTTCTTCCGTGCAACGCCGGGCGACGGGTTCCGCTAGTCTAATATATAAAGTAGAGAAGATTTTTCCCCTGTACCTTCTCGGAGAATAGGAAAATAACCACATGCATCACCGGCTACTAAACTCACCATTACATTACACTTATTCACTCGAGCGTGTTTTAGTACATTTGTTATTCTTTTTCCCCAGCTTACAGTAAATATTACATTTGGCCCGCCATCCACGACTCTCCGAAAAACCAACTCCATATAGGTGGTAGCAAATACTTTTCTCCCTAACAATTCTGTACTGTCACTCTACTCATCGACACCGGGAACTAATACACACAGTTTAATTTTCACAAAACACCGGTTCTTATTTATTATTAAGTTAATTGACCTATTTTCACATTTATTTTAATCTGAATCCGTTGTGCAGTTGGTAAGAAGGCAGGATTCACTATTACCTGTTTTAGCGTTCGATCCCATTCTACTCTACCACTTTTTAATTTTTTTTTAAATTTAAAACATTCGCCACCACAATAGACGGGGGGAAGAACAAATAGGTCATTTCCTTTTTTTATTTGACGTCATGCAATAGGTAGTACTTTCTTCCGTGCAACGCCGGGCGACGGGTTCCGCTAGTAATATATAAAGTAGAGACGATTTTTCCCCTGTACATTCTCGGAGAATAGGAAAATAACCACATGCATCACAGGGTACTAAACTCACCATTACATTACACTTATTCACTCGAGCGTGTTTTAGTACATTTGTTATTCTTTTTTCCCAGCTTACACTAAATATTACATTAGGCCCGCCATCCACGACTCTCCTAAAAACCAACTCCATATAGGTGGTAGCAAAAACTTTTCTCTCTAACAATTCTGTACTGTCACTCTACTCATCGACACCGGGAACTAATACACACAGTTTAATTTTCACAAAGCACCGGTTCTTATTTATTATTAAGTTAATTGACCTATTTTCACATCTACTTTAACCCGAATGCGTGCTGCAGGCGGTAAGTTTCAAGTTGTAACTGTGGCGCGATGGTTAAGAAGGGAGGTTTCATTTTCGCCATTATCGCCAGTATCGGCGTTCGATCCCATTCTGCTTTCTTTTTCTTTTCTTCTTTTATAATTTAAAACGTTCACGGGGGGGGGGGGGGGAGAACAATAGGCGGTTTCTTTTTTATGCAATAGGTAGTACTTTCTCCCGTGCAACGCCGGGCGACGGGTACCGCTAGTCTAATATATAAAGTAGAGACGATTTTTCCCCTGTACCTTCTCGGAGAATAGGAAAATAACCACATGCATCACAGGGTACTAAACTCACCATTACATTACAGTTATTCACTCGAGCGTGTTTTAGTACATTTGTTATTCTTTTTTCCCAGCTTACACTAAATATTACATTTGGCCCGCCATCCACGACTCTCCTAAAACCAACTCCATATAGGTGGTAGCAAAAACTTTTCTCTCTAACAATTCTGTACTGTCACTCTACTCATCGACACCGGGAACTAATACACACAGTTGAATTTTCACAAAACACCGGTTCTTATTTATTATTAAGTTAATTGACCTATTTTCACATCTATTTTAATCCGAATGCGTGGTGCAGTCGGTAAGAAGGCAGGATTCATAATCACCTGTTTTAGCGTTCGATCCCATTCTACTCTACCACATTTTATATTTTTTTTAAATTTAAAACATTCGCCAACACAATTGACCGGGGGGGGGAGAAAAATAGGAAATTTCCTTTTTTTTATTTGACGTCATGCAATAGGTAGTACTTTCTCCCGTGCAACGCCGGGCGACGGGTTCCGCTAGTTATCTAATCTAATCTAATATATAAAGTAGAGACGTTTTTTCCCCTGTACCTTCTCGGAGAATAGGAAAATAACCACATGCATCACGGGCTACTGAACTCACAATTACATTGCACTTATTCACTCGAGCGTGTTTTAGTATATCTGTTATTCTTCTTTCCAAACAAACACTGAATATTACATTCGGCCCGGCCGCCACGACTCTCCGAAATACCAACTCCATATAGGTGGTAGTAAAAACTTTTCTCCCTAACAATTCTGTACTGTGACTACACTCATCGACACCGGGTACTAATAAACACAGTATAATTTTCATAAAGCACCCATTGTTATTTCGTATTTGTCTGGCATTATTTTACTACATAATATAAAGCAATACGCAAACAAATAATGACCGCTCCCGTTGAATCCGCTGATATTCCGCGAATATCAGATTACGTTTTTCCTATTTCAAACTATGATTTCCACATTTACATTCATTCCGGAATCAAGCGAATGACATTAACGAACACAGTACCTGCAACATTCATTCTACAAACATGACGGCTAAAATTCCTTCATTAAATCGACTTCCTACTTAATTCAATAGCCGCCAAGATGCTGTTAGAACCCGACACATTTATATTTTCAAAATCATATACTTAAAGGTATATGATTCACAAATAAATTACCTTAACCGTGTCATTATTGAACTTAAATTTGCGTCGCCAGAAGCTGCCAGTAAACATGCTTAGCTTAACTCGCCTATTTTCACATGTATATTTCCAGTTGTAACTGTGGCGCAATGGTTAAGAAGGGAGGTTTCATTTTCGCCATTATCGCCAGTATCGGCGTTCGATCCCATTCTGCTTTCTTTTTCTTTTCTTTTTTTTATAATTTTAAACGTTCACCAACACGGTAGAGCGGAGGGGGGGAGAACAATAGGCGGTTTCTTTTATATGCAATAGGAATAGGTAGTACTTTCTCCCGTGCAACGCCGGGCGACGGGTACCGCTAGTCTTCTAATATATAAAGTAGAGACGTTTTTTCCCCTGTACCTTCTCGGAGAATAGGAAAATAACCACATGCACCACAGGCTACTAAACTCACCATTACATTACACTTATTCACTCGAGTGTGTTTTAGTATATCTGTTATTCTTTATTATAAACAAACATTGAATATTACATTCGGCCCGGCCGCCACGACTCTCCGAAATACCAACTCCATATAGGTGGTAGTAAAAACTTTTCTCCCTAACAATTCTGTACTGTGACTACACTCATCGACACCGGGAACTTATCAACACAGTATAATTTTAACAAAACACCCATAGTTATTTCGTATTTGTCTGGCATTATTTTACTACATAATATTAAGCAATACGCAAAAACTTAACAACCGCTCCCTTACACTGCGATGATTATTCGCGAATATCAGATTACGTTACTTTTAATTCTACCTATAACTTCTACATTTACATTCATTCCGGAATTAACCGAATGAAATTAACGAACACAGTTCCAGCGAGATTTAATCATTCAAGATGGCCTCTAGAATTTCTTGATCGAATCGACTTCTTACTTAATTGAATAAGCGCCAACATACTGGTAGAGCCCGAAATATTTACATTTTCTAAATCATACACCTACAAGACGTATATTATAGAAATCTTGGCCAACTCCTTTACTTCATCACCAAATGCCGTAAACTCTGTCATAGTTGAACTTTATATTCGGTCGATAAACAAACTTAGCTTAATTGGGGGGTATTTACACATTCTTTTTAAACTGGAAACAGTGGGGCAATGGTTTAGGAGATAGGCTTCATAATCGGCAGAATCAGCGTTCGATCCCAATCTATGCTTCGACTTTTTTTCTTTTTCGCTACGACTTTTTTATTTTATTATTTAAAACATTCCCCAACACGATAGATGAACAATAGGCCGTTTCTTTTTTTATTCGACATCATGCAATAGGTAGTACTTTCTCCCGTGCAACGCCGGGCGACGGGTTCTGCTAGTCTTCTAATATATAAAGTAGAGACGTTTTTTCCCCTGTACCTTCTCGGAGAATAGGAAAATAACCGCATGCATCACGGGCTACTGAACTCACAATTACATTACACTTATTCACTCGAGCGTGTTTTAGTATATCTGTTATTCTTCTTTCCAAACAAACACTGAATATTACATTCGGCCCGGCCGCCACGACTCTCCGAAATACCAACTCCATATAGGTGGTAGTAAAAACTTTTCTCCCTAACAATTCTGTACTGTGACTACACTCATCGACACCGGGTACTAATAAACACAGTATAATTTTCATAAAGCACCCATTGTTATTTCGTATTTGTCTGGCATTATTTTACTACATAATATAAAGCAATACGCAAACAAATAATGACCGCTCCCGTTGAATCCGCTGATATTCCGCGAATATCAGATTACGTTTTTCCTATTTCTAACTATGATTTCCACATTTACATTCATTCCGGAATCAAGCGAATGACATTAACGAACACAGTACCTGCAACATTCATTCTACAAACATGACAGCTAAAATTCCTTCATTAAATCGACTTCATACTTAATTCAATAGCCGCCACTATGCTGTTAGAACCCGACACATTTATATTTTCAAAATCATATACTTAAAGGTATATGATTCCCAAATAAATTACCTAAACCGTGTCATTATTGAACTTAAATTTGCGTCACCAGAAGCTGCCAGTAAACAAGCTTAGGTTAATTTGCCTATTTTCACATGTATGTTTCAAGTTATAACTGTGGCGCAATGGTTAAGAAGGGAGGTTTCATTTTCGCCATTATCGCCAGTATCGGCGTTCGATCCCGTTCTGCTTTCTTTTTCTTTTCTTTTTTTTATAATTTAAAACGTTCACGAACACGGTAGAGCGGGGGTGGGAGAACAATAGGCGGTTTCTTTTTTATGCAATAGGTAGTACTTTCTCCCGTGCAACGCCGGGCGACGGGTACCGCTAGTCTAATATATAAAGTAGAGACGATTTTTCCCCTGTACCTTCTCGGAGAATAGGAAAATAACCACATGCATCACCGGCTACTAAACTCACCATTACATTACACTTATTCACTCGAGCGTGTTTTAGTACATTTGTTATTCTTTTTTCCAAGCTTACACTAAATATTACATTTGGCCCGCCATCCACTACTCTCCGAAAAACCAACTCCATATAGGTGGTAGCAAAAACCTTTCTCTCTAACAATTCTGTACTGTCACTCTACTCATCGACACCGGGAACTAATACACATAGTTTCATTTTCATAAAACACCGGTTCTTATTTTTTTTTTTTTTTTTTTTATTATTAACTTAATTGACTTATTCTAACATTTATTTTAACTCGAATCCGTGGTGCAGTCGGTAAGACGACAGGATTCGTAATCACCTGTTTTAGCGTTCGATCCCATTCTACTCTACCACGTTTAAAATTTTTTTTTAATTTAAAACATTCGCCAACACAATAGACGGGGGGGGGAAATATGTCATTTCCTTTTTTATTTGACGTCATGCAATAAGTAGTACTTTCTCCCGTGCAACGCCGGGCGACGGGTTCCGCTAGTCTAATATATAAAGTAGAGACGATTTTTCCCCTGTACCTTCTCGGGGAATAGGAAAATAACCACATGCATCACAGGCTACTAAACTCACCATTACATTACACTTATTCACTCGAGCGTGTTTTAGTACATTTGTTATTCTTTTTTCCCAGCTTACACTAAATATTACATTTGGCCCGCCATCCACGACTCTCCAAAAAAACAACTCCATATAGGTGGTAGCAAAAACTTTTCTCTCTAACAATTCTGTACTGTCACTCTACTCATCGACACCGGGAACTAATACACACAGTTTAATTTTCACAAAACACCGGTTCTTATTTATTATTAAGTTAATTGACCTATTTTCACATCCATTTTAACCCGAATGCGTGGTGCAGTCGGTAGGAAGGCAGGATTCATAATCATCTGTTTTAGCGTTCGATCCCATTCTACTCTACCACTTTTTAATTTTTTTTTTTTAATTTAAAACATTCTCCAAAACAATAGACGGGGGGGGAGAAAAAATAGGTCATTTCCTTTATTTTATTTGACGTCATGCAATAGGTAGTACTTTCTTCCGTGCAACGCCGGGCGACGGGTTCCGCTAGTTATTAATAAAATTACATAAAGAGATTTTATTTTTTTTAAATGGGTTTTAAAAACATTTATGAAATTTGATTCTCAAGAGACATAATTTACTTCTGGCATTAGTAAAACTTCAAATGTTGCTGAAAATTTGGAGAACAGATACTACACTTTGATTTTAGTCAAAAGCCCAAGGAACACTAAAAAGTAATGTTTAAGCGACTGGGCATTTTTAAATAGATGAAAAAAGAAAACCCCGATTTAATCGGAATATTATTCAATGGGGGGTGGGTAATGTAAGCCTTTAATTGGAAATATTTTCTAGAATCTAAATAATGTAACGAATGGTGATCAAAATTTGAATAAGGATTCTAGACATTAAGTTCAGTATAATTATATTTTAATCTTTGAAAGGGGGCATAAAAGTGGTGGAAAACTGTTCTGTGTATTTCATTTTAGCCGTTCTGGGTCGTATTTATTTATATATATATATATATATATATATATATATATATATATATATATATATATATATATATATATATATATATATGCATACTGAAAATAGGAAAAACCGAAAAAATTATATATTTATTAACATTTCGTCTTTATTTTAAGACTTTCTTAAGATGACTGATTTGAAGAAAAAAAACATATAAGTCGATATTTGAAAATATGACGTGGAAAGAATGTTTTTGTTCTTTTTTTCGAACGAAACCTGGACATTAGAATTGAAAATATGCGGTGCGTTTACAAAGTTGAATAAATGTGTGTGTATTTTTTTTAATATTGATGTTATGTACAAAGTTTTGTTCGGAAAGTGGTCTAAAATTGCTAGTCTTGATCTACATTCATTAGTTTGATGATCAAGGAGATAAATTGTAGAAGCCGTTACGTTGTTGAATTGTGTCAGAATTTATAATGAGTGCTGATTCCAGAAGTCGACGGTAAGATTTATTGAACATGAATTTAATGAGTCTCGCTTGTTTAACGTTGAAAGAATGATCATATTCTAATACATAAGAGAATATTGCATTTAGGAGATTGTTATTTTTTATATCACTTTCATGTTCACCAAGCCTTTTTTTTAAGTTCGCACTGAGTTTCACCAATTTATATCTGATTGTAATCATTACATGGGAGAGTATATATTTTCAGGAAAATATTTTGTTGTTTTAAGTTTTTTTATGGTTTGTGATGTAGTTTGTATTGTTGAAATTCCTAGTTTATTTTAGAGTGTTGTAAATTATTGTATTATTGGCGTGGGTAGGTAAAATAAGATGTCTGTTTATATGAGAAGTGTTCGATGTATATGATTGTTATTGCTTCTGAATAAAATGTAGGTCTTTTTCTTTGCATTTAATGTAAAATATGTGATGTGCTGCAATGCGTTGAGTGAATTTGTGATTTATTTGAAACCTTCTAAATATTATGAGCTACAAATTCTGAATGCACGTAGGAAGAAAAGGATTATCAGGCCTGTTTTGATTTTGTTATTATAGTGTGAGTAAAAATGTATGTAGCGATTTTTGCTGTGTAGTTTTGCGATGTACTTTAAAGGTTAGATTATTGCAGGATTTTTTTATAATTATGTCCGAAAATGATATCAAGTTCTTTTTCTCTGTTTCATAGTAAAACTTTATGGAGACTTCAACTGTGTTTTATCTATTTATTAAGATTTTCTATTTTGGGGTGTTTTCACGAAGAAAAATTAAAATGTCGTCAACATATCTAAATTATTAAGTATTTGTGGGTAATCTAAATTTGAATCGGCCAGATTCTAGGAATTCTAAGAATAAGAAGGTTAGTACTCCACGAAGAAAGTTACCCAAAGGGATTCTGCAATTTTGCTTACAGAGATTATTGTTAAATTGAAAATAAGTCATGTCAGTGATTCATCTAATTATTTCTGTTCGGGTTTTGGGAAGAAACGGTAAGTTAATGTTAAACTTTTCTAGATGTTTATAGAGTAAAGTGAGACATTTTAACAAGGACATTAGTACATATTACGCCTAAGATATGTATAGTTTTGTATTGTATATTAATGTTTTTTTTTTTATTTTGCTTAATAAGTCCCCTAGGTTTTCATGTAGGAAGTGCTGATGGTGCCCATTAATGGGGTTAGAATAGCATCTGTAGCTGGTGCGGTCATGTGCATAGCGCTACCGATGCGAGATATTATGGGGCGCAAAAGGGATGTCCGGTTTGTGACGAACCATATATTTTGAATTCGAACGTATATCTTTCGTTCGAATAAAGAACAAAAATATTGTTTCAAGTTATAGACGCACCACGTATTTTTAAATATTGACTTCTATGTTTATTTTCGAATCAGCCATTTTGAGAAAGTCTTGAAATAAAGACGAAACGTTGATAATATAGAAACAAAATTGTTTTTTCCTTTTCTCGCTTTCCATTACGTTGAATTATTATTCTAACATATATATATATATATATATATATATATATATATATATATATATATATATATATATATATATATAGAGAGAGAGAGAGAGAGAGAGAGAGAGAGAGAGAGAGAGAGAGAGAGGGTGGCATTACTTCAACCTTTCAGAGAAAGTAGATTTATTGATTTGTCACCTGCGGATCCCTCATTCATGAGGTATTTGCTGACTAGAATATATATATATATATATATATATATATATATATATATATATATATATATATATATATATATATATATATAGTTGTGGCTAAGATATACATATATATACATATGTACATATACATATATGTACATATATATAGATACATATATATACACACATATATATATACATACATATATACATACATATACATATATATACACATATATACATATATATATACATATATATACACATATATATACATATATATTAACATATATACACACATATATATATACATATATATATATTTACATATATATACATATATATATACATATATATATAAATATATATAAATATACATATACATATATAAAACATATATATATACATATATATGTATACATTTATATACATATATATGCATATATATATATACATATACATATACATATATATACATATATATATACATATATACATGTATATATACATATACATATATAGACATATTAATATATATATACTTATATACACATATATATATACATATATATACATATACATATATATATACATATTAATATATATATATACATATTATTGTGTGTGTGTGTGTGTGTGTGTGCGCGCGCGGACCCCGCTGGAGGTCGCTGTTAACGCTTAAGAAAAAGAATATATATACATATATATATATATATGTGCGTGCGTGCGTGCGTGCGTGTGCGTGCGTGTGTGCGTATGCGTGTGTGTGCGTGTGTGTGTGTGTGTGTATCAGTTTTACATATAGGAGCATATTTTTTTTATATCACAAATAGCAATGAATTCCATTTTCTTAGATCATTCATTTCAATGATAAGATCGATTAATTATATTGGTTTCCCGATAAATAATTAATCGAACCGGTTTCAGGAATTATGCAATGGATGTTTTTGAATTTCATCAAGTTTTGTTGAAGATGAATGGGATGTTTCAATGATCCAATGCGGAAGTCATGTAACGAGATTCAAAGGTAGTTTCAAACAATTTAAGAAGAGAACCAAAATAAATAAATATTTTACCCGCATCTCCTTAACTAACATCTGAGGCAGCGCATCTCCTTAACTATCATCTGAGGCAACGCATCTCCTTAACTAACATCTGAGGTAGCGCATCTCCTTAACTAACATCTGAGGCAGCGCATCTCCTTAACTATCATCTGAGGCAGCGCATCTCCTTAACTATCATCTGAGGCAACGTATCTCCTTATCTATCAGCTGAGGCAACGCATCTCCTTAACTAACATCTGAGGCAACGCATCTCCTTAACTAACATCTGAGGCAGCGCATCTCCTTAACTATCATCTGAGGCAACGCATCTCCTTAACTAACATCTGAGGTAGCGCATCTCCTTAACTAACATCTGAGGCAGCGCATCTCCTTAACTATCATCTGAGGCAGCGCATCTCCTTAACTATCATCTGAGGCAACGTATCTCCTTATCTATCAGCTGAGGCAACGCATCTCCTTAACTAACATCTGAGGCAACGCATCTCCTTAACTAACATCTGAGGCAGCGCATCTCCTTAACTATCATCTGAGGCAACGTATCTCCTTATCTATCATCTGAAGCAACGCATCTCCTTAACTAACATCTGAGTCAGCGCATCTCCTTAACTATCATCTGAGGCAACGCCATGTTCATTATGATGTGGTCCCACAACGTCTACGTATTGATGAAGAATACAAAAACCTTTAAAAACTGAACATTTATTAGTTATTTTGTACATTAATTCTTCAAAATATTATTCATGTGAAAGACCGTTTGGATGTTCCAGGGTATCTCCCTGGCTATCACCAGAGGCAATGCGTTTGTCTGCTTTGGCGTCATCTCGCGATGTCTATCTATTGATGAAGAAAAAGAACACACAACAAACTAAACATTTATTTGTTTGTTTGCGCATTACTCTTGAAAACATTAGATGCTTCTTCATCTGCATATTTTAATATCCTTATTCTTGTTTGTTTTCGAAACAAAATTTTAAAAATTAGCAATAAACAATATTTTTATAATAGCATGAAAAAAAAGGAGAAAACAATGTACTTTATTTTAAAGCTGTGAAGAAACCATTGTCTATACATGCGATTTCCTCTGAAGAGATTGGGCAAGAATTATACATTCATATATGGCACAGTATTAGAGAATGTGTAAGATCTTAAACATACATTTAAAAACATGTACTGTGTAATTGAATGATACATATATATATAGGGTTTAACTTTTGTGCAGTGCAACGAACAGAACAAACGAACGGTTAATGGTCTCTACGCCATAATATAATCTTATAATGTAAGGCTACCAATTAACTAGCATGATGCTGTAACCCGCGAAGTAGAAAAACATTCCAGCATTAATATTCAAACACTCATTGTTTTGTATTATTTGGATCATTAAAACCACTGTCTTCATCTTCGATGTTATTCTCACAAAACAAGAACAATAATAGGTTTAAGACTCCTAAAAATTCATATTACAATTGTCCGCAAGGACCCGTGGCGTAACGGATATAAATGCTAAGTAATAATTAGTTCGAAGTGACAGTTTTCAGAAGGTTAAATGTTCAATCCTCGGCACGGACGATACAAAGAATAAAATTACTAATTACACTAGGTTACTGGGTACTGGGTGAGGGAACGAGGACAAGCTACTCCCGTGGATTAAATAAAAGGTTCAGTTCGAAATTCCGTACAAATTCCCGAGTTCGACTTAAAGATTCCCGAGTTTGACATAAAGATTTCCGAATTCGACAAGATGCACCTGAAGAAGGTCGAGGGTTGCATCTACCGAAACCTTGTGAAAATAATATCCAAGATGAGCGACATAAAACAAATAACACAAATTATTAATATTCATCTAAAAAAAAATGCGAAACTCTCAAGATTATTGAATATTAGCATACTAGCAGGACCCTGTGGAAATTCACCGGTGCTTATTACATCAATCTGTATATTTTAATGTTATTAATGATAATAATAATATTCATTTTGAAATAATATCTGTCAGGGTTAATACTATTAAGAAAAAAGCTACCCTTGTTCCCTAAAAATAATTTTCATTGTCAGCTAAATATTCTTAAAATAAATCAAATGAATATGTTTATTCTTTCTTTATTTATTTATTTATTTAAAATTGTAGCAATGTAATTATTTTTAAAACAATGAATATTCTCTTTCTGTGAAAAAAAAAATAATTGTCAGCTAAATGCTCTTCAAATCAATCAAACGAATTGCACTTTTTAAAACGCATTTGTTTAAAAACTGTACTGTTTTAGTCGACGAGACGACATAATATGATTTCGGAACAATTCATTTTAAAATGGGTAAAATCGGAATTGTTTACCCTAGCAAAATCAGACTAATCACCAATAACCATTTTTGCTGATCGGACGATCTAATTTTTGTAATGTGTGTGAAAGATGATAACGTACGTACGGATATGAAATGCCTTAGCGCATTATTATATAGATGTATAATATTTTTTCCTGTTCTAAAGGTAAAGAGATTAACAAGAAAAGAAGAAAATTGCTTCAATGTTGAGGTGACAGTCGTGAAGTGGGTACCGAAGTAGACTAACGACCTGCGTGTGCCAAGTTCGAATCCAGCCAGTTCCATAGAATCATTTTCATTTATAGATGCTGGCAACCTTCAAATGATTCCTCCTGTAAGTACCTTGAAAGAATTGGAAAACCAATGCCAACAACAGAATCGAGACGGAAAAAAATATGTACTACTTTTATTAATACCAATTTTACTTCAATATAATTTTATGGCGATGTACATAATATATTCTATCTGTTTACCTGTGAATAAAGAATAGATTAACCGTCAAAACATTAGCTTGTTGATGAAACCATGCTGTATAGGATATTTCATTTCATACCGGAAACATTATGCATCGGATGTGGGTGCGGTTGCATTCACCGGATGTGAGGTACAGAACAGACAAAACAAAAACGAGGTTGTTGTTTTTTTATTTCACTTGAAATAGAATGCAAAAGTTTGAGTCCATACATTATTCATCACTGGCGTACACTTAATACACTTTAAAAATGACGAAAATAATTATGCTTCGTCAGTGTTCACACTAATATTCATATAAGATCATAGAATTGCATCAGTAAGTTTATCATTCATAAATAAATTGTTATTATCATTTCTGATGACCTAAAGAAAAAGAACACCTACCGTTGACTTTTCTTATCTCTAAGAGAAGGATTTCTTTACGAATTCATTTCAGACGGCGGGGGTTGTTTGACTTGTTATTTGCTTTTCAATGTAAGTCTTTCTAATGTCTGTTTTTTTTTTATTTCAATAGGATAATTAGGGATTCAATTATCCCAAGTTTTTTAAAAAGCGAGTCATTTCTGATGACCTAAAGAAAAAACTTTGACGTTGTTTTGTTTTGTTTTTTTGTTTTGTTTTTTTTAATTATTTTCTTTCCTTTAATTTTCTTCTTTTTATTATTGGAGGTAGGGACGGTTAAAGATTTTAAAAATGACGCCGAACTTTTTAACATCAAAGACGTTAGTGAAATGGTTAAAAATGAAATTGAAAGAAAACAATCGACACTCGCATAAGAACGAATGAAAACGTCTCAAACTGGAAAGTTTTTTTTTTAAATAGCATAAAAAGTAAATAAAAAATGTTTAAATCGGTATAAAAGTCAGAAAAGAAAAAAAGAGAAAAAACGTTTCATTATGGAATTAGATTTGCGTTCTCCCTTCCCTTATTCGTCGGGCAGACTTCTGTGTGACGGGACGGATATATATTTACAAATAAATACACATTTCTTTTTGTATTATAGAGTGGGGGGATGATGATTTGAACTACAAAGTAGAAGAGAATGTTTGTATTTACCTGCCTGCCCACATGGGCTGGGTGTGACACAAGGTCAAGCTTAATAGGGTATATGGCTATTATTGACCATCACAATGGCGCTCATGGCCGATGATAAATCCGTGCATTATAGAACTTTCATTTCAAACGAGAAAGTTTTCAATTTGATTTCTGAATTCCCTAATAATATTTTTTAATATATCCGTCATCAACAGAAATAGACCGGAACCAATATGATAACGAATTTAATTATTATTTTTATCTTAATTTTCTTTGTATTATTTGGATTATTCGCATTACTTTGGATGGTATTCTCACAACGTTTCGGTCGATGTAACCTCCGACCTTCTTCGTGTGCGTCCTGTCGAACTCAGAAATTATTATGTCGAACTCGGCAATCTGTACGGATTTCGAGCACTTTATTTAATCCACAGCGATAGCTTGCTCTCGTTCCGTCAGCCATGACCGGGTAAAACTCTGAAGTAATTCGTAATGGCGCAACGGATAAAAGTGCGAAGTTTAATCAGTATTAAGTGACAGTTTTCTGATGGCTGAAGTTTCAATCCTCGGTACAGGCGATACTAAGAATGCAATTACGAATTATTTAAGACTTCTACCCGGTACTGGATGGGGGAATGAGAACAAACTACCCTCGTGGATTAAATAAAGGGTTCAGTTCGAAATTCCGTATAGATTCCCGAGTTTGACATAATGATTCCAGAGTTCAACAAGACGCACCTGAAAAAGATAGGGGGGGGTCTACATCAGCCGAAACGTTGTAAGAATAACCTTAAAGATCAGAAGAGTAGTCTGAATAATACAAATAATACAAATTACCAATCTTCATCTCAAAAATTCCGAAACATAATTATTTTTCTTAGTTGAGAAATAGTTCCTCAAGAACGGGGCGTTATGGCAATGATGGTGAACGTGTTAGCCTGCAAGACACGCTGCAAGAGCCACTCGGTTTCGAGATGGAGCATGCTTTTAGCGAGACGCGATCCCGACATCTTGTTTTTAGAATCACACGCAGAATTTAAATGACGTGACGAATTGAGATCAGTTTACTTTTACAAACAACAAATAATAATAATAATAATGGTCCACGTTTAGTTTAACACTTTCAACGCGATGTCAGGACTCAGATTTAAGTGCATAGACTCGCAAAGTCTGAAGAATTCCACCGAATTGCCGCTGAGCTTATCCCAATGAGACATGATCGCTGTATTTTGACCTCCGTTGACTCTCAAGTGGTCAACGTCACATACGCCATCGTTAACCCACATTGATCGGAAACGGGCAAAGGGGTATTCCTCGAGTGATCTTTTAAAATTGAGTTGTGAAACACGTAGCACCGTTTTCAAATGTGGGGTACTTATTTTTATAAGGGCTGAGCCACCATCGAAGTAACGAAGGCGAAGTTGAATAATGTCCCTTTCGATAGATATAATCTGAATTAAAGAAATCTCGGCGACTGGTCGAAAACTTGGAATTTCACTTTGACCGATGATCATCGAAGAACCGAACGGTGTCCAGTCGATATCTTTCGGCGGTAACGGTAAAATCCTGAAGTTACCGTCCTCGTAAATAACCAATACTTGATTAAAACGACTTGTCGATGGAATGCGTTTATAAATGACGATGTAGTCGATTTCCTCAAAGGTTTTGTTTCGAATTTTCACTTTCATAGTTCGTGGTCGACGCCACCAGAAATCCACGTGTCCACCTTCGATTATAGTATCGCCATCCACATAAATGCTGTTAATTGTAAGTCCTTTTTCTTTCCGGCGTGATAGTTCCATGGTGTCAATTTTTACAGATTCTTCTAACGAAGATGTCAGGATTAATTGTATTGTGTTATTCTCATGTACAGTCCAAGAGTAATCCGGAATGGTACATTTGAAAGTTTGGTGTTCTTTCGTGACTAAACTTTGGGTCGGAACTGAGAAAAGTCCTTTTCTCGTGATATAGCGACAGCTAACATTGAAACCGTTGAGGACATTTTGAAAATCGACTTTTAGAACTGATCCAATATCCGAATCAATAAGTCCTTCGGGTTTGCCTTTTGCTACGAAATTGATATTTATCATAAACGGTTCTCCACTAGCTAAATGCAGTTTTAATGAGTCAAGATTTGTTTTTACCTTCTGAAACCGATCAAAAGGCTTCGTTTTCAGCCGCCATAGAATTTGCGGACTTAGTTTCTCACAGTTTTCAAAAATGGCGTGTCTGGTGTTAAATGAGAAGTTATATTTCGGATAAGTTGCAATAACTTCGTAACTGTTGACATTCTCGTGGAACATTGGCACATCAATGTTATCTTGTTCGGCACATTTTGTCTTGAAGCTGCGTTGAACAATTTGCATGGGCATTCTGACGGAATTGAATGCGTCCATATCCGATTGGCGACTTGTAAGACAACGTAATGTGCATTCTAGTATCTCCTCGCTCAGAGTGGGGTCGGTTGTTTCTATCAAGATGGCGTCTATTTCGATCCCGTAGAAATCTGCAGACTCCACGTGTAGTCGAAGTTGATAAGTACCGATTTTCAAATTCATTGACGTTGCAATGTCTAAGTAAAAAACGTTCCATAATTCTCCATTTCTGCCAGCTGCGTTCGAAGTGAAAGAGGCGATCTTTTTTGAATTGAATGAAACGCTGATGACATCCGATCCTCCGTCGTTCGAGTAACGAACTCCTACAATCCTGTATACGCCTTCCCGCCTTATACATAACGGGGTCGTTAGCGAATTTCCCGATTTCAAGAGAACCGTTTTTTTACTAATCGCATTCGATCTGGGCCTCATCGGATAATTATGTTTGAATTTATAAGTCATCAACGGTACGATGTGTTGCTGTCCGCTTCCCAGTGATAGCCTGGCAAGAAAGCTTATTAAGGCTAACAAGCCGAGTGTAGACGTATGGTACATTGCCATTTGTGTAGAGAAGGAAAACAGAGGCGTCTCAGTTGTTGTCTTCAAGCAGGCTGAGATACTTCTGTTTCAACTGGTGCGTCTTCTGTGTCTTTTATAGTCCTGCAAGTTTCACAACTGCCTTATTTGCCACCTGCGTTAAAGAGGTTAGCCATTGCATTGTCGGAGATCATGGCCTCAGTTGTTTTCCACCTATTTCTTTTAACAGTTTCTGTCCCTCTCTCTCTCTCTCTCCCTCTCTCTCTCTCTCTCTCTCTCTCTCTCTCTATATATATATATATATATATATATATATATAAATGTGTGTGTGTGTGTATGTGTGTGTGTGTGGGTGTGTGTATGTATGTGTGTCGGCTTTTCTTTAAATATGATTGCAGCGTTAACAGACACAGGATATAATTCAACGATCCCTACATATTTAAGAAGACGCACCCATATATATATATATATATATATATATATATATATATATATATATATATATATATATATATATATATATATATATATATATATATATATATATATATATTGTGTATGTGTGAATGTGCGTGTTGTAAGGAATCTATACAAACACGGCTGCATCTAACAAAGCCGTCACCTGTAGGGAATAAGTGGTGTATGTTCTACCCGATGCATGTAAGGGGAGGTGAAGGGGTCCAACAATGAGTGAAAGGTAGAGCTGCCTTTTAGTGGACTTTGCGGGTTTCCACTTAATTTTTTTTATATCCACTCTCGTGCTGCGTCTGGTAGTTTGGGAATAAATGTTAAGTCTGTCGCAGTCCTCGTGTTAGACATCGTTTTGGTTAGGAGAAAAGTCGAGTATCTGTTTTGATACTACACATATTTTCTGTGCTCGATCAGTGAATGAGAAATTCTTCTAGGCTGGGGCTATTTTTATTTTTGTCCCAATCAAGAGTGCCCCTTTTTGAGAGGGCTGGATTTTCGCCACATTAAAATCCGATCTTGTGAATAACTTTGCTTCGTGGGCTTGTAAGTTAATATGGACACAACGTGATGGCAAACGCAAGGGTCGTTTTCTTGAGAATATCCCCACGATCCTTGTGTTTACCACAACGGAGGAAAAAAAGATGCAGAATGTCGTCTTCTCGAACCTTGTAAATTTGCCAATTTTTTAAGCAAAAAAAAAACCTTTACTCAACTGATATAACTTTAAAAGTTCAGAATAGTTAACACTCGATAACTGGTAAATAAAAAAGCAACAACACATAAGTTATATCGAACGCAATAGAATTAAATTCTCTATGTAACTCGGCTAATTTTAACATTTATAGCACTTAATTTTTCTTTTATAAAATCTGTCTTCTCGACATTAAATGGCGGCCAATGAGTATAGGCATAGCGGTCATTAAGTGCACTTTCGATAATTGAGAAGACATATTTTATAGAAGAAAACATTTATCGACGGGATCAAACTCATCAACAAACACTCGAAATGGTTTGACATCTCGGTATCAGTTAGTATCCCTTAAGGAGTAATCGTCACGATCTAATGTTGAATATTCAGGCTGGGTGTACCGAAAAGATCACCTGTCAGGAATAAACGTACTTAACACAGACACGCACCTAGCCATAATGAAAAACATGATTGATTGTTGAAAATAAAATAATTGTTGATTGAGTAGGAACTATCTGCAAAGGTTACACTTATCCAAAGGTTAGCAGCAGACGGAAATACCGCATCGCTAAATAACCGCCCTATGTGCGTAGCTACATTGACAACAAAGGCGAAATCCCAGAATTGACGTTTGCAGATAGATACGTGTGTGTCACAAATTGTTATATAATATCAACCCGATATCGATATAGTTTGTCGACTGGCCATCTGGTCCTAGAAAACTACCCTGTCAAATTCCTGTGTGTGCGTCTTTTTTCCTCACTAACCCGCACTCGTTCACCGTCACTGACAATAAAGATATATCATTATATTTCTTTATAGCACAACAGAAATACAATACTAAATCGGTATCCAAGAACGCGTCCCGATCTCCTGCCAATATTACCCGACGATTTGTACTCATAAACGGTTTAATCCGCCGAGAAAAAATCGCTCATTATAGCTATTGAGCGCATAAACGCCGATAAGATGAAACTCCTTATTCTTTATGGTAATATAAAAATACACAACCTGTTCTCTAGATCTGCGAAGCAAAAGTTACACGACGATTTCAAAGAAAGTCTCACTAACCAGAAACCCTCCTTGAGCAAGAATCAAACGATGCTAGACAGTATATCTTCACTAGAGAGGGGCTAGAAACATATCTTCTGTGCGAAAGGGGATGTAGTGACGAGGAAAAATCATCTCCCACCAGATTGTGAAGTCGATTTTGTTTCTAACTTTTCTCGGGTACCGGCGGATACTTTGGATTAATGTCTAATCGCCTGTATTTTTTTTCTTTAGTATGTGAATCTATTAGCATGACTTTAAAATCTTCGTCGCCATTAAGGGGATGGGGATGTAGGTGTCGTGTTTTTCTGAGAAAACAAATGCCCCCACACCCACCCTAGGATCAATAGACTCCACAACTCCAGACCCAGGATGTTCTCTTATTCTGTTTTAGAGTTACCAGGGGTGACATCGACATATGGTACCAGATGAAAATTCACATGACCAACCCCCAACAAGCCTAGCAAAAGAGTCTTCGTCTCGCGACAATCACTGGGAGTTTGTTTTCTCCAACCTCCAAATAATAATGGCTTTCTGCGAAGAATTTCTTGTTAAGAAAAATCTCAAACTTCCAAATCCCCAGCAAATTGTTGCAGGAAACGGAAGTGATCTTCCTGCAATAAAGAAAGGTACTTAAGTGCTCACCAGGTACATGGCTCTGGAACTCGAAGACAGTTACCGAGTTCTTTCATTTATCCATGTATTCGATCCTAAGTATGTAGCCGTTAGTAATAATTTATGATGCTGTGAGTTTGACAACATATTCTGATGAGAATAAGATATTTCATGTATTGTACCATTTTGCTTTGGTCATCCATTGTGGTCTTAAACAATTAGATTAATTATGTGTTCCTTGGTCGATCTTCCGGTTCTTTGTCAATAACAAATATTAATCATTTTCTTTTTTATATCTCTTAGAATTTCGTAATGTCTACTAAAATTCCGTTCTTTACTTTAACAATAAATTCAATGTTTATTTTTTACAAAGGGGGGTACTTCAACCACTCTGACGATCCAGTTTGGGTGGGTGTATTTTCGAATAACCCCTTATCATTTTCGGTTATTTCATCCACAGTTACAAGGCTAGAATCAGCCATGGCCGCAGAAACGGTAATTAAATAAACAATTGAAACAATACTCCGCAAACACTGTAATAACAATAAGAACAAGAATATAAGTCAGTCGCGAGATTGCATATCTCAGTCTAATTTTCAAAATAGTCTTTAAGCCGACAAATCAAATTTTGCTTCTAACAAGTCAATTTTCAATTAGAATTGTTGTACTATGTTATCGACAATATAATAATTTACTTCGCTACAATTTATTTAAGAAATTATTTAGTCCAGCCCAAATAATCTGAAACATCTTTAACTAATCGCTGAAAAAAATCAGCAAGAGAAATAATTCATTTTTAATTGATGAATATAATAAGAGTTGTCTCCTGTACAACTAAAATTATATTTATTTTTCTGCATAAGTTTTTAAAATGTACAAACAAATAAAGATTAAGACTAAAATGACCACTGCATCCCGAACAACGTCAGGTAAGTAAAGTTAGTAATATATATATATATATATATATATATATATATATATATATATATATATATATATACTTTTTTGTTTCATTTTAAGTCGAAGTTCTCGGAAATCAAGGGGTTCGCTCCTTCCTGGGGCTAACACTTGATCTCTATATGAGATACATAGATATTCAAATAGTCCATTAAAGTTCTCCTTTACGTGTCAAACGTTGAATTAGTAAAGAAGTTAAAAACATTAATTTTCCTTTCCTCAATTGAACAGTTAAGTATGTTATAGTAAATCTTTCTTGTGGTCACTTGGTCTAACCGGATTCCAGGACAAAAATTCATCCAGCCTGGTGGAGTATTCAGCTTAGTGCTGTTACTAGAGGCAACATCACTTGGAGAAGATGCACTATTTCTCATATAAGCCAGTGTGGCGTAGCCATATCGATAAGATCTTATATGTGCTTCGAATACTATGTTATTTTGAATATTTGGCCAGAGTTTACTTGTAGGGGGAAGTATCCTCATGTAAGGTTATCCTGACAAACCCTTGTACAGAGAGACCGAAGACCCGAAGACACTCGATGATTGTATCTAGTAGGTAATTCAAACATATATATATGTGTGTGTGTGTGTGTGTGTGTGTGTGTGTGTGTGTGTGTGTGTGTGTGTGTGTGTGTGTGTGTGTGTGTGTGTGTGTGTGTGTTTAAATTTATTAAGATGAATATTTCTGCCAACGTGAATGTACTTTCCTACTTTGGGGTGTAATAATATATCGGTATGTTTAAATCTCCAGAGATAAACATTTACACTAATGAAGATATATTTTCTTACTTTTTATTCTCGCTCCAGACAAGGCATGTCGCTACTTGATGTAAGGAAATGAAAAGAACGAAAGATGATTAAGTTGCATAATAACAAAAAGTGAGAGGAAGCTAGAATCACTTTTAAAAAAGCAGTTTTTTAACTGACGGTGATAAATATTCGGCGGCTAAATAATCGAACGATAAGCCGAAAAAAATAGCATGGCAGTGACGGGCGCAGTCATCCATGCCGGAAATAGCTAAAAGGGCATATGTCCATGCACAACACGGCACTTCAGAATACCCCGACATTTAGCGAGTGTTGATGAAAAAGCTACACCTGATTTCGGTGTCGTGAACTGTCATCCGGAAATGTGGAAATGTACTGACTAGACATCGCCCTCTACCAAGGACACTTAACTACCTACATTAAGGTAAACTCTTCAAGAGCCCAATAGGGCAGTAAGGGGTTACAAGGCTGGCTGACAAAAAAGACTACCCCTAATTTGAGAATTATATATTGGTTTTTATATGACACTCACAAATTGGTCAGTGTACTTGTAGTCTCTTCCCCCTTTTAAGGGTCGCGTGGGGGTCGCGTGGATTGGACAAAAGGTAAAACTAATCACTGCACGGAGGTCACCTGAGCCCGTCTATATTTTTATTTCTGCTTTTTAAAATTGGATATAAAATGATATATGTGTATAGGTACATATGTATGTACATGTGTATGTATGTGTATATGCATTTCCCCGTTTAATGCATATAATTATATTTGGTGATGAGTGCACAATTTTCACATGTTGCAGCATATTGGTGACTATTTGTTGTTATGTTACTGTTGCCTTTTCTATTATTTTTTTTGTGTGTATTTTGTATGCTTTTTTTTTACTTTTTCATTTCTTTTTAGTGTAAAGAATAATTAAATTAGGGAGTTGGGCAGAAGAGTACCTTATAGGTAAACTCCCGCTAACATTTGTATATTTTTTGTATTTGAAAATTATAAAATAAAAGTTTATTATTATTATTATTATTATTATTATTATTATTATTATTATTATTATTATTATTATTATTATTATTATTATTATTATTATTATTATAATCATCATCATCATCATCATCATTATTATTAGTAGTAGTAGTAGTATCATCATCATCATCATCATCATCATCATCATCATCATCATCATCATTATTATTATCATCATCATCATCATTATTATTATCATCATCATCATTATTATCATCATCATCATCATCATTATCATTATCATTATTATTATTATTATTATTATTACTATTATTATCATCATCATCATCATTATTATTATTATTATTATTATTATTATTATGATTATTATTATTATTATGATTATTATTATTATTATTATTATTATTATTATTATTATTATTATTAACAACCCAAAAGCTTGGAGCTCCCCCCCCCCTTTTTTTTTCCTTTTTATTACTACATTTTACGTTAGTAGACTGCCTTAAAACACAATCGCCATAACTAAAGAGCCAACAACTGCTGGAACTCGAAGCGTCACACTTGTTAAAATAACACTGCTTCATATAAGATAAGTTCAATCTGTGGGAGGTACATGTTGTGATTGGTAATATCGTAGTTGTGTTTTTCTTTTTTTACTAATGAGTCACCACTTATCAAGGCCAATACCACTCGAGGATAAGGGTTAATAAGATGAAATGATTGTCAGTTGAATGATGAAGAATTATATGAGAGGGTTGACAATAATTAATAGAATGAACTACGTTTGCTTACTTATGAGGCGGTTTATGACAAGTATTTGTTCACATTGGATTTGAAGTCGACTATGTTGTAATCTGCATGGAACCAGTCTCGTGGTAATGTGTTCCACAGACGGGAAGCCGTTGCAAAAAAAAAGCTCTATTCATGGAAATTATGCCTGGCGCTAAACACAAATGGGAAGAAACGAAAGTTTTTCCGTTGTGGTTGTAAGACGAGTTCTTAGTGTGAATGTCTTACAATGAGAAACCAGAAATTGGATCTCGGTCGAGCACCGTCCATTTAAATAATGATAGAGTAGAGAAAGACTAGCAACGTCTCTTCTGTGATAAAAGGGTTGTAAGGAAAGAAGTGATTATCCTCCACTAGATTGTGCAGTCGATTTTGTATTCTGTCAAGGCAATAAAGCGTGCTCTGGGCGGCACATACCCAGACGTTGCAGCATTATCCCATTTTAGGATGTATCTGACTCTTACATAGGTAGAGAATTGCACCAGGGGTCAGGTACTTTGTAAATCGATCGGATATATCTATTTAATTTTATAGAACTTATGATTTACGAGTCTAACCTGAACCAACCAATAGCACATATGTTGTGTGAAAGGCACAGTGGATCACAACACAGTTACTAGATAGTTCAAGAAACGGCAATCAGTTTGCAAGAACCTTTACTATCGGGTAGGCGTAAAACCGTTGATACCGAAACTGTACTCAAAGCCAACGATCAAACCCCGGTATGTAACATACTACAGATGTGAGACGAGAAGTTGCCAGCCGAGTGTAGATAACAAAAGTTACTACTGAAAAACGCCATCTCCTTCATGGACATGAACTAACGGATTAACGGCTGAAGTCATGGAGTAGCTACCTCATCCATGTCGAGCCCTTAACAACATCTTAGGAACAGACTAGACTGCAGTGGTGGACCAAATGGATAGAGAATGGCCCTCTCCCACTAAAATGGGGATGCCTCTTTCTGAAGCTCTCCTTCCTGGCTCAGAAGCACCCTGTGCCCAGTGGAAAACACTCGACCACCTGAGAATGGGAATGGGGCGACCAAAAGCTGCTATGGCCAGCTGGGGCTACAAAACCGACCAAACCATCTGCGAATGTGGATAGGAGTACAATACGATCCATCACTGCCTTGTCTGCCCTCTACTACCTAACCAATGCAGCTTGAAAGAAAATGCAAACGACTGCATAAAAAGTGGGAAACTGTCGTATAATCATATGCTTCAAAGACACGCAAAGAAGAAGGTAACCTACGGGGAGTAATAGGCGAAATTGTGATCCAGTACAGTTCACTTTTATGGCCTTGGCAAAAACACCAGGAACTGTCGTATTATGCAAAACATTGCAAAACTTTTAACCCACCCTATACAATACGGTTTACTGTCAGCCTTCTTTGGTTGACTGAATAATATAGGAAGTCTATATTAAATTTCCACCCACTCATACATTGTTTTTCTCGTGCTAACGCACCTGTATATATGAACTACTTAAAACATGAAAGAATATGAACAATTAAAACTGTATATAAAAAGATAAAAGCAACTTTACACAAATATTACATTTTCCTTTTCTTATAGATTGTTTTCACTGTTTACATATGTGTGTTTGTATATGCTTAAATGTATTTGTATGTGTTTGCGTGTGTGCTGTGCGCGTATATGTTTGTGAGTCATTTCGAAATTTTATTTATGTATTTCCATTCATACGTCAGCTGTCGAGAGGTGACGGTGGTTAAGTGAATAACGACACGGACTGACGGTCTGGGTGTGCCAAGTTTGAATCCAGCCGGTTTCACAGTATCGTTTTTAATTAGGGATGTTGGCAACCATTACGTGATCTCTCCTGTAATAATGCCAACAACAGAATCCAGCTGGTCAACAAAGTTATACCATGTTGATTCATACGAATTTACTTAACTTTTATTAGCTGCTATTGACCAGTTAGGGATACGTCCTTAACAATCAGTTCGACAGTGGCTTTGTTGCTGTCGAGTTGTTCAGTCCTAGGAGGTCCACCATCCCAGACTTTACTTTCTCTCTGAGAATGGGTTAGTTTATTACAAATCGCCAGAGGCGGCATATCGGGGAATGCCGACAAGGCTGTTTAGGCATTTTTTTTTTAGATCGAAGTTCACCTCACCTAGGCCCAGAGTGCTGATTGCACGTCTGTTCTTTGGTAGAAAAACCAAACATAATTTTATAATTTCGCAAAATAAAACATTGGTACTTGTTTTAAACTTGAGTTGTGATTCTGTTTGAAGGGAAATTTCACATGATTGACAGTTCGGCCTGTTTCGAAATCAAGCAGTGAATTCGGACGAAGACAACGAGCGGGCGATAACGGCCTGTGTAGTAAATGCATACAAACACATCAGAACGTATAAAATGAAACAGACAAACCAAAAAGAAACACAAATATATTATTTTATCATAAAAGTTTCCAAGATAAAAAAAATGAATCTAAAGAAGTTTGGAGGTTACATCGGCCGAAACGTTGTGAATATAACAACTAAGATCAGAATAGTAGTCCGAATAATGTAAATAATACAAAATATGTGTATCTATGCGTATTTCCGTAAGTAAGAGATGACAATGAAAATAAAATGGTGCGAGAAATGGTGATGGGAGGGGAATAGAGAGAAGGTATTAAACACCAAAGTATCATAATCTGAACACTGTAAGTTCAATCCCAGTACAGGGTAGTTCCTTCTCATTTTCTCACACCCAAAAGTAAATTTCATAAAACAATATCCAAAATTTGGTATTATTTGCCTTATTCGGATTACTATTCTTATCTTGAGTGTTATATTCACAAAATTTAGGCCGATGTAATCTTCGATCTTCTACTCTGTCACAGTTGACGAAAAGAGGACAATCTATGTGAATTAAATAATGGGTTCGGTTCGAAATTCCGTACTAGTTCCTGAATTTAACATAAAGTTTCACGACTTTAACTATTAGGTTTCAAAGTTCGAAAATATGCACCTGGAGAAGGCCGAAGGTTATATCAGCCGAAACATTGTGAATATAATAAAAAATATAAGAATAGTAGTCTGAATAATACGAATAATACTAATAATCATAATAATGCCTATATTTACTTGCCTCCCCACGAGGGCAGAGTTAGACACAAGGTCGGTTTTTAATGTGGAGGAAATCAAGCTCCCCAAAAGGGTACGCAGGGTTGGGACAAAAATTATAATTGTCTCAGTCTAGAAGGATTCCTTCCTCACCGACAGAATAAATGAAGTGCAGCATTAGAAGATACACCACGCCCCATTCCTCACCTAAGAAATTCCGAAATACAACGTCCGAGAAGAAACTTGTTATTATGGAGTTGTTTTAACAATTTCTCGAATGTATATCTAATGAATAGAAGTAATTGTCTTTTTTAACAGAGTGAAGACTGTATTTGTTACACCACCCGTCATAAAACCGGTCGCCTCTAGTTTATCTAATATGGCTAGATATGGGTCGAGGTCAGATGGAAACTCGAGGCCACATTACAAACTGCTTATGTAATAATTTTGCAAGCAGAACGATACAATTTCTGTATTGGTGTAGAGACACACACGCACGCATGCATGCATATCTATATAATAATAGGCTATGACAATTCCACGTTCGTACGTACGTTATTACCCTCCACCTTTATTCAAAATATGAGATCGTACGATCAGCAAAGCAAAGAAAACAAATCTTACATCTATATAATTATACGTTAATGATTACTATGTTCGTACTACGTTATCACCTTTCACACATATTACAAAAATGAGATCGTCCAATTAGCAAAGATAGTGATAGATGATTGCTCTGATATCGCTAAGGTAAACAGTTACGCCTTTGCCTATTTTAAAATGAATTGTTCCAAAATCAAATCATGTCGTCCTGTCGACTAAAACAGTACAATTTTAAGAAGATAAATTCGTTTTATTGATTAGAAGAATATTTAGCTGACAATTATTTTTATGGTAAGAAGATAGAGAATATTTATTGTTTTAAAAGAGAATCAAATTGCTACAATTTTAAATAAATATACATATTATTGACAATAACAATTATTTTCACATAAGAAGAAAGAGTCATTTCTTTAATAGTATTCACCCTGACAAACATTTATTATTTCAAAAGAAATATTATTATTAACAGTAAATTATACAGATTGATGTATAAAGCACCGTGGAATTTCCACGAGGTCCCGCTAGTATATATTATTACAAATAACAATATCCATTGATTCGATCGGTTATCGATACCTGCGGTTTTACGGAAATACTCAATATTCCTCCTGTTGGACTAAAGAATACCGAGTTTGTCCGTTTTTCAGCCGATGGTCTGAAAAGTGGTTATTCGAAATATTTGGTAGCTTTCTCCCAAATTTGCTGAATAACAACGGTTATGTATCCCCCTCTGTACGACCTTTTTCCTTTTAGAAAATTGGTACTCTTATAGATGACGCACCATGTTTCCGCGACTTTGCGTCGTCAACGTTCGAGCAGAGTTGACGAGGCGAAAACTGACAAACGCTAAATGGAAAATTCAAAGAAAAATGCATAGACTAAAAAGAAACAACGGACAAACCATGGCTAAACAACTGTAAATAAATAGATTTTTTTTGTCAAATGAACCATTTTCAATCAATTGTTTAGAAATAAATATGTTTTGCTTTGTTTTTTAAATAAATGTTTTTTTGTCAAATGAACCATTTTCAATCAATTGTTTAGAAATAAATATGTTTTGCTTTGTTTTTTAAATAAATGTTTTTTTGTCAAATGAACCATTTTCAATCAATTGTTTAGAAATAAATATGTTTTGCTTTGTTTTTTAAATAAATATGTTTTTTTGTCAAATAAACCATTTTCAATCAATTGTTTAGAAATAAATATGTTTTGCTTTGTTTTTTAAATAAATGTTTTTTTGTTGATTTAGGCAACTGTTTTTTTGTTTTTTTAATTTTTTCAATTTTTTTAACTTTTTTTCGCTGTTTATTTTTGTTTCTTGCTAACATAAAACCGAAAAAAACTGTTTTTAAGCAAATGGTGTACTTGTTTTTAATGAGCAAAACTGAATTAGTCCTTCGGGAGAGTCAATGAACTGACAGAACTGATAGAAATTCATTTTTGTTATGGAACGCGATTATTTTCTTCCAGAAGTTGTCGGCTGCTTGCTGTAGTCTGATTGACTTATGCATGCTGCAACCTGATTGGTTAATATTTCATCAACTCTCGGATGCTTCCGAGACCTGCCCGAACGTTGACGACGCGAAGTCACGGAAACATTGTGCATCATCTATAAGAGTACCAGAAAATGTTTGCAATCTGCTCGTGGCAATTTATATCTCTTCATTATAAAAGGGTTCGTTGAGGAGCCGGTTTATGGGTGACGTATTGCCGATAAAACGTACTACCGAGGGTGAATAATGGATCGCTAATTCGTTTGCTTTGCAGAGGTAAGGTGGAATTATAATGAAGTCATCTGATGCTTAAGACTTACAGAAAACGAAGGCAATAGAAAGCAATATCACGAAAATACCAAAAAAAAGACTGAGGTTATAAACCTGCCTTTTTCAGTGAGAGGAGGATATTACGAAAATTTAATTGAGGCGAATTTAACAAGAAAAGCCGTCACCTCGAATGAACATTATTTTCTCTGAATCTTTATGCCATTGTGGAAAAAGAGAAAAGGCTAAGTATCTTCTTTTAATCATTGTAACGTTTACGTTTGTATTTAAAAAAAAAAACTTTTTCTCCTTTGAATCTTATTTTCTTATAATATTATTTCTTTATCCTAGACTTAGGAATAACTATTTATTTTAAAGTTTATTCCGTCTTGAGTCTGTTTATCGTCGATTCTCTGGTGCCTTTGATTTCTGAGTGAATTCCGACAACATGATTCATCTTTTATTATATTTTTTTATATTCTTTCAACCTACTGCCTTTTATATGTCACAAATTCGTAACACCAGTGTTCAGACTATCAGTCGAAGAACAGATACACAGTCGGTATTCTTTACTTTAACAATCTGGATTTCCAGTATTTTCGTGTGGCCATGGGTATCGATGCCGATCGAATTAATATACAGCATTATATGCAATGAACTAGTATGTACTTACATACGTAATTGAGCACTCTGGTCATTTACCCTGTACAAAACACACACAGCATTAAACTATACTAACGTGACCCGTAAAAAAATCAAAGTTGTATCCTATATATGTTGTGTATTGCTGCCGTGATTAAACATATTTCCATTGTATCAAGCTCCGGTGCGAACACTATATTATTGTATCATTTTTGTTCACACTGACACATACTTATTTTATGTAGTTTCATACTTATTTTATGTAGTTTCATACTTATCTTATGTAGTTTCATACTTATTTTATGTAGTTTCATACTTATCTTATGTAGTTTCATACTTATTTTATGTAGTTTCATACTTATCTTATGTAGTTTCATACTTATCTTATGTAGTGTCATACTTATATTATGTAGTTTCATACTTATCTTATGTAGTTTCATACTTATCTTATGTAGTTTCATACTTATTTTATGTAGTTTCATACTTATTTTATGTAGTTTCATACTTATCTTATGTAGTTTCATACTTATTTTATGTAGTTTCATACTTATCTTATGTAGTTTCATACTTATCTTATGTAGTTTCATACTTATCTTATGTAGTTTCATACTTATTTTATGTAGTTTCATACATATTTTATGTAGTTTCATACTTATCTTATGTAGTTTCATACTTATTTTATGTAGTGTCATACTTATATTATGTAGTTTCATACTTATCTTATGTAGTTTCATACTTATCTTATGTAGTTTCATACTTATTTTATGTAGTTTCATACTTATTTTATGTAGTTTCATACTTATATTATGTAGTTTCATACTTATTTTATGTAGTTTCATACTTATCTTATGTAGTTTCATACTTATATAGTTTGATACTTATTTTATGTAGTTTCATACTTATCTTATGTCGTTTCATACTTATCTTATGTAGTTTCATACTTATTTTATGTAGTTTCATACTTATCTTATGTAGTTTCATACTTATCTTATGTAGTTTCATACTTATTTTATCTAGTTTCATACTTATTTTATGTAGTTTCATACTTATCTTATGTAGTTTCATACTTATCTTATGTAGTTTCATACTTATCTTATGTAGTTTCATACTTATTTTATGTAGTTTCATACTTATTTTATGTAGTTTCATACTTATCTTATGTAGTTTCATACTTATTTTATGTAGTGTCATACTTATATTATGTAGTTTCATACTTATCTTATGTAGTTTCATACTTATCTTATGTAGTTTCATACTTATTTTATGTAGTTTCATACTTATTTTATGTAGTTTCATACTTATCTTATGTAGTTTCATACTTATTTTATGTAGTGTCATACTTATATTATGTAGTTTCATACTTATTTTATGTAGTTTCATACTTATTTTATGTAGTTTCATACTTATCTTATGTAGTTTCATACTTATTTTATGTAGTGTCATACTTATATTATGTAGTTTCATACTTATCTTATGTAGTTTCATACTTATCTTATGTAGTTTCATACTTATTTTATGTAGTTTCATACTTATCTTATGTAGTTTCATACTTATCATATGTAGTGTCATACTTATATTATGTAGTTTCATACTTATCTTATGTAGTTTCATACTTATCTTATGTAGTTTCATACTTATTTTATGTAGTTTCATACTTATTTTATGTAGTTTCATACTTATCTTATGTAGTTTCCTACTTATTTTATGTAGTTTCATACTTATCTTATGTAGTTTCATACTTATTTTATGTAGTTTCATACTTATCTTATGTAGTTTCATACTTATTTTATGTAGTTTCATACTTATCTTATGTAGTTTCATACTTATTTTATGTAGTTTCATACTTATCTTATGTAGTTTCATACTTATTTTATGTAGTTTGATACTTATCTTATGTAGTTTCATACTTATTTTATGTAGTTTCATACTTATCTTATGTAGTTTCATACTTATATAGTTTCATACTTATTTTATGTAGTTTCATACTTATCTTATGTCGTTTCATACTTATCTTATGTAGTTTCATACTTATTTTATGTAGTTTCATACTTATCTTATGTAGTTTCATACTTATCTTATGTAGTTTCATACTTATTTTATCTAGTTTCATACTTATTTTATGTAGTTTCATACTTATCTTATGTAGTTTCATACTTATCTTATGTAGTTTCATACTTATCTTATGTAGTTTCATACTTATCTTATGTAGTGTCATACTTATATTATGTAGTTTCATACTTATCTTATGTAGTTTCATACTTATCTTATGTAGTTTCATACTTATTCTATGTAGTTTTATACTTATTTTATGTAGTTTCATACTTATCTTATGTAGTTTCATACTTATTTTATGTAGTTTCATACTTATCTCATGTAGTTTCATACTTATTTCATGTAGTTTCATACTTATTTTATGTAGTTTCATACTTATCTTATGTAGTTTCATACTTATCTTATGTAGTTTCATACTTATATTATGTAGTTTCATACTTATCTTATGTAGTTTCATACTTATCTTATGTAGTTTCATACTTATCTTATGTAGTTTCATACTTATCTTATGTAGTTTCATACTTATTTTATGTAGTTTCATACTTATTTTATGTAGTTTCATACTTATTTTATGTAGTTTCATACTTATCTCATGTAGTTTCATACTTATCTTATGTAGTTTCATACTTATTTCATGTTGTTTCATACTTATCTTATGTAGTTTCATACTTATTTTATGTAGTTTCATACTTATTTTATGTAGTTTCATACTTATTTTATGTATTTAATGTAATTTCAGAATATATCTGTTTATGGGGTTCTATCTCCAAAACCTTTGAAGGCGTTTGTCACATATTACCATTCTATGGAGGTGCGGTTCGAACACAGACCCCACGATATTATTGTACCATCTTTGGACAGAAGATACTACACTTTGATTTCTTTAAAGACATTTTGTATTCCTATACGTCTAAAAATAAGAAATCAATTTTTAAAATATATAAACATTTGTATATTTTTCACATTCATTTTTATACATACATATATAGTCTAAATCAACCACAGTGCGATGCTACAGCACAGGATTGAGTGGTGAAAGGTTTTGATCGCCGCCTACTCCTACCGTCCCCTTCCACATGTTTAGCAGACATATGTTTAAAGCTCTGAACTTTTATGGAAGGGCATTGAGAATAAGCGTTTATTTACAATGGGGTTTGGTTTGGCAGCTTTTTATGGATGACTGGGTAATATGTTAAGTTATATAAGACTGAGCGACGCACTCTTCACGCATGCACGCACATATTTTTATTTTGAGATAACGCACCTGTATACACGAACTACAACTTACAACAGTAAAGAATCAACAGAACGAAAAGTGTATATCAAAAGAAACGTTTCTGAAGCCAACCCTTTAATTTACGTTAACCAACATCCTAGTGTAACACCTTCCTTTAATTTTCAACCCACGTTCGGTCAGATTTCAAGTATTTTACATGAAATTCGAAATTTATTTTATATATAAATTTATTAAACAGGAAGGAACAGTCACGAAGAAACCAACACTTTAAAGTGGCAGGTTACTTGCGTGCGCGCGTGAGGGAGAGAGAGAGAGAAGTGGCGAAAGAGAGACAGACAGATGGATAGACAGATAGATAGTTTGTCTGGTAACACCAAGCTAAATTGTGAGAGACCGCCCCTCACCTTCACTGAGGTTCTTCGGGAAACAGAAAGATGTAACACAAGGTCGGAAGGTGGAGAGAGAGTCAAGCCAGCGCCGCTAAAGAAGAAGCACTGTGGCCTTTTATAAATTGCTTGGGCAGCCCAGTCGGCATTTTTCGGTCGGGGCGCCTTAGGCAGTAAACAATAAACTTACTCCACCCCAAAGAAGGGAGGCAAGGCCTAGGGGTGGACCTCCTAGAACTACACAGGACGAATACATCAGCCCGACAGATAAAAAGCTACTGTTCCCAAGTTTCTGCCGGATTGATTACCGAGATCAGAACCTCGACTGGTATGTCTGCGAACGCTACTTGACGCCAAATGAACGGGGAACAGCCACATTTCGGCCCCACCTGCTTAAAATGTCAGTCGAAACGATCTCCTTTCTTATCGAAGTTACGTGGTTCGCCAACTTCCGTTAACTAAAGGTTAAATTTTGACCTCCAATCCGCCAATCACTTCTCCATTCAACTAACGTCTTCTCTCCTTTTGTAACACTAGTCATATGAGTTTGTACAGATACACCTAAATAAGGTAGGAGGTTAAATTGTCTGAAACTGCGAATATAACAACCAAGGAGTCCGAATAATCCAAAAGATTCAAATAATCATCCTCATCTAAAAAATTCCGAAACACAATATCCGAGAAGAAACAGTTGTTTTTTTTGGGGGGGGGGTTCTTCTCGAATATAGAGTAGCACACGGTCGAGACGACTAAGAAGTTGATTACAGTGTGCAGGCTATCTTAATATTCTGAGATGTGAACAGACATGACTTCAATAAAGGGTTGATTTCGAAATTCTGTGACGGTACCAAAGTTCGATGCAAAGCAACTGAAGAAGACCGAAGGAAGAAATGGCCTAAACGTTGTGTTAAATATTAGGTGAGTAGGCAGATAGTTAACTGAGAATAACAGGAAATGAGCGTGAGCCTGGGTCAACTTGATAACCCTAAGTGAGGATTGCTAGACTGTGAAAATTAATAGAAACGAATGTGACGTCACGTGGCGCACAAAGAAGGCGTGAGAGAGAAGAGGGCAATCGGTTTAGGAGTACAAAGGGCATGAACGAGTAAAATGATAGGGGCTGATAAAATATAATTAATTAGAGATTTTAATCGCTTTCTCTGCCCCTTCCCACTAGTCAGTGATTTGAAACAAAGATCAAGTTGAATAAATGTCCACTATTTTCCATCGGTCTTTGTCTTGAGTTAGTTCTTTTCTTTTCGGGAAGGATCACATGGAAGTGCGTACACGGAAAACATGCAATGACCAAGGTAGAAATACAATTTGTTGATTTAATGTTTTTGTAATAATTGTAATAGTAATCGATTAGAATCTCTGGACCTTGAAATAGACTTCCAGGAGATGTAGTAAATGCGCCAATTTAAGGCGAAATTAGAGAGGTACTGGGCCACTGTATCCTCTTCTGTGTAAATGTCTGCCTACCCACGTCCCTATATTGCAACTGAAGCATGCTTGTTTTATATTTTGTACATTTATTGGATGGAATTGTTAAGTTGTTCCAAGAGATGTTGGTTAATTCAACGATTTTCATCAGATAAGAAAAAAAAGCATAGTTTTTTATAAAGCAACTGACAATAGCATATTTTAGATAACATACTTGAAATATTTGCATGACTGCAGATATGTGTATGCGCGTGCGTCGTCAGTTTTTTTGCGGTTATAAGTAGCATTTATGGAGACATGTTTTTGTTAACTTGTAAACGAATACAGAAATACGGTCAATAAGTGCTACTTGAGAAACAATCCTCTGTAACTACAGGAAATACGATTCTAATCTTTATTTTATGCAGACGTTTTAGCGTTTACCTATTTACTTGCTTCTCTACAAGGGCAATGTTAGACACAGTGTTAGATTTTAAAGCGGGTATATCCAGCTCCCTTAAAAGGGGTACTCTGGATGGAGGTGCTTGCATAGTCTTGCCGATACTCCTTCACAAATGAGGTCTCTTCAGGCTACAGGCAATAAATCTACCCCCTCGTTTCGGAGGGAGGGGGTAATGTCCGAGAGAGTAGTCTCCTGAGACTAAACTAATATTACAATTTGATCCTAGCTTAGAGACAGGATTTTGTTAAGCTAATTTGTACAGCGGCAAGGTTAAACACAGAGTTTTTATTTACTCGCTTCCGCACTATAGCAGAGTTAGAAACAAGGTCGATTTTTTTAATCTGGGGAAAATCCAGCTCCCCAAAAATGGGAACTCTAGATTAGGACAAAAATTAAAATCGCCTCAGTCTAGAAGGAGCGAGCAAAGGAAAAGATGAAGTATCGTGTAGAAAAGTAATATTTCAAATTTTCGTGAAAACAAAGAAGTGATTTTTTTTAATTAAGATTTTCCTATTTTCTCATCTTTCGGAAAAGAGTTTGTAAATGGCTGACATTTTTACTGCTTACATGAACCAAGATTAAATTAAAGTAGTAATTGATAACTTGAACTAAATCATGATTTTGTCTGATCTAGTTATCTTTTTGTAGTTTAATCTTCAAAATGGCTGTCGGCGTACTTCGATTCGCAAAATGAGGTAATTAGAAAAGTTACAATCAAAAACACACTAGTTGTTCGTTTCCATTAAAACGTGAAATACTACTTTATGGAGATAATTTATCCTCGAAAGTAAGTTCAATTCTCGCAGGTAAGAATATAGAAATAATCCTTAAGATGAGCGCTGAAATTGAAATAGAGAGGCAGCTTTTGAGATAAGGAACAAAAAGAATGTATATAATTACACAATCTTACTTGGGAACGAAATACACAACGATATACGACGAGAAAAATATGAAAGTTCAAAATGAAGAGGTTAGGTTGGCGAATACGTGCTTTCGCTAGAACTTATCTGAGTAAGAATTTTCGAGTAACTGCTTTCACGATGGGGTTTGTCGATTCGGACTCTTTTCGTGATGGAAGTAAAAAACGTTTGGCCCGCGAACTACCTTGATGGGGTTCAGTCGCAATGTAGTCATGCAAATGTCAAAGGTGGGAACTGGAAACGCGTAAAGGCTATCTTTGAACTGCCGTCTGGGTGACCTGTCGAGATGTAGTAAACTCTTGCCCATCGGTTTACAAACAAGAATGCATTTGACTACTGATGATCTCTATTGTCCGTCAAATATAGGTGTGTATATGGTTTCCTTCCTAAGACACACACACACACACACACACACACACACACACACATATATATATATATATATATATATATATATATATATATATATATATATATATATATATATATATATATATTTGGATGCTTTTACGGTTTTTATTAGGGAAGATAATTCGATTCTGACTCAACATTTGTAAAAAATGAAAAAAAGACAAACATGTATGTTTTTTTCGTAAACAATGTCATATTGTTTAAAGATTCGTGTGTTGATAAAATTCGGGCTTTGTTTTTATAAATGTCTCGTCTGTGTTAACAATGTGAAAATAGCTGTAATTTTTATTTTTAGATAAAAATACAATTTTCTTTTTTATAAGGCTTTGCTTTCATAGCAGTAAATATCTCCATTTATAACTGCTTTGAGATTAAATGTTAGTATCGTGTAAGCTTCTAATATCCATTGAGCTCTACATTTGAATTTGACTACATAAACAATATATATATATATATATATATATATATATATATATATATATATGTGTGTGTATATATGTATATATATATGTGTATATATGTATATATATATATATATATATATGTATATATGTATATATATATATATATATATATATATATATATATATATATATATATATATATCGAGAATAAGGGTTCATGAGATTTCAGTTGATGAACAACACCTTTGAGAGGATTAGAAACGATTGGTTAAATAGTCAGAATTTTATTTTTTAAGTAAGTGGCTCGGCAAGAATTTGTTAACATCTGTTTTAAAAACGACCATCTTGTAGTCAGCTAGGAAGCAGCCCTAAGGTATAGTATTCCACAGATGGGAAGTTCTTGGAAAGAAACTTCGTTTATGATAGTTCCGTTTAGTTTTAAGTACACAGAGGAATAAATGAAAATGTTTTAAAGTAAATGATGCTAGACTAGTTTTGGCTGGTATATGAGAGAAAGAGAGAGAGAGAGAGAGAGAGCGAGAGGGAGAGAGAAAGAGAGAGGAGGCGGAAGAGACTGGGAGGGAGAGAGAGGAGGGAAAAAGAGACTAAAAGAGAATATAATTTGGGGATTCGTACACTTTTAATACACAAGAAGGTAAATAAATCAGTTTACGGATTCACGTTTCTTAATTTTTGTGATTTTTAACTATTAATAAATGTTTCGCATATATATATATATATATATATATATATATATATATATATATATATATATATATATATATATATATATATATATATATATATATAAAGTGACCAATATAGTAAAAATAGCACTAAGAAGAACAAAAATATAAGCACTACAAAATAATCAAAACCCTAATAGTAATCACCCAAATAGAAATGCACAAGTTAGTAATGAAGAGAAAATATGTAGCTGCATAAATCGTACACTTTGTCCACTACAAAATAAATGCCTAACCAAAAGTATTGTTTACCAAGCCACAATATTTGCCAAAGAAAGACCGAATAACAAGAAGTACTACTTGGGTGTGACCTCTCTAGATTTTAAAAACAGATATTACGACCACAACAGCACATTTAAAAACAAAGAACGCCGAATTAAAACAGCACTAGCAAACCATAATTAGGAGCCCAAAGTAAACGGGCGCTCACCAATAATAGAATGGAAAATAATACGACAGGCCAGTACATGTAGAAATTTAGACGACCCGTGTAGATTATGTCCGAATGAGAATTTGAAATCTAAAACTTTAAAGACCTCCAACATCTATTAAACTGTAGAAGTGAAATGGCAAACAACTGCCTGCACAGAATAAAATTTATCTTAGGTTATCAATACATAATTAATAAATAAACAAACAAATTAAAAAAACTAAACTAAAAACTAAAAACTTAAAAACAAACCTAAAATAGAAATACAAGCAAGCACGTGTTAAAATATTATTATATTGTTAAAATACTATTAGATTGACACAACAAAGAAACAGAGATAAGCCACCCTATAGAAAACAGAACACTAGAATAGGAAATAGGAAGTAAAATCAACCGTACCTTTGTTTGCGATAAACCCAACGATTGGCTAAGAGAACAACAAAGAAACGGGGATGAGTCATCCTATAGAAAACAGAACAATAGAATAGGAAATAGGAAGTAAAATCAACCGAACCTTTGTTTGTGAGAAGCCCAACGATTTGCTCTGGGCTGCATGTTATTCTCTTGTTGATCTATTTCATTTTTCATAATTCATCTAGATGATTGCATAGTATTAATCTCTTCTCGGCCATCTAACTCTAGGGATACATAGAAGAACCTGAAATATATGTCCGTTCAATTCGACCTTTGATACCCAAAAAGATAGATCGATATCGTAGCGACATCATATTAATCACCAATCACCGTCTTTAGTTGGTCGGACGATCTCATTTTGTGACAATATTAAGCAGATGCGACAATATTAAGCGACCCTGCGAAGGGCAGGGCCTAGAATACAGCGCCAGTGTGAATAAGCCACGAGCTTATTCAAAGTCAAGTATCATCTTGTGTTTCTAGTATAAACAAAGTAAGAACAAGGATGGAACATAGTTCGATCGCCCTAGAAAATGAACTCCCCATCTCAAATTCAATATCGATTCGAAATCATATTTTGTTTCTAATTGTTTTCGTGTTAACCTTTCTGCCCTCGAGTGTCAATTGCAATCTATGTCATATCGTTCAAGTTGACCGGGAAACTTGTTGTTCTCGTGGCATGATTTTATTAGATGCTGACAAGAATTCGCCCCCTCCCCGTGGGGGTCGGCGCATTCTCAATAAAAGAGTAGAGAGAGAGTCGAGATATCGTATCTTTGTCACGCAACTTCATGACACGTTAGATTAATCTTTTCACTGTAACTTCTTATAGAAAATTCCTCTTTATTTAATTTACCTCCAAAATGGAATTTTCCTTATCCTGAGTCATTCTAACGCAGCCACTTCCAAATATTGCTACATTTAAATCTAAGCAATACAGTTTAGTATAGAATAACTACTTAGATTTTACCAATTTATCTGCTATGTGTCACTCAGGAATTTCTGTCTATGATGTCATTACCTCAACACATCAGATTAGTTTTTTAACTTTAACTTCTAATTAAAAATTTCTCTTTACTTAATCTACCTATAAAATGGATATTTTCATTTCCTAAGTAATTCTAACACGCTCACTTCAAAATATGGCTAGATATGATTGATAACTTTCCAAAGCTCGATCACAATCCGACAACTGAAAATGTTGTATTTTAAAGATGGCGTCCGACCTCCTTTTTGCAGTATTTTCAAGATGGCCGCCAACCTCTTTTCTTTAGGCGCCACAAAGGCGAAAAAGAAGACACGCCTGTTTCCCTTTTTGTCAATAAGGAGTTGTATTCTTGGCGGTCATATGATTTAAAAGACAGCAGTTGCAATTCTTCTGCTACGCCCATGTCTTTGACAACGTGAATATTATTAATGCTCTGATTGAACAGAGGCGTCCATGGACTTTATGATAACATTCTGCCTTTGAGGTTTTGCCGCTTAAGATAACCGGTCGACTGTAAAATTAAACTAAAAGATTAATGTATCAACATTTTTGGTTCATTTCCCATGATGTTAGCAAATACATTCTTTGTGATCCATAGAAGAAAGGGAGCCTGGTTAATTTCTGCGAAAAACACATTTCACACACACACACACACATACACACGCACATGCAGTTTCAGTTCTCTTGGGTTCATATGGTGGTTTTCCATATTTTTGTTTTACTTTTGTTATAGTTTCCATATGGCTAATGAGTGTTCGTAGTTTATGTGGGTATGTTGTCACATTCGAGAATTTCCCTTAAGATTTCAGCTGTTTTCATCATTGCTGTCCGTTGTATAGTTTC
>OY744530.1:62539549-62774549 GCA_963556195.1 Sepiola atlantica
AATTTTTAATGGCCAGAGTGCTCACCTCTTGTGCGCTGGCTTTTCAAACCCCACTTTCCGGACCCGACCTTGGGTCACATCTTACTTGTGGGAATAAAAAAACTGGCCTTGTGCCTAACTCCTGGAGAGGAGTAAATCAATATTCCATACACTGGTTTCTATGAAGATATATGATACTGGCAGGTGTGCGAAGTTTTCTAGCTCGGTAGATAGAGGTTACCTTCTTTACAGCAGACTTGGCGGTATCTCCAATACATGTTGCCTGTGAATGTTAGGTCTTAATTTGGGTCTAATAACTATGAATCAAATTTAATATTTGATCCAGATTCGTTCGACCAAATTAAGCAAGATTCCCTGAATTTCAATGGTCAGACACAAAAAAAAGCAGGAAAGAGAAAAGGTACTCTGAGTCATTCCATTTATATTGATGACCACGTAGTTAAGTCAATCAGTGGTTGACCACCCCGTAGTCACGCAATTTGGGACTCCACACATTAGGAAAAAGTGACCCCAACATGAATTTAAAAATAAAGATTACTTAACTAAAAAAAGATCTCTGGAAATTATAATTTAATGCAAATAAAGCGCATTAGCTACGAGAAGAAAAAAAAATGGAATTTATTCAAAAAAAATAGGAGCACTAATCAAGGACGAAAAACAAAGCAGAACAAACTAAATCGAAAAAGAAAAACAGCGTGAGAAAAAACTGTATAGCAAGCCTGAAATATTTAAATGTGTTACATTTGTCATTTAGGACAATTTAGTAAACTATTCCGTGTCCGTGGCGAATGTCAATGTCATTGCTCAATCTAAAACTATTATCGTAGTTAATCACTGGATTACAAGTTGATATTTGATCAACATCGGTTCTGTCGACAATTTAAAGGTAACTGCTGTTGCAACACCCGAAACCCTTAATGATTAAGGCTTGCTATGTCACTGAGGATGTGGCCAGGGTCTCTGTATTTTACAACAGTTCGGACAATAAAAAAGCAAACCAAGATATTTGAACTATGAACTAAAAACGTTCTTATAACATTATATATATATATATATATATATATATATATATATATATATATATATATATATATATATATATATGTATATATATGTATATATATATATATCTATATGTATATATGTATAAATATGTATATATATGTATATATATATATATCTGTATATATATGTATATATATATGTATATATACATGTATATATGTATATATATGTATATATATATAAATGTATATATTCTCTGTCTTCTCACCATAAAAAATAATTGTCAGATAAACATTCTTAAAGTCAATAAAAATCAATAAAATGAATATCACTTTTCGAAATATATTTATTTAAAATTGTACTGCTTTAGTCGACAGGACGATATAATTTGATTTGGGAAGAATTCTTTTTAAAATGGATAAAGTCGGAATTATTTACTTTAGCGACATCATACTAATCACCAATCACCGTCTTTAGTTGGTCGGACGATCTCATTTTGTGACAATATTAAGCAGATGCGACAATATTAAGCGGCCCTGCGATGGGCAGGGCCTAGAATACAGCGCTAGTGTGAATTAGCCACGAGCTTATTCAAAGTCAAGTATCATCTTATGTTTCTAGTATAAACAAAGTAAGAACAAGGTTGGAAACATAGTTTGATCGCCCTAGAAAATGAACTCCCCATCTCAAATTCAATATCGATTCGAAATCATATTTTGTTTCTAATTGTTTTCGTGTTAACCTTTCTGCCTTCGAGTGTCAATTGCAATCTAGGTCAAGTTGACCGGGAAACTTGTTCTCGCGGCATGATCTTATTAGATGCTGACAAGAATTCGCCCCCCCCCCCCTCCCCGTGGGGGTCGGCGCATTCTCAATAAAAGAGTAGAGAGAGAGTCGAGAGATTGGAGTTACCAACAAAGTGCACAGATAGACGGAGCTTAGACGGAGAAGACGCGAGAGAAGAGGTCGACACGTGTACGTCCTCCGAACTCCTCAAACCACTTAGAATAAGAACAACGACTTAGAATAAGGGACGCCCGACTATAAACACCGTCATCCGACTAACACACGAAATTAACTTGATAATATCGAACGGCCTGTTTTTGTAAACAAAACAATGTATATTATTTTTCCTTGTTTCTTCTAATATAATTATTCTTCCAAGAAAACCAGCAAACCAATTCGTTACGGCTTATCATTCCTTTCTTCAACTGTTTATGTGAAATGACCCTCTCTTCACAGCGAGACAAGGTTGCTAGCCCAGCTCAGTTGATTGCTCACCGACTTAAACAAACACAACGTGGGAGTTTGCAGTCACTGGACCGGGTGTTTCAACATCGGCAACCTTCATCAGAACGGCAACTTTTCCCGAACAGTGCCGGGTAACCAACCGAACCCAGAACGACCGAATTGGTGACATCATGGCTGGAGGAGTGGTGCGCATGTTCATAATTTTTTTAAATATGTCTGAAAGGTGATAACGTGCATAGGGGCATGAAATGTCTTATCGTATTCTTAAAATAAAATATAGAGTTTAGTTTTCTCATATTTAATATGACTGTCACGATGATCGAATTTTTAAGAATGTTAGATTGGAGTTACTCGGGTCCAGGGTTCAAATCGTTCGTATGGTTATATAAGCCACACTGATGATCGTTAGTGAACATAAAACAGTGATGTCTGTAGATAATAAATATTTATTTATAATATGAGTGTGTGAGGTTAGTGGGAGAGAACCCCTGCACGATTATGTACGATTATTAAGAAAATTCACAAATAAGAACGTAATATTTATTTATATACATATTACAGAAGATCAGATGGTTTCAAAGGGGAGATATAGTTGGTCTCCTATGCCGGAAAATGGCGTGTTGTCTGACTTTTATTTACGATATTTAAATCGTCTGTTTTATGTTCTTTTTTTTTTTTTTTTTACAAATTTTGCCGATATACAGGGTGACCAAAAGAAAACGGGCCCCAAATCTAATTAGGCCCCGTTTCTTAGTGTTTCGTCCAAATGAAATGAATTTTGGGGCATAACTAGTTTATTATATTCACAACATCATATCAACACACTAGGGTATTTGACCTTTTTTTCTCCGTTCTACAGCATGTGTTCTAGATGGACTCCTTTTAGCTCCATGCATTTCTTGAGGCGCAGAACGAAGTTGTCCATGACGTTCTTACAGACTGAATTAGGAATGGCTTTCATCTTCTCCCTGATGGCTTCCTTGAGTTCCGTGATGGTTCTGGGTTTCCTTGTGTACATTCTGTCCTTAAGATAGCCCCAAAGGAAATAATCTGGGGGGCTTAGGACTGGGCTATGGGGTGGGCACTCAAAATTAGTCTTGAGACTGATCACTCGGCCTCCGAAGTTCTCTTTCAGCCAATCTCAGGACAGGTTTGAGGTGTGAGAACTTGCTCCGTTTTGTTGGAACCAGAACTTGCTCATGAGCGACGGGTAGAGGGTCTGGAGCTCACTCTTGAAGGTTTTGAGGACCTCCACATACCGCTCCTTAGTGACTGTCACTGCTGCGCCATATTCTTCGATGGAGATTGGTCCGATGGTGCCTCTGACCGAGATTACAGCCCACACCGTGCAATTAGGAGAGTGCAGGGGCTTGGTGGCTACTTCATTGGGTCTGGACGACCCCCAGAAAACATTTGTCTTGCAGTTAGCCTTTCCGTCAAGATAGAAGTGGGCTTCATCTGAGGTCCAAAGGAGGTTAAGGAAACCTGATGTCTCCTCGATCTTATCGAGCATCTTGACTGCCATAGCGCTCCTCTGCTTCTTGTCTGAGGCTGTAAGGGTCTGCAGTGTCTGTATTCTGTATGGGTAAGTCCTGATATTGTTCACCAGCACTCTCCTGCAAGTCTCACGGGAGATACCGAGGGACTGACTTCGCTTACGCACAAAGCGTTTCAGACTCTCCTGGAGAGACTCTCTCACACTTTCGACCAGCTCGGCTGTCCGCTTCTTGGGACGTGCCGAGTGGCTTGGACGGTTCTCACTGGCAGCGTTGAAGTTCTCCACGGTCCCATACTTCTCGAAGTGGTCCACCCAGTTCTTAATTCTGCTTTTGGGTGGAGCCTTTTCACATCCGAACTGATGCATGAAACTGTCCTGTGTTTTCTGAAACGAACCTGTCTTGTAGTAAAATTTGACACAGTGTATTCTTTGTCCCAGCTCCCACTGAGGTCTTGGTGTACTCACGGTCGTTGATTCTGCCATGTCCTGTAAAATAAGGGCAATCGGTGAATAAATTAAGGAGATATCACATAAAGTGTAGACGGGACCCTTTTTTTTTAGTCACCCTGTATACGTCGTTGGCAAGTAAAAATAATAAAAGTTTATCGCTTTTTTTCTTTGATCTGTAAACCTAGGTAGCGGTCACGGTGACCTCCGATCGTCTTCTTTTAATTTCTGATGTCTGAAAAATTAAAATTTAAAATCTAAATAATTTAAAAGTTAAAAATTCAAAGTTTAAAAAATTTTTTAAATTACACCATCACATCACCCGAAAATGGAAAAGGGGGGGGGGGACCGAATTGAGAATTAATAATGGGTGTCAATGCCTCCGATAAATCATTTTAAAAAAAACAAATTAATCATAATAATATTAATAATAATAATAAATGTAATAAATATAATATAAAATATAAATCTAAAATATAATAAACAAATTGAAAATTTTTAAATATGCTTACTAAATTAAATAAACTTCTTTTTTCTACCAGTAAAGAGACATCCAAAAAGTAAGGTAAAAAAAAAACTTGGTGAAGGAGACCCAATGAAAGAAAACATGCATTGCGTAGTTTGGCGGATAATTTGGGCGAATAAAATGGGGTCCAAACTATACGGCTTACCTGGTCAATATACGCCCCTCTCCAGGGACAATTTCTGAAAAAAAGACTAATCTCCTAAAAAAAACTCTAAGATAAATTGTTTTCAAAACCTTTAAAAAGTGTATTTTTGGAAAATTGCTTCCCTCAAAGGGGGGGGGGGGGAGAAACCACATTGGCACATAGGTATATGGTTGTGCTTCGGAATTTTTGATAATTTGTAGAATTTGGTATATTCGGACTACTATTCTCATCTTGGGTGTTTTTATCACAAAGTTTTGGTCGATGTAAGCTCCGACCTTCTTCAGGTGTACTTGGTCGAACTCGGGAATCTTTCTGTCGAATGGAACCCTTTATTTAATCCACGGGGGTAGCATGCTCTCGTTCCATCTGCCATGACTGGGAAGAAGTCTTCAGTAATTCGCAATTCTTCGTATCGCCTGCACTAAGGATTGAACCTTCAACATTCAGATGACTGTCACTAAGGACTGAATTATACTTAGTACTATATTCACTGCGCCACGAAGAATTGCGAATTACTGAAGACTTCTTCCCAGTCATAGCAGATGGAACAAGAGCATGCTACCCCCATGGATTAAATAAAGGGTTCCGTTCGAAATTTCGTCCAGATTCCTGAGTTTGACAGAAAGATTCCCGAGTTCGATAAAGTACACCTGAAGAAAGTCGAAGGTTACATCGGCGGAAACGTTGTAATAAAAACACCCAAGATGAGAACAGTAGTCCGAATATACCAAATTCTACGAGGTATAGGGTTGTTTTCCACCCAATTTTCCCTCATGTGTGTACAGTCCAGTGTCTTCCTTTCAGAATGTATCAATTTTGTTTTATTTTTATGTCTATTTATACATTTATTGCTTGTATGGTGAGATGCTGTAGATATTACCTTAGTCCTATTTAGAATATTTGTCTCTCTGTTAGCCGATCTTCCCAGTTAATTCAGCGTGTCTGTCTCCTATGAATGAATTCTTTTGAAAAATTCACTCCTTTCGTTTAGGTAAAAGAAACTTTGTTTATGAAATTTCTGTTTAGCTTTCGGTACACACAGAGAGAGAAATAGGAATTTTTGCGGTGGTTGATGCTAGACGAGACTTTGTTGTGAATATTTTACAGAGGGGACTAGAGATTGGAGCTCAGTCGAGCACCTACCATGAAAATAACGATAGAGAAGAGAAAGGCTAGCAGCGTCTCTTTTGTGATAAAAGGGTTGCAGGTATGGGATAGAGAGGTCTACTCCAATCGCCTTGAATGTCTGACCTTTCAACTTGTTCATAGATATTGAGAAACAGGGCTTGTGAGGAAACTAAAGGCACTGAAAACTCAAAGGGCAGTTCTGAGTCTGATGAAATGAGAGAGATTCTGGGAGGAAAAATAACTTTACCCCTGTATAATCCAGTTATTTTAAAACTAGGTAAAACATCCGCAGTCACCTGCTGATTCAAAATCTGCCCTAAATTCAGGTCTGAGATCAACTGTTCAAAATTGATGCTTAGATACATGCAGACATAAAGCGTTGTTAGGGCAGTGGCATGCAGAGGGGGGATAGGGTGGTGGCCTTTGGCATCCAAATTGGGGGGAGGGCATCCAATAATATTCAAACCCACTTCTTTTTCTCATAATATTTCTCAGTACTAGAACTTGGGAATAATGGTTAGTGTTCGTTAATGGGCGGGAAGACAGGGGTTCAATCCTCAGTCGAGTCATACCAAAGACTCAAAAAATAGCACTTGATGCCCGCTTGCTAAACACTCAAAATTATAAGATGAGGATCAAGGTTATGTTGGAGTCATCCTTGAAGAGAAGTAACGCCCTTCCCCTATATTTCAGTGAAGTAGCCAATGAAAAGGGAGCCTTTGGGTTGGCCTTGACTTGGTCGACAACTTTACTTAACTAGAACTTATGCTTGAATCTTTGAGGCATACAATCAAGGAGTTGGCCCCGAACATCACCAGACATCAGCATAGCACTGTATGGAGCAGAATATTTTTCAACAGTATTTGGACTCGTACTGACTACCCCAAGTTGTAGTAGTAGTAGTAGTAGTAGTTTTGCTGACAACAGTCAGTCGTTTTATGAGTAAACTAAGAACTGTCCATTCTTTTTCTTATTTCTCATTATGTTTTCCTGTACAAAAGGTAATAAACTTTATTGTTAACCATTCCGGATTTTAATGTTGCTTTTAATAAACTCTGTTACAACAAACATACGAAGATCATAATGGGTGCCCTATATGCTCCTGCTATTCTTGTCAACTTTCAAGCATGTTAAAGCATTAGGATGGCTCCGAATACTATAGCTGTTCCTACTCAGCCCTCTTCTCATTTTGTTTTTCACAAGATGTGACGAAATAAATGTTTCCAGGTTTGTTTAATTTGTTTTACGGCATATCAAGTATTCTTTTTAGTATAACTTACATTACATATCTATAATATAAATCTATTGTAATTTTAAAAACTAATAGTTTTCATTCAATTACCTCCCTTGAATATTATTTCCCTACAAAATTTGCACTTGTATGATAAACAAAGGCATAAAATACTGATTACACCAAATAGGAGTAGTGGTAGTAGTAGTAGTTGTAGTAGCCTTGCTGACAACATTTAGTCGTTTTATAACTAAACTAAGAGCTATTCATTCTTTTTCCAATTTTTTATTTCTTATTCTGTTTTTATGTACAAAAAGGTAATAAACATAAACCTTGTTGCCTTTTGGCTAAGATCCAAGTGTAGTATCTGTTCTGATGGATACTGCACCCCATAGACTGCTATTGTCTTGGCCTTTGGGGCTTGATTTACGTCAGTCAATGGGTCTGTCCTGTGCAGTTCTAGGAGGTCCACCCTCCCAGGCTTCGCCTCTCCTCTTTGGGGAGGAGTAAGTTTATTGCTTACTGCCTGAGGCGCCCCTACCGGGGAATGCCGACGGGGCTGCCCAGGCAATTTTTAAACCCCACTTTCCGGACCCGACCTTGGGTCACATCTTACTTGTGGGAGTAAGATAAAAACTGGCCTTGTGCCTAACTCCTGGAGAGGAGTAAATCAATAATCATTGCAGATTTTACTGTTGTTTTTAATGAACTCAGTTAAAACAGAGAGAGGGCGATAAACATAGAGAATTTTTTTAATGGAAATCGCCGCAGACAAGGCATGAAGCCACTTGATGTAAGGAGCTAACAAGAATGAAAGATGATTATCGCAAAAACAGAAGATGCCTATTGGCCTTAGTCTTGAAAAGACCAAGGCTATACGTAGGAGGAAAACAGTCAGCAGGAATAGAGTTCCAAAAGCCTGCAGTTCTTGGAAAGAAGCCACTGGAATAGGAAGCTGTATTACAATGAGGTATAAAAACAGCGAATTGATGGAGACCACTTGATCAACAAGTCAAACGAGCTGGAACAAAAGAAGAATGTAATAGATCACATCATTCTGAAGAAAACATTCCATAATAGTATTTATAGAAAAGACTGAGACTAGCATCATCACGTTTGTGTGAGAGAGAGAGGGGGTTCAGAGAAAAAGAAAGAGTGTGGCTAATCAAATTACAGATACGTTTCCGCACCTTATCAAGAACCCTCAAATGGGACAGAGATTAACCAATTATGACAACAGTACTCCATACATGGTCTGATAGTAGATTTGTGAGAAAGCGTTTGGAGCGATAGAGAGAACCGACTTTACGAGAAGCAGAAAAAGCAATGGATCTAATGTATGAACTCCAAGAAAGATTTGATGAGAGGGAAAGACCAAGAAGTTTCAGAGTCGATTTCTCCTCAAGAGCAGAGCCATCCATGAGAATCTCAGGAAGAAAAGGGACACGCCTACGATTGAAAAACATGATATAGATAGATAGAGAGATGGAGAGAGAAATCATACTTAGTCGATTAAATGGGGTGGCTAAACCCTCACGCTATTGGTAATATAGAAATTTATGTTCAATGAATGTTTTGCTATCGTGGTGTGAGGGAGAATATTTCTTCACAATATTTGGACTCATCTGACGAAAAAGGCGTAAAAATACTGACTACAGCAAGTAGTAGTAGCAGTAGTAGTAGTAGTAGTAGTATCTGCCTTGCTGACAACAGTTAGTCATTTTACATCTAAACTAAAAGCTATCCATTTTTCCCCATTTAATATTTCTTGTTATGTTTTTTTTATACAAAAGATAATAAACCTCATCGTCACCAAATCCAGATTTTAATGTTGTTTTTTATAAACTCAGTTAAAACATAAAGAGAGATAGACACACACAGAGACAGACAGACAAACAGACAGACAGACAAACAGACAGACAAACAGACAGACAGACAGACAGACAGAGATAATACTTAAAAGAGTATTGATTTAATCCTCTCCAGGAGTTAGGCACAAGGCCAGTTTTTATCTTACTCCCACAAGTAAGATGTGACCCAAGGTCAGGTCGGGAAAGTGGGGTTTAAAAATTGCCTGGGCAGCCCCGTCGGCATTCCCCGGTAGGGGCGCCTCAAGCAGTAAGCAATAAACTTACTCCTCCCCAAAGAGGGGAGGCGAAGCCTGGGAGGGTGGACCTCCTAGAACTGCACAGGACAATCCCATAGACCGGCGTAAATCAAGCCCCGAAGGACAAGACAATACAAGTCTACGGGGTGCCTAGCAAAAGTGCCAGATTATACAGGATGTCTAATTTACATAATGATTTGATAAATAATTGCCTAGTATAATGTGTTTCGAATTCTATTGTTTTATTTCTATATGCATAATCAACAGCTTAGTGCATAGATTTTATGAGAAAGCCACTACGAAAAGGTGTGGGAATAACTGCAATCTCTTTACATACATTCATAAAACTCTTCAACATGTGATTGTTTGTTTTGAAAAGAGTTCAGTGTAATTAAAGAAAGACACGCGTGTGAGAAACGTGATTCCGACAATTAGTAAAACAGAAATGACAAGTACCGGTTGGCCGTTTCTAAATAAAGTATTAAACCGCATCTGTGCGAATTTGGAATGACAAAAGAGCTTAATATTTGCAAATGATTTCGTCGGTTAACATGAAAAGGTATCATATATGGTACGCATAATGCTTCTTATGGGAGATGGCGGTGTTGAAGTGGCTACCCGCGTGGATTTACGACTGGTTATTCCATGTTCGAGTTCTGTTGTTTCCATCGCAACACTTCTATTAGGGATTGCTGGAAACCTCTACGTGATCCTTCATGTGAGTGCCTGCTGTTACGTATAGGCTGGTGTTATTTAATCACTGGAAAACTTGATAAAAATTATGACAGCTCTTCGTATGACACAGTCAAGAAAAACATTAAATCGGGCTTCTTTTCGTACCGGTCAGAATTCACGTGGTAACATATAACAGTTATCAAGCGTGGAGACAAGTAATATATTGTGTTAATATTGAAAAAAAATTACCAAGATAACTACAGCGAAATTATTGAGTTCACAGGAGGATTTGGGGAAAACTGAATGATTGATGAGTTATTATGGAGAGATCAAATTACATGGATGAACTGGCATCACAAAATTCCATCGAACCGTAATCTCAATATAAACAAACAAAACAAAAGTTAAAATGCCTTGCAGGTAGCATTAGAAATGGTTTTCTATGAGTGCATATTAGTAGACATCTTTCTCTTTCTTTTGTGGGTTTATGTTCCTTTTGTTTTCTTAGTTGGTGACAGATGTATGCGAGTTCAGGAGGGATACAGTATTTTAATGCACTTATCTTGGTGATAAGGTAATAATTTCTCACCGCCATAGATGGTCTATTTCTGTTCATACGAAATTTTTATTCACAAACGCCCGGATTATTTTTGCTTGTCAAATTTGATTTATTTGTTTTTATTATAGAAATCACTTCAGACAACGCATGAAGCCACTTGATGTAAGGAGATAAAAAATACTACATCAAGGTCAAAAACTAGCCAACGATAAATGTTAGGTGGGTAGCTTCTAACCAAGAAAACAGCAATTCTTCCCCCTTTGTCAGAAACATTGATCGTGGAATATGAGGACTAAAGGATAAAATAAAGGAAGCAAGAGTTACGAGGCGGCCGAAAGTAAACGAAACGTCTACTTTCTACTCTCCTAACCACGATTGACGCATACATTAATTCTCGGTGGGGAACAAAATCCCAACTGAATTTTATTGTTCCCTCGTGGTTGAATTAGTGCCTTTTTTTGTTGTTGTTGTTGTTTCTTCGCCTCCTTCCTCTCGCAATGGCTTCTCCACCCCCTCCTCCTCCTCCTCCTCCCCCTCCTCCTCCTCCTCCTCCTCCGTGATGGCTTCATCGTCAACTTCGCATCATCATCTTTCTACTACTTATCTTCCTTCTCCTCCTTTTCTCTCTTGAATTTGTTCTCTCTCTCCCTCTCTCTCTCTCTCTCTCTCTCTCTCTCTCTATCTATCTATCTATCTCTTTCTCTCTCTCTCTCTCTCTCTCTCTCTCTCTCTCTCTCTCTCTCTCTCTCTCTCTCTCTTTTAATTTTTTTTCTCTGAAGTGCATCATCATCAAAATCCTATTTCAGTCAACAAAATTATTTTGAAATAGTACTTCGTTTTTTTTAGTTTAATTTTCTTTCCCTGTCTCCCTCTTTCTCCCCCCTCTCTCTCTCTCTCTCTCTCTCTCTCTCTTTATATATATATATATATATATATATATATATATATATATATATATATATATATATATATATATATATATATATATATATATATATATATATATATATATACAGAAGTTTGGATCAACATATAATATAAATATATAATATTATAATATTGTTGTGAACTTGGAGGGCCGATGATAAATAAGAGAACATGGTGGTATATTTACAAGAGTGCGTACAGAAATACAGAATAGTATGTTACATAAAGACTTCTGGTCTTTCGTCGTAGGCTCTTCTATACATAATGTTTAGAAGAGTTCATATAGTCACGAAATAGGGTAGATGATCATCACACCATAACACCCACTCTTTGTAGCCTTGTCCCGTATGGAGTCAATACTTTTTCCTTTTAGGTTTTATTACAATCAAGTCCGTAATCTTACGTTTTCTTTTATCTTCGCTGTTCAGAACCTGCTTGCGGGATTGCTATCTCGAATGTGTCGAACACGACATCCATTAGTACGTCCTCTGGAGATTATTCTCGACAGCATCTGAATATTGTTTCTTCATCTAGTTCATGTGTCTTCTATAAGTAAACTTGGGTCCCTTTACCATGTAAATCATGTTCCCAGTCAGTGTATACACTATCCATGTTTCCCAGTATGGTTTATTGTTTTTGAACATTCGAAAGAAAACTTTTTCTCCAACTTTGAAGCGTCTCTTCGTGACACATCCTTGTTTCGTATGGGTTGGCAATAATCTATGAAACGCTGTTTTAACTTCCATGCAAACATTGCTTCTACTGGCGTCATAGAAGATGGAACGTTGTTATTTGGGGTCATCCTATATACTTGCAAAAATTCTTGAATTGCCTTTTCATTAGTTGTACCTCTCGCTTTCTCAAGCGCTCTTTCGAACGTTTCCACGAACCGTTCTGCCTAACCATTGCTTCTCGCATGGTACGGTGCGATCGTGATATGCTCCACTACAAATGTTTTACAGAATAGTTTAAATTCACTGGACGTGAATTGCGTTCTTTTGTCAAATACAATACAATCAACGACCCCGAACTGGGCGAACAATTCATGCAAAAAACTAATGGTTACTTCCATGGTTGTTGTTTTTTATATATTTTAATATTCCCGCCAATTTCGAGAAAGTGTCTACTTTTATGGTACTATTACGAAATAAAAACGATCTAGTGGACCAGACTACGGTCGCTCAGTTTTCAGCTATATAGGAGGTGTCATCGCTACCAAAGCACAACCTTTGCATAGTTTCACCGCATTTTCAATGTCTTTGTCCATACTTATCCGATATACATAGCTTCTCATGAGATTTTTTATTCTCGAAATCCCCGGGGGACCGACATAGAATTATTTTAGTGTTCTTTTTCCTTAACGCGGCAGGAATAATAACTCGATTGCTGTACATAATTACTTCATGACAGCTTGAATTCACTTCCAAGATTTGTCAGTATTTTTCTTTTCTTTAATTTTGATGGGATTTTTTATCGTCGTCTAACGCATTTTCTTTTTTCTCTTTGAGTGTTACCGGAAGCTCCATAATGATGTTACACAATATATTTTTACTTCTACCTTAATTCATAGGGAGATAATCACTGTGTTTCAAAGAGGTCCAGTATATTTTAGGATAAGTCTAGATAATCTGTCAGTATGACTAATTTTTGATGATGGAATAAACTTCATCTTATAATTGTAATTGAGGGTAATGGTCCCCAATCTCTGCAGTCTATTTGCAGTATGTGTTGGTAAACCCTTTTTTAACAATAAATCGTTAGCAGTGGCTTATGGTCGGTTTGCAACACAAAATGTCTTCCTTGAACAAAGCGATGAAATTTTGTAACTGCAAAATAATACCGAATGGTTCTTTATCGATTTGTGACTTACCTTTTTTGCAGGTAATAACTCCGAGACGCGTGGGCGATAAGTTTTAGTTATCCGTCTTCCGTTTTGTGTAATATTTAGGTTCCACTGCTGTACGGGCTAACATCAGTAGCCACAATGATTTCGAGATCTGGATTGTAGAACGTCAAAAATAATTATGATTTTAGAATTTTTGCAAATGCCTCCTGGTATTCTGTCGTCCAGACCCAATTTTTTTTAATAGCTTATTTAGAAGAGCTCGCAAATTGTGTATGTTTGGAATAAACATCTTATTATAATTTGACGATACTTTTTCGGGAGACTGCATATTTTTTATCGCACTAGCTCCCTCTGTGTCTGGTATTCTATCATCTTTGTTTATAATTTGACCAATGAAAAAATCGCATTTTTCCTCTTTCAATTTAAATCCATAGTCCTGAATTCTTTTAAATACTTCGTGTACATACAATTTATATTGCTCGATGCTTCTACTGATCACTAGAATATCATCTAGGTAGACTATCATAAATTCCAGTCCACTAAGCAATGTGCCTATTACTTTTTGACAAATAACTGGCCTAACCTTAACACCAAATGGTAATCGTTCGAATTTGTACAAACCCCCATGGGTATTTATACAAAGTAGATTTGAGAACTCGTCGTCCATATGTATTTGTATAGAAACATCACTTAAATCAAACCATTAAAACAAATTTTTATCCATTGAGTTTAGTGAAAATCTCTTCTATGCTAGGCAGAGGGTAGTGGTAATCCTTCAGTGCATGATTCAATCCTGTGAAGAAGTCTGCACAAACACAGATATCTTGACTTTTTACATAGACTGCAGGCGAAGCGTACTCGCTGTACTCTACTTTCGATAATACTTCTATTTCTTCAAGTCTATTTAATTCCTCATATATCTGATTTAATGGCGTGAATGGAAAATTTATTTTCTTTTTAAAAATTGGTTGAATATTTGGTTTTGATTCAAACTTGAAAGTCATTTTTACATCTTCCCAGTTCATCAGAGAAAACTTCCGAAAAGGTTTCTTTCAAACCTTTCTTTAATGCCTTTGCTTTCGCATTTAAAGGTTCAATATTTTGACAGAAAGAGTTTATAGACATATTCCATAATTAAAATTTGTCCATTCAGTCCGTACTAAGAGGTTGTTTGAATTGTTCATTACTAACATTCTTAATTTCAAAGTCTTTTCTTTTAATGTTACGTTAGAGATTAGCTCGCCTTTGAATTTTATTTGTTCACCAGTGACGCTTTTAGCTCTTTTGCTGGTTCTCACCAAATTGGATTTTACAGGTTTTTTTCCACGTTTGAACATTTATTATTTACAAATCTTAGCTGGAATCAAGTTGTAGCGTTATATTTTTATTCAATATTTTACCTGAACAAATTACCTGATATTCGTCACTTGTAGCAATTTTAATAAAGCTTTTTTTAACTCTGCGGTGTGTACTTTTGTGTCCCATGCGAGTAAACATTTTTACCTCTATAAGGAAAATCCAGAGAATTAGTAAGAAAATATATTTTAAAAGGGTACTTATGCAGTTTACAGCCCGGGCTGAAATAATTACGTTATAATTTAGAAAGCCATTCTTAACATGGGGAGGTGGGGAGTATTATTATTCTGTACTTTTACCTAACAATTTAATAAACAGAATAGTTAATCACCCCCACCTCCCAATGTTAAGAATGGCTTTCTAAATTATAACGTTATTATTCCAGCCCGATCCATAAATTGCATAAGTACACTTTTTTTAATTTATTTGCTTACTAATTTTCTGGATTTTCCTTATGGGTTATGGTTACAACAAAAAAAACTCAGTTTGAATTATCTCCCCTTTCAACTGACTCTTCTAAATTAAAGATAAAAATTTCATCTGTCCCCAATAATACAGAAGCACTGAAAGCTTTTAATGCTTGACTTCCATTTTTCTTTAATATAATTGGGAAATATAAATACAAACGAAAAGAACTATTCAGGAGGTTTTCAAAAATGTATGTATTACATAAAATGTCTAAGTTTACAGAATTTTAAAGCGCATTCCCAAAGTGCTTCTGTTTAACACTCAAAACCAAATCAAGATACCGCAAAACAAAGTAACAACGTTGTTCACCTATTCATATGTGAGACTTGTGCATTATTAGTCAATGTGACTGTAAAGTTCTTCAAGGCTAATAGTTTAGCATTTGGCCATTCAAAGTGGCCGAAAACCCCAAAGTACAACAGTGTGACGTCAGGAGAGCGAGTCGGCCAACTTCTCTTGCATCCTCCCGAGATCACATTCTCTTCTGCAAATGATGCTTCCAAACTTTGAATAAAACTACTTTATTTGAAATTTCTATAAATTTCTCATAGAAAGTCAATTTACCATTTTTTCCCGCATTCTCTTCTGCAAATAATGCTTCCAAACTTTGAATAAAACTATTTTATTTGAAACTTCTATAAATTTCTCATAGAAAGTCAATTTACCATTTTTCCCGCATTCTCTTCTGCAAATAATGCTTCCAAACTTTGAATAAAACTATTTTATTTGAAATTTCTATAAATTTCTCATAGAAAGTCAATTTACCATTTATTCCCGCATTCTCTTCTGCAAATAATGCTTCCAAACTTTGAATAAAACTATTTTATTTGAAATTTCTATAAATTTCTCATAGAAAGTCAATTTACCAGTTTTCTTTTATGGATTAAAAGAAACTTTTCCTTCGTTTTGGGACATTTTCGCGAATTGTAGTTCTTGACTTGATATATTTAATTTTGCCAGTAAAGCAATGCGATCCATAATACAGGCCTGGCAAACATGCAACTGGGGTCCACGACTGGGGCGAACATGTGAAAAACAAAATTACTACTAAATAATAATTACAGACAAAAGTTTTAGTAAGAAATTTCTTAGTAATGTCCAGTAATTAGCAACATTACATATTATTAGGAAGCAGCATACAATAATTGATCTATTTCCATCAAATGTAAAAAGTACAAAAGTATAAAAGAACTAAATTCACAAAAAAATCACTTTATTTTTTATATTTAAAAAATCATGAATCAATTTGATTATATTGACTACTTGATTACAGAAAATATAATGACAGAATACAATCAGAAAGCAAATTCAACATTTTACAAAATCAAATACTTTATGAACAAAATAATGTTCGGAGAAACAATTTTGATAATTGTTACAAAATTTGTTATGTTTGCTACGTATGCAATTTGTTTGTACAGAAATGCATATTATACACAGGCTTAATAATAAAATAAACTTAAATTAACAAGAACATAAAACCAATAAAATATATGTAAAAAAGGTGGAAATGTAAAACATATCTGATAACTGCTTGGAAAATTATGCATTATTGATACTAATTATGTTGTCATTAACATTGTATAAACATTTTTATTTTATAAATAATATTGTAAGATAATTTCAAAACTTATAGTGCTGGTTATTGAATTGCCTTAGGTGAATCAAACAAACAATAATTTTTGAAAAATATATTGGATAATATAAACCCATGTTCTCTTTTCATATTGAAATGATGTGTATCAGAAACTGACATAAGATTTCACTTATGATAACTATTTTATCTGAAAGGGGTGGATCAATCACCCAAGTAAAGTTAAATTAACAAGTTTAAATACTTTTAAGCTTCAATTGTATTATAGAGACTGTTGAATTTGATTGCCTATTTCGCTCTGTATTCGCCCAAATGTTGGATAAAATTGATTTTTGTCTCGGTCTGAAATGGGACTTTTTTTCCTGACATAAAATTTATTTTTTATTTTTTAAGATGCCCTTTTTTTTAGTTATGTTTTTTTTTCTACAATAACACTTGTTTGACTATTTAATAATGGGAGATATTTGTGCTCTGTTCTATTACTTAAATCTGAAAAAAAAACAAGATTCTACTTTGTTTAGGCGATTACGTGTGAACAACATGAAAAATCTGGTGGAAAGAAGAAAAAACAAACAATTACATAAAAATTTAGAGTAAGGATTGGTTTTGTATATAAAATCAACTTAAAATGATTCCTTATTTCCGGGCCATTCTATTTTTTTTTTTAGAGCAGTTAACTAAAAGATTTTTACCAATAACCCTAAGTCCGAGTGGCAATCGTCTAAAAAAATGTGGAACCATTATTGGCCCCAACCCCTAAAAACAACGCACAAGATGTATCTCTTATAGAAAAAAAATTGGTTAATTGCCTTAAAATGCTAGAATGGCCCGGAAATGGGGGATCATTTTATGTTACATTTATATGCGAAACTGATCCCTCACTCTAAATTCTGGGAAATTGTTTGTTTCTTCTTTCTAAGTTTTTCAAGGTGTTCCACACGTAATCACCTAAAAAAGTAGAATCTCATTTTATTTTTAATGCATAATTTTCCAAGCAGTTATCAGATATGTTTTACATTCCCCGCTTTTCACATATATTTTATTAGTTTTATGTTCTTGTTAATGTAAGTTGATTTTATTATGAGGCTTGTATTATGGATCGCCTTGCGGTAAAGTCAAATGACTAAAGGGAAGCAACTCCCACTAAGTGAATTACAAAGTAGTTATATTTTAAGGCGGTGATTCTCAACTCGTTTTACGACCTGGATCACTGACCAAAAATAAAATTCAAATATTGTGGACGGCGCCATCTTTTAGTTAAAAAATTGTTTTAAATAAATCCATGACATATTTCTATTGACAAATAAAGTCAAAGTTATGTCATCTTTATTTGAGCTCTGATTAAATTGTTTAAATTAGGAAAATGTGAGTTTGCAAAACCAGTTAAAAAAATTTTAAACATGGGGAAAATCACAAATTAGCTTGCCTATCCCCCGCTCTCTCTCTCTCTCTCTCTCTCTCTCTCTCTCTCTCTCTCTCTCTGTATATATATATATATATATATATATATATATATATATATATATATATATATATATATATATCGATCTCTCTTTCTCCAACTACGTGTTAAATAATAATATTACTGCAAGTGGTGATATTCCCTTTTGTTTGTGATGGATTATTCTCATCTTTTCTTTCTTTATTACATTTGACTGATAGACAATATATAGAATAAGAGCTAAAAAGGGTTAAACAACACACAGTGACAGAGAGTGAAAGTGATAGATAAAACGTCAGTAAGAGATTGGTCACTTGATGAGTTAATTAGAAAATATGGCTAATTAGAACAATTAAAATTGAAGTTATTTTCAAACAACTCAATCCCAAAACTGAGGAATATTTTAGTATGTATTTTGCTTGAGTAAAATATATAAGAAAAAAGGCAATAGGCAAACAAACGTTGATTAACTCAGCTTTAGTATAATAATAGGTTCAATTAAAATTCCTAAGAGGCAATGGAGATGATGTTCTACATTTTAATTTCGGTCCTTTTTTACTTACAGTTGACAAATTGTCATATGAAGGGAGATAACTTTTCTTACCTCAAATTTTCTGTATTTCTTCTACCTTTATTTATGTATTTATTTTATTTTAACTAATTTTTTAGATTTTACGGCATTCCTATCGACATCCATCTAAATTATTTGTTCTTTCGGTCAACATCCTGGGTATTTCATATGTCTCACGCTTGCTATGATTACCTAGTAAACCTATGCGATATGACAGGGCCGAATTGACCATAAGGCAAACAAGACACATGAAATGCCTTCGGGCCAGGCAAAGAATGCAGGTCACAAAAAAGGGGGAGGGTATCTTGAGCCGTACACTATTACGCTCACGAGAGCGAAAAAAGTGCACAAGTTTGTATCTATAATGAAATAAATAAATTACAGCATTTGTTTTAACAATCCAATTCCACTTGTCTTATATTTCTGCATGAACTTCAATTTGATCGAAATTTTCTTAATCAGCTATATATTGATGTTGCTGTTAAAGGATTGATACTGTGTATTCAAAAGACCATTGTTCTGGTTTTCCAGAAGAATTTCGACAATTTATGTGCTGGTATAAAGAACAGAGACACAATGATGAAGGATCAAGTGCTGAGAAAATGTTTCAAATGCTGCACATTTCTGGTGTCTATCAAGCATTTCCAAATACTGAAAATTTTGGTATATTTTCTAGTAAGTCATGGGTCGCTTCCCTTTGTTTGAAGCCGTTGAGGGTGAAGGCTTTCAGTTTTTTGCTTACGTGCCAGGGTGAAGGTCACATGGATTATTTTGCGTAGGCGTTGGGTTAAGTTGAAGCCATTTTGTGTCACGTGATTTCTATTTTTAGAAATGATGCATTAGTTCTGTCTCGATTTGATATCGGCGCGAAGTTTAACCAGAACAGACTTGGACGCCCAACAGTCGACACCTGTAAAAGCTGTTACTCCGTCCACATGTGGGACGTTAAATTTTGTGAAGAATTTCTACTTGAAGAAATTTAAGAGATAGAGTATCTCTTGGCAAGAATTGCCTTTTATGTATGAAATATTCTTCCTTCGGTCAACGAATATTTCCCTTTGAAGATGTTTCAAGTCAGAGACTTGAAATGAAGAATTATGGAGAATTTGAAAGAGATAAAAATATCTCCGGGCACGAAATTGCCTATATTGAAGAGCTTAGCTCCCGTGAACTGAAATACTTTGCTGTTGAGAAGATTCTAAATCAGAGATTAAGAATCGTAAAGCGTGATGCTATTTGGAACAAACTGTGAAAAAAGCAAGTATTATGTTTATTTGAAATTTGGACTGTACTAGTGACGTATTTCTTGCGTTGGATTTGCTATAAGAAAATTATTGAAGAAAAGGAGGGAAAAAAGGAACTTTGTGACAGACGTTTGATAAAATAAAAAAAGGTTATTTTTACCATGAAAATTATGTCGGAATTCAGCACGGTTTGTCAATTTTATTACTTTTGATTGTAACTTTGATGTAAAGAAAAAAAAGAGACTATTTGATTGATTTGTAAGAATACTGACTTTATAGTAAGTTCATGTTTTAAAAGGATTTATTCCTTTGCTTAGATTGTGTCAATTTTTGTTGTATCTAACTTTAATGTTAAGAAATCCTGATGTTGTATTTTTTTGATTTTTATTTTTTTTGTACGTTATCTAGGAATAATTTATTTATTCCAGCTCTGGAAAAAAAGCAGTCCAAGCTACCTTTTTTTTGTAAATAAAACTTTGTTTTAACTTTTATGGACATCTTGTATTCGTCCATTCCTTCTCTCTTGTTATAATTTTTTTGTGATAATTGTCCTAGGTAACATGACTTTTGTTTAGAGCGGTTTTCGTTAACACCCACGAAAAATCCGACATTCTGCTTTTTTGTTCCATTTTCGTTTGGGTGGACAAACTTCAGGCGATATGCTGGAATAATATCTATTTTTCTTCTATTAAAAGCATTCTATTTTTTGTTCCAGAATTCGCGTATTGGAAAAAATACTCGAAAATGTGCTACTAGTTTAGATTTAAATTAATTTTCATTCTATTGCTGTTTTTTGGTACCCAAGTCACTGAAGGGAACTTACTTCAAGTCATTATCTCCTTTCTGCTTTTGGCGCCTAATTGCGTGTATTTGACGTGATGCCCGGAATTCGGCGGCCTTGGTTTCCTTTGACTACAATTAAACATAGTCAAATACAAGATGTTCAGGTTTTAATACTGTTTTAAGCTGACTGTTTTTTTTTCTTTTCCTTTTTATCTATTTTATGTGAAAATTGCATGTTTTGAAGTCTGAACGCCATTTTTGTTCGCCACGTGGAATCATTTTTGTAAATCTCCCGCGTATTCTAAGTCGCCAGTTTTGGAAACTGTTGAATGTTAGATATTGAATGATTTTTGTGTAATTATTTTTCCCTTGAAATTTTGCTTTGACTGACAAGTGGAATTGTTAGACTTACATTTGAACGAATTTGGTTAACTATGGTACAGCCTTTTCCCATTTTTTGTAGGAATCTTACTTAGATAATTTTACGTTGTCATTTTCCCGCCATTAAGAAGACGTTTGGCGCCTCTTTTATTTTAGCCCACACCTGATCGCCATATTGTATTTTCGCCATAATGGCGTCTACCCCCACTGTTAATCTCCTTGTAGAAAGGCGAGATAGTGTAAAAATCAAAGTTGATACTATTATTGGTGTTCTTGGGGGTGGCGAGGGGGAGAACCGGGAATTTGTTTCTTCCCAGAAGGTTAGGGTTAAGGAACTCTTTATTTTTTTTATTTTTTTTTAGGTTATTACTGTTCGGTAATATTGTTTCAGTTTCATTGTTTTTAACATTTTCTATTTGTTCATTAATATTGTTTTTTAACATAAAATATCTAAAAAAAAAAATATTTGATCTGTGAATAAAAATCAATGATAATCATTACTATTGCCGACATAGATTATTTGAAAGGAAATATAGTTTGGAAATTAGTCAAAAAAGATTTATATTGCTTTACCTACTAATTTGTGACCTATTTGCGTTAAAACTTAATATTTAAAATAAGTTTAAAGCAATTTAATTTACGGTAAATACTGTCAGAAAAATAATCCGCGTTCAGCGATCTTGATTATTGGATTATTTAAGTAAATTGCTTAGAACGTTTTTTAAATATTATTTTTTACGCAAATAGGTCACAAATAAGTAAGAAAGGTAAAATGAATTGTTTTTGATTGATTTCCTAACGATACTCATTTTAAAATAATTTATTTCGGTAATAGTAATGATTATTGAATCAATTGTTAAAAAAACCTTTGTTAAAATCAATTGTAGAAGAAATACGGAAAATATTGTTTGACAGATAATTTTCCCGTAATTTGAGTTCAGAAAAGTTATCTCCCTTGATATAACAAGTTGTCAACTTAACCTAAAAAGGTTCTATCTCTGACTAAAATCGTTACCCACAGCCAACCCATGTTTAAAATCTATAGAATTTTCTTTAATTTTTTTTTTCAGATTTTAAAAAAATTGTTACTATAAGGGACGAACAAAATACAGGAATACGTGATGGAAAAAGTTGCAAAACATGGTAAACTTATAGATTAACACTCCGCTAAATTCTTTTTTAGGCGATTACGTGTGAACACCCTGAAAAACTTAACGGAAAGAAAATAAAATTATTTTAGAATTTAGAGTGGGGGATCAGTTTCTGAGCCATTCTAATGTTTTATGGTTGTTAACTAAATGTTCTACCGCTAACCTTAAGTCCGACTGGCGGAAATGGGGCGATCATTTTACGTTAAATTTATATGCGAAACTGGACCATCCCCACTCTAAATTCTAAAATAATTATATTTTTTAAGTTATTTTTCTTTTCGATAAATTTATCAGGATGTTCACACGTAATAAACCTAAAATAATGTAGAAAATCATTTTGGGGGGGGGGAGGAGGAGAAGAGGATTTAGCTGAGAGTGTTAATTTACAATAATACCAAAAACATTTATACAAATTATTTTATCATAAAAAACATTATTTGAAAGAAAAATAAGATTGAAGAAAACTTCAAAAAAAATCTTAGCCAGAGATAGAACCTTTTTAGTTTAAGGAGACAACTTGTTATATCAAGGGAGATAACTTTTCTTAACTCAAATTACGGGAATTTTTTTTAAATTTTGATAACATAGAATCTAAAAAATTGTTGTTGTCGTTTTTGTTTTTTTTTGTAATAATGTTTATGTTGAATTTTGACTGCTAAAAAAGAAGGGAAAGTAATAATTAACATTACAAAGTTTTAATTTTAATTTTAAAAAAGAATTTTACTCTAAAAATCTGTCTAAAATCACGTACCGTCAACCTGGGCTACTTTGACTTTGGGGCTACTATGATAATCTTATGTCAACCTGTATTTTTCACTTTTAACTAATCAACCTTGCTTTGTTTAATCCGTAATACTTGGCTATAACATATGTATGGTACAACTGTAACATATTTTATGTTTCCTGCCAATGCTTGGAAATATGGTTGCCGGTATGCTTGAGGACTATACTTCGCCAAAGGAAAAAACATCACAAAAACATGAACCAAAGATAAATCCAGAAACAACCATTTTAGTGCTGATTCGCATCCATCTATGTCTGATGCAAGAAACCGCAAATATAATAGCTGGTCTTAGCATAGACCAATTCTTATAATATTATTTATAACAATGAAAACGTCACACGAAAGGAAAACAAAACTTTTTTATACAGAACAGGTTTTTATTCAAGTTACCTACACCATTGGGTATAGGTTGGTAAAATTAGGACAGTGTCTAAGTGAAGAATTGAAGAAATGACTTCCGAAAGTCTATGAGCAATTTATCTTCAAGCGAAGATAGCCGGTGCTCAGTGGTCTAATGGACAGAGGCAGGAGAAAAAAGGGAGTACCTTTACTCATTGCTTCCAGGAAACTCTCTGCTGACTGATGCGATTGCCAAAGGGGTCTAAAGTAGTCCTTTGGGAACGAATTAAATTAATGTGCCTGTGATGTTATAACCCCAGTAACATCTCCTTAGTAGAACTCTCCAATTAGGAAGGACTAAGAAAGTACCCTCCCCCCATTCTAGCATTCAATAAAGCGTGCATATCGGGCTGCATTGAAATCGTAGCTTGTGTGTTCGACTTGTCCTTAATATGGCTTTAATATGTATTGAGATACTATAACAGCGTCCTGCAAGCTGATTGGTCAGCATGTGACCAGATCACCTCACAGGAACTGTTTTGTTTGAAAAAATAAATGTAAATGTTTATGACTGTTACAAAAATGCCACTGATCATTGCAGCTGTACCTAGTCATTTTTTTTCTGTTCCCAGGAATGTTTATGTGTCTTGTTACAAGGGTGGGTTATAATGATGTTTTCATGGTGGGGTGCTATAATACTTTTTCGATTAAAAGAAATGTATAAAAAAAAACGAAATCGTTTTTTTCTTCACTTTTTTCATGAAGATCAAAATCTAAGAGTTAGTTCTTCAGAGAATAAGCTTTTTTGAACAACAAAAGCAACAAAGTAAAAACAAATTCCCCCAAACCTATCATAGTAGCTCTGGTTGATGATAATCATCTAATTTTAATCAAATTTTCACTACTTATCTCTTTATAAATAAAGTATTTTTTTAAATAGATTTCATGTGAGAAATATTAATAAAAAATTTTTTCTAAGTAAATAATTTCTAAATCACACATTTTATTTACTCATATATGAGAGCGACCCTGACAGGAACTAAAACTTTTGGCCAGAATGGACCTATGAATAATGACATCTAAGAAGGAAGAGATAAATCCAAACTCCCCAAAGTCTACAAATTGGGGCCTCACAATCCAATGTAGTTTTGCGTCATGCAGTTTGTGTGTAGAGAGAGCGCTTTAGTATTTGATCGAGTCGGGAAATAGCGATGCCAACACTGATGTACAAAGATATGTACACGTTTCCTTGTTTATTTGTTTTAAAGTGTAAATAGATTTAAAATGGCATTTAAATCAAGTTCCGGAAGTAAGGAAAATAAAAATGCAAAATCAAGACCATCTAACAAATGAGGGAGAAAAAATATATTATACAAATATTTCATCTTAATAAATCCAATGTCATTTTGTTTTGCAGTTAAAAGATTTGTTTTATAACAATAAGAATCCACATTAATTTGCGTATTTAATTTTTAAAAGACCAAAAATGACTGAGATTTCCAAAATATTTATAGGAAAAAAAATCGAATAATAAAAAATAATAAAGAAATAAAAAAAACTAACAATAGAATTTCCTTCTTGTTAAAGATAATTTAGATTTTATAAAATAAATTATGAAAATAAAAAATTTAAAATGAAAAAATTGTATTTTTTCATACAACTAATTTACACCACACAACAATTTAAATTGGTTCATTTTTTTTACAAAAAGTATATACATTTTTTAATTAACATAAAATCGAAAATTAAAATCGGAAAAAAAAATGAAAAATGTTAAAAAAAAAAATTTGATGATATTTAGTAATTATGATAGATTAAACACGTGTTGGAAGCAGTAGTGGCAGTGAACGACTTTATTACGTTTCGACTCTTGATTAGCCAAAATCTCCAAATAGCAGTTTCGTTTCAGCTAATCAGTGAATAAAAAAACAAACACACAGCATTTTTCTCTCTTTTTGTTTAAGCATTTTTCCATCACAACCGAAGGCACATGGGTGAGTTCTTAAAAGCTAATTCCAGACCCGGACTGAAGTTCCTCGACAGATGAACAAGAGGCTTTCACAGACTACTAAACACAGCGCCAACATATACATACACACTGTTAAACAAACACATATACTCAGTTCATACAGACACATAAACACACATGAAGCGAGCCGAAATGAACACACATATACTCTCTCATTAACAAAACAAAGGTACGCTAATATACACATACACATATCTTCATAACTATTCATTTACACACACACACAATGTAATGCACACGGCACCAGCCGAAATGAACATGTCTGCTCAATTCCTTCTTAACGCACCATAATATTATTTTTTTATAACGTTGTATCCGTTACACGATTATAAAAGAAAACTAGCGGGACACGTGGAAATTTCACAATTGTATCATTCATCTGCTGTGTATTCTATGGACATCCGGCACAAACACAGACCCCACGATATTAGTGCATACCCTTTGTTCAAACTGAAACATACTTATATAAGTACGCTGGTAAACATAGTTTCAGAATATATCTCTGGCTATGAAGGTCTATCTCCAAAACCCTTTTAGGAGTTTGTGACATATTTATATCCTATGAACGTCCGTCCGTTGCAAATGAAAATCCCACAATATTATTGTACCATCTTTGGACAGAACAGATACTGTACTTTGATTTTAGCCCTAAAGCCAAGAAAGTGCATGTTTGTTTAGGTTTCATGTTTGCCACAAGAGCAACATCAGACGAAACTTTTAGAAATTACTTTTTATTGCATTACATCTTCGGCAATTGGGCGATCCCATCTTTTAAAAAGGGGTGGAGGGTAATAACATACGTACGAACATGAAATCGCCTTAGCCTATTATTATATAGATTATCAAAATATAGTTTTGTCATACTAAGAGAGTTAAATTTGACAAGTGACTAATCTTTAGTAATCAAAAGAATATTATTTTAATCTCAAAAATCTAAAGGAAAGAGGGGTTATAACTTAGGCGGCAATTGTCCAGAATAAATTGCCACTGTCGACCAAGGGAAGATGAAATACAGAAAATTGAAGAAAGAACAGAAACAGAAATTAATGAAGACACGATTAAGACAAGCATCGCAAATTGGAAAGCACCATGCCACGATGGAATACATGCATACTGGTTTTAAAAATTCACGACCCTACATGAAAGGCTAGTGCAGAAACTGAGAAGATGTATCCACAAAACAGATGTACCAGAGTGGATGACCAAAGGAAGGACAACACTAATACAAAAAGACGCCAAAAAGGGAACGATCCCAAGCAACTACAAACTAATAACCTGTTGATCAACAATGTAGAAAATCCTAACAGCACAACTGAGAGAACAAATCTACCACTCCCTGAAGAATCGTGGACTGCCCCCCCCCCCCCAAGAAACAAAAAGGATGTCGGAAAGGGAAAAGAGGAATGCATTATCTGTTATACATAGACCAAAACATCCTGAAGGAGGTAAAAAGCAGAAAAAAAAACATATCCATGGCATGGATTGACTACAAGAAAGCCTACGACAGAATCCCTCAAGCATGGATAATTGAATGCTTAAAAATGTACAAGATATAATCTTATTAAGAAAGCAATGGAAATATGATGAGAACTGACAGCTGAAGGACAACACCTGACTAAGATAAAAATACAGAGAGGCATTTTCCAAAGAGACTCTCTATCACCATTATTGTTTATCATACTGTTTATCATAACCATGATGCCACTCAACTACATACTTAGAACATGTGATGCCGGATACAAGTTTACAGACACAGAACAAAGAATAAACCACTTCATGTACATGAACGACCTGAAACTATTTGCAAAAAGGAACTGGAAAAGCTGATAAATACGACCAGAATCTTCAGCCAGGACATTCAAATGAAATTCGGAATGGAAAAGTGTGCACTGCTAGAGATGAAAAGGGGAAAACTGGAGACAACAGAGAAGGCATGGAACTGCCCAACCAATCGGAGATGAGGGTGCTAGGCGAACAGGAGAGCTATAAATATTTGGAAGTTCTGGAAGCAGACACCATTAAATCTACAGAAATGAAATAGAAAGTTGGGAAAGAATATTTGCGAAAAACAAGAAATCTCTTAGAAATGAAATTATATAGCAGAAATTTAGTAAAAGGAATAAACACTTGGGTAGTATCACTAATAAGATATTCTGGACCATTCATAGGCTAGACTAAAGAAGAACTCAGGCACCTTGACCAGAAGAAAATTAATGACTATGCACAATGCACTACATCCAAAAGACGATACAGAAAGACTCTACATGAAAAGAAACAAAGGGGGAAGAGGACTGCTAAGTATAGAAGACTGTGTGGGCGACAGTAAAAAAGAGCTGGAGAAATACATAACTCAGAACACAGAAAGGCTGATCACCGCAGCAAGAGACACTGCCTCAATGAACAACTAAGGAAGCATCGAAACCAGAAACAAAAAGACAAGAAAAGAGAAGTAGGAAGAAAAACAATTACATGAACGTTTCATAAGAATGACAAGAGAAGAGGCCCATGAAAATAGCTGGGTATGGCTAAGAAAAGGACACTTGAACAGAGAAACGGATCTTTACTGGTGGCTGCACAGAACAATGTGATTAGAACAAACTACATTAAAGCTAGAATAGATAAAACCCAGAAAAACAGTAAATGCAGACTGTGTGGACAAAGAGACGAAACAGTAATCACATAACAAGTGAATTCAGCAAACTAGCCCAAAAAGAATACAAGAACAGACATGACTGTGTGGAGAGAGCAGTACACTGGGAACTATGCAAATTACTGCATTTCGACACGCGAACAAATGGTATAAACATAAACTAGAGACAGTACTGGATAACAAAAAACACAAAAATCCTCTGGGATATGCAGGTGCAAACAGATAAAATCATACAAGCAAGGAGACCGAATGTCATAATAGTCGACAAGAAGGAAAAATCCTGCTAAATCGTAGATTTTGCTGTCCCAGCAGACCACAGATCAAGGATACAGAAAAACGAAGCAAATAGATGGAACTTGCCAAAAAATTAAAAAGGATATAGAGTATGAAAAAAGTCAATATAATACCAATTATCATAGGAGCACTAGGAACAGTTCTGAAAAACTTGGAAAAAAGACTGGAAGAAATTGGAATCAAAGGGAAGACTGAAACCATACAACGGACGACAATGATGAAAACAGCTTAAGGAAAATGTTTGAATGCGAAAACCAACCCACATAAGCTATGAATGCTAGCCAGTCATATCAAAGTTGCAATAGAAAGAGAAAAAAAACAGAGAAAGAACACCATCACATGAACTCAAGGAACAGAAACTGCAAGAAATCTCATAAACTACCCCACCCCCTCAAAAAAAAAGTGATGGCACCAGCCTCGGTTGATACCACACAAAATAGTCGTAAATGGTCAAGGAGGATGGAAAGACCGAGGAGAGAGAGCACTAACCAGACCTCCACTGAAAGAGTGCGGAGAATACTAGGACCTTGGGGAGGCTTATTGCCACCCAAATCCCAGAGAAGACCAATGGTCGTTGCCAGCGAGAAATCAATGTTAAGCATCTGTTGTGATAACGCAAAGTCATTGCAATAGTTATTGAAAGAGGTGGAGAATACTGAAAATCTGGGGAGACATGTTGTCACTCAGACTCCAGGGAATACCACCGGTGATTATCAGTGAGCAATCACTGATGATGACCTGTATAAGAACTCCTAGTGACTACTGCTGCTACTACTACTACTACTACTACTACTACTACGAAGAAGAAGAAGAAGAAGAAGAAGAAGAAGAAGAAGAAGCTTACCCTAATCCGACTGGCAACCACCTCGGACTTACAGTCCTGAAATTAGCAATTTATTCAAAAGAAATCGGGCGCCATGTTGCAATATGATTCGAACGATAGATTAAAAGTGACGATAACAAATTCATAGATAATAAATCTTACAATCAAACACACGTAAAAATTATGTAGGTAAGTAAAGAGTAAATTTTCTTGCGTTTGGTAACAGTTAATTGTTGTCTGTTTGTTTTCTCCTTTTTTTCTTGATAACGTTACTGCATAACAGCCTAAAGGTTTCACTTAAAATGACTCGTATCATTCTGCAAATAATACTTTTTAAAGTCATTCTAGATTATTTCTAATTCTACTTTTTTTATTTTTAGAATTTCCATCTAATACTTCAGAAGTTGAAACCTTAGAAGTTTTAACTTAATTTTTATCGATTTACTTTTAACAATAAATATAAAATGACGAAGACAAAAATTATTTTATTTTTCTTGTTGATGGTTCGATCAGCTGACTCTCACGGAAGAAGGATTTTTACTTCTTCACTCGCGAGTCGCAAACGGAACCGGAAGTCACCGGGAAAAAAACAACTGACGCATGCGCAGGTCGGTAAGTGGGCGGTATTTCATCAAGCCACTAAATTATGGTTAGTCTACATTTTTGTTATTAATTTTTTTATTTTCGCTAATGCTTTTGTCTATTTCCCCTTGATTAACATTATTGTACATTTTGTAGTTAGATAACTTTAGATCTATTAACACTGTTATGCGTGTCTGTTATTTTCAGAGATTTTGATTGACGATCCTTGAAGTGACCGCTGCCATCAATCACTGATGACAACTGTTGTCCTCAATGTTATTATTATTCGATCACTTTTTAATAGATAAATAACAAAAAAAAAATGATTTTTACTCTGAAGATATATATTCATAATAATATTCTTTTTTTTTTGTAAATAAAATATGTTTAGGAGCAATTCTTAAAAGTGAACGTGTGATGAATAGGATTGGCCACGACAGGTGTGTACTTTCTTCTTTAACCAGTATGTAACAGCTGACCGTGACACCTGTTTTCTTTCTTAATTTTAGAGCTTATTTGTTTTGTGTTTTTTCGTCCTGTCTTTACTTTCTTAAAAAGTAAAATTGCTGATTTAACAATTGTGTCTTCTATTATATAAAGCGTCGTATTTCCGTGTGTGTTCTGGCTAAAACTCAGAAAATACCAAACGGTAAATGAGATGTATATGTTTAAAGATTATGACATGATGAACGTTTTAGAATTAAAAATCAATTTAATAATAAGTGTTTAAACACTTTTTTCGTCTTGAGCGATAAAAAAAAAAACATGGCTCCTTGAGCAAAACAAAAACTTGGAGAAAATAAGTAATGAAACGAAGTAACTCCTTGTAGTGAATTATAAAAATAATTTGTAAATGCTTGCTTCGTTTCAGTTAACGTTAAATCTGTTTCATTTTTACATAATACTCTACTTCCGGTTCCACTAAGACGCCATTTTGTAAAAATGGTGTAAATATCTCGATTATTCTAGCATATTTACACATTTCAGATTACATGCGTAGTAATATTTTTTTGTTTGTTTAATACATGAAACCATTTTTATCGCTTATACACAATTGTTATCGCATTCTGTTTAGGTATACGATCTCATCATTTACCAACCTTATATTATCGGATGTTGTATGACTCTGACCTGATTATGTTATAAAAAAGAAAAGAAAAGCTACTGTGATATTCATTCCCTTCATGTCACCATGGACCAAATTAGTGCATGGGGGATCAGGAAAAATACTTTCTTTCATTCTTACTAGTAGTTGTTCCAAAAAGAACACTGAAACTAAGTCAGCTGATGGTGCCTTTTTCTCTATTATATTGATGTAACCAAGTTCTGGTTTTAGTTAAATATTGTTTTCTTTTTCGGGCTTAAGGTTGTTATTCGGACTTAGGGTTAAGTGAGTTTTTTAAAAAAATGTTTATTGAACTAGTTTTCAAAGACAGATGGGTGAGGCACGTTCAAAAATTAACGTGATTGAGGTGTAGAGGGAGAGAACTAATAAAAGAAAGAGGCGTGTTTTTCGGTATTATTTACCCAAAACCAGGGATTAGTTACATGTCGTTCAAACGTTACCTGGTCGGAAAGAAGGTTATTTTTTTTACCTCCAGGTTGCCTGCCTAACCAGGTTTTATCGTCTATGTTCCCTTTGACAAGAGGTTCGACCAGGTGGTAATACAAAAAAGAAGGTAGAAATTGTGGGCGTAAAAGTCAATTTTGCCATTGACGTTTTTATGTGAAGTAAACCTGGTTTAAAAAATCGATCTCTTTTTGGAGAATTAATTTCACATCGTTTGAATTTCGTTTTGTTTGTTATTATTCCTGTTAAACGAAAGAGAAAAAGTTTCTCGTTTGATCCCAACTCAATAATGTCAGAGGTTAATAATTTGTGATTTTACACCTAGAGATATTACTTATCTTATAATAACATGAAATAAATATATTTTGCACTTTTAGTTGAACAAACAATTAACCTGTTCAGGGAATGTGAAGATCGACCTTATCTTCTTAGAAGTAATAAATTTACAGTTTTATCAACCAAAGTTAACTACTTTCAAATCATATTCGGTTTAAATACTGACATATGTTGGACGGCTGTTAGACATTGGCTTCCAAACTAACCTATCACTGGCTAGGTCTTTATTTATCTCTCTTTCTCTCAAACAAATCCTTATCACTTCTCCCCTGTTACCTCAACTGTTGTTCATCAGCTAACCCAAGAACTCTCATCCATTTTTTTTTTTTTTAATGTGACCAAACCAACAAAATCTCCTGTTCTGCACACATTTCCCTTCTTCTTCTTCTTTTGTGTGAATCAGATGATTCTGGTGTTGGCATTAGTTTCCCCGATGTTTTTCTAGTTAGAAATCTTTCTGGAAAGACATCGTGTACTTACGGGAAGGACCACGAGAAGGTTGGCAGCATCCCTAAGTGACAGTGGTACTGTGAAACCGACTGGATTCGAACTTGGAACACCCAGGTCTTCAGTCCGTGTCAATATCCACTTAACCACGGTCACCTCCCACACATTTCCCTATACTGTATAGATTTAATCTTCCTCAGAGGTCATCAGATCTAAACCTGTTTTTAACAGTCATTTCCGTACATGTTTACGTTAAGGTCATAAACTTCATTTTACTAATAAATTAAACTTTTTATTTTAATCTAGTTCATTTAAAACAAATTTATTGATTATATAGCAGATGACAGAATGTTTAACCATTTCTTTTTACAATTTCCAAAATGGACGTCATCTAGGACATGGAAATAAATGGTTACAAGTATTTTTTTAATAATAAAAGAGATATATTTTTTAGAACATTTTGGGGGCCTTGATACTTTGCATGTTAAGACAATCAGCTGTACTATATTTGATACTAATAAACTTCACTCTATGTCTGACTTGCCCATCAAATTTTAGTCATGACTGTCCAACAGTTTTTGTTTTATCACCATTCAATGATAAGCACATCTGGATACGACATGCAAATTGTCAATAACCGACTGCCCTGCTTTGGGCGGTAATGGATTTCTTTAGTTCAGTAATAGTCTAGATTGTTTTAATAGACATCTTTGAGATAACCCCAACAATAAAAATTTAAGGGGTTAATGCTCGGTGAGTGTGAAATCTGTTCAGGGTTACACCTCTTACTGATGAAACAATTATCAAAAATGCACCCCCATATCACTGAATATTGATAAAACAAAGACTGTTGGACATTCATGACTGAAACTTGGTGGACAAGTCAAGCATAGACTAAAGTTTATTTGTATCAAATATAGTTGGATTACAGAAAGGATTGTGAATTTTAATTCCATCATTGGCATTTTTGGGGGTCACCCTATACATGTAGATTTTTAACAAAATGAACAGAAACGAATAAATTGCTATATCAGCTCAATTATAAGCACACCTATATACTACATGCAAAATTTTCGATAACTCACACTTCTCTCTTGGTACTGCCCTGATTTTGGTTGTGATGGCTCTCTTCAGTTTGGTAATAGTCTGGGGATTGTTTTGGTAGGCATTGCCTTTGAGATAACCCACAGATAAAAATCTGGTGGGTGCGATAAGTGCTAAGCCATTCAGGATCTCATCTTCTCTGATGAGACGATCACCAAAGTGTCCTCGCATATCATTGAACAGCGATAAAAAAAAAATGACTGTGTAGTACTATCGTTCCCTTTGGGGGACTGGTGATACCAGATCAGGCTGCCCTGTGGCTCCCTGAGACGAAATTCACCTACATTGACGTTTTTTGTTTTTCTTCTTTTTTTTTTTTTTTGTAAAACTTAATTATGTTCTACAAAACCAAAAACAAAAACAACAGCCCCTCTCCCTTTCTCCCTCCCCTTTTTTATTTTATTTTTAGAACTTGAAGCATAAATCTTTTACTATAATGACCAGATTCGGCATTAAATAACCCAAAAAGGGTTGATATGCCGTAAAACAAAACTACCAAACCAAAAACGATGATTAAACATTTGAAGATATAAAGAACTTGAAGCATAAAAACTTTTACTATAATGACCAGATTCGGCATTAAATAACCCAAAAAGGGTTGATATGCCGTAAAACAAAACTACCAAACCAAACCACCCTTTGGGGGAGTATATCTTAGTGTGTCTATGCCGGGGGGGACGTCTTTTGAAGGAATCTTATCATCCTGGCACGACACTACACCAGCTCCCACGGGGTAAACAATAGTTACATTCCCCTTTAATGAAGGAGTTTCATCCGGTTGGGTTTGACGTTGGCTGGCGCAATTCCTCAATGCAACAATATAATTGTTTCGATTTTACTTTCCTCCCCACAAGGACAACAAAAAAGTCTGGTACAAGGCTTTTAAATGTCGAGAATTCCAGCTTCCCCAAAAGGGTGCTGATACTTGTGCCACAACTAAAACTTAATGAACAAGTCAAGCATAGACTGAAGTATATTTGTACGAAATATGATTGGATTGTCACCCTGTTCATTTCTTTTTTTTTTTTTAACATAGTTCACCCCAAACAAGGCAGATCGCCACTGTAGACATAAGGGGCTACTGAGAAAAAGGGTGTAAGTTTTTTGTCAAGGGGGTCAACCTAAATTGAGAGCTGTTTTAAATTTCTGCATGTCAGTACCGTCGGGAAAACAGAGAGCAGGGAGGGAGTTCCAGAGTCCAGCAGCACGAGGAAAGAAGCTTTTGGAATAGAAATCTCCTCGGCATCTGGGGACCTCCACAGTGAATGGGTGGGATTAGTCAGGTTGGTCTAGTTAATTTGCGTCGAGGTGATTCTAATATAAACAAGTTGTAGCTAATTTCAAAACACATTTCGCGTGTGACCTAATTGTTTATTTGTTGATGCAAAAGATAAATGTTAAATGTTTTTAGTCTGATAAATTAAATACTCTCCCTTAATTTAATCGGCTAGTGTTACCGTATTGTCACTAATTACGACCACTCACTATGAACGCAGATCATTAGTAAGTGTTCTGTTTATAGTTGTTTCTCTGTAAAGATTACAAGGAAAATATGTTCTTATCGTCCATCCATGTATGAAAGATGTGTGTATATATAGCTGTTAGATGACCAATAAAACTTACTGGTAACCTCTGAAGAGTGTTACATGTATGTATGTGCATATACATTGTATACTATGTATATATATATATATATATATATTAATCCAGGTTAAGTTTGTATTCACAGGGTAAAAAATCCGAAGAATTTCTACTGAGTTTATAATAGTGTTCAATTGTAAATAGAGCTTTTTTTATTTATACAAATATATCCAACAGCGACACTTCCATGGAGATGTTTCGATCGTAAACTGCTAAAACTACAATCTCATCAGATTAAAAAAATGTCTGCTTTTTAGTTGTTTGTATTGAATATGAACACCTGAAAAGATATTGAATATGAACAACTGAAAAGATATTGAATATGAACAACTGAAAAGATATTGAATATGAACAACTGAAAAGATATTGAATATGAACAACTGAAAAGATATTGAATATGAACAACTGAAAAGATATTGAATATGAACAACTGAAAAGATATTAAATATGAACAACTGAAAAGATATTGAATATGAACAACTGAAAAGATATTGAATATGAACGACTGAAAAGATATTGAATATGAACGACTGAAAAGATATTGAATATGAACACCTGAAAAGATTTTGAATATGAACTACTGAAAAGATATTGGATATGAACAACTGAAAAGATATTGAATATGAACAACTGAAAAGATATTGAATATGAACAACTGAAAAGATATTGAATATGAACAACTGAAAAGATATTGGATATGAACAACTGAAAAGATATTGGATATGAACAACTGAAAAGATATTGGATATGAACAACTGAAAAGATATTGAATATGAACAACTGAAAAGATATTGGATATGAACAACTGAAAAGATATTGGATATGAACAACTGAAAAGATATTGGATATGAACTACTGAAAAGATATTGGATATGAACTACTGAAAAGATATTGGATATGAACTACTGAAAAGATATTGGATATGAACTACTGAAAAGATATTGGATATGAACAACTGAAAAGATATTGAATATGAACAACTGAAAAGATATTGGATATGAACAACTGAAAAGATATTGAATATGAACAACTGAAAAGATATTGAATATGAACAACTGAAAAGATATTGTATATGAACAACTGAAAAGATATTGTATATGAACAACTGAAAAGATATTGAATATGAACAACTGAAAAGATATTGAATATGAACAACTGAAAAGATATTGAATATGAACAACTGAAAAGATATTGAATATGAACAACTGAAAAGATATTGAATATGAACAACTGAAAAGATATTGAATATGAACAACTGAAAAGATATTGAATATGAACAACTGAAAAGATATTGAATATGAACAACTGAAAAGATATTGGATATGAACAACTGAAAAACAGACATGTTTTTTTAGTCTGATGAGATTGTAGTTTTGGTAGCTTACAATCGAAACATCTCCATGGAAGTGTCGCTGTTGTACATGTTTTTATAAATAAAAAATATATAAGTAGACAACGGTATTTTAAATTCCGATAACCAAGTCATTATTCATTTTTTTCTTGCCGAATTTCAAAATAATTCAATGCAAACTCTTTACAATTGTTTCGTGCAGAAAACGAACACGCCAGAATAAACATATAATTACCAGGATCTTTCGCTCATGCAGCTGATCAGAAGACCATCATATCACTTCCGGATAAAAAAACCCTCAAACTAAAAGATCAAAAGATATTTTTTATGCATTTACCACAGAAAAAACAGGAGGAGTCAAAAAATGCATTTATGGAAAATCGGCCATTTTGTGTCTATATACAATATTATAGCTACGCTAATCAACCAGCATTTCTTCACAAGCTGAATAAAAATAAAGACTTTTTATTTTTATTCAGTCTGAAGAGATGTGAGAACATCGAAACGCTGGTTGATTGGCATCGTCTATAATAGTGTTTATGTAATTTTATAAATGCTCTACTTGTTATTGAGCACTTTTGAAAATATTGGTTTTATGTTCATTTTATTAATATATTTGGACTTGATTAATTTATATATATATATATATATATATATATATATATATATATATATATGATAATTTTATTTACACAGACATGTACGGAATCTGCGACACTGGCATGTCGATGTTATCGATCAACAGTTACTATAAACTGAGATCTCATCAGGCAGAGTTAGAATCTGATCTTAACCTCAGATCATATTTGGAGAGAAACCTGTGTTGCAGATTCTGTACATGTCTGTGTAAATAAAAATAATCATATATAGAAGCTCTATTTTGATATTGAGCACTCTTTATAAACCCGGTTAAAATTCTCTGGATTACCACCCTGTGGATATTTTTTACCTGGATTATTACCATTATTATTATATATATATATATATATATATATATACACTACACGTGACCACCACTGTTTATCCTGCTTTGATTTCATTCAAAATTCATATACTGTGACATATCTGTTAATACTTTCTTCTGGCGTAACTAAAAATAATGTCACTTTACTTTTATGTGATTCTTATATAGAAGTAAAGGGACTTATTATTTTGCTATCTAATTTACATCCGTGTTTGTGGTGTGTACAGACACATTATGTAAATTAGATGACGAGGCTAAAAAAAGAGTCCCTCTTACTCTAAATTATCACAAAAGACATTAAGAAATATTAGAGTATTTTGTGTTATCAAAGTACATAGACAAAAAATTTTAACGAAACGTTCATTAATTCACATTTAGCATAATATATATATATTAGTTTTTGGCTAAAAATAATGAATTTCTTCGCATTTGACAAATAAAAAATAGTTTTATGGAAAACAAAAGTATGTAAAATTAATGGGTGTTATTATAATTTAAATTTAAATATTTCAAACGGTCCTCTGTTCTTTACTGAAAAATATATTCTTTGATAAAAAAAGTCAATGAAAATGAAACCATTGTGAAAAACTGGACATTTCCAACTTTGTGCAGCGTTCGTTCTTTCTCTTAATGTGCAAGTCAGGCAACATGAAGTCTCTACCAAATAGCAAAGAAAACATCTTTTAAAAAAAAATGACTGCATGGGAATTCATCTCGTGAATTATCGTTAAGAGCAAATATGTATATTGCTAGGTATCACAAAACAGTTTAGTGGGTAAATATAGTGAAATTCCCTTCAATCAGATGATAACTCATTTTAGGGTTATTTTAATAAAAATTTGTATGTAAACAAAATTTTATCTTTTCTTTTTATTAATGTACAATTCTTTCACTTGTGTCATTAATATTTTTTTCTAGGTTACTTCAAGTTATTATTTTCGGATTTTTTTTAATGTTGGTGTTTTTCAACTTAATGTGCACAATATCGTGTATCTCGATGCATATAAAAACAGTCCTATCTTAAAGAAAGACACATTCACCAATATGGTAGGTTTAATAGAAGATTTTAACTTGTCTTTCAAACAAAAAAATCGAAGTTGAAAACTTTAGTGAATTAAATTTTTCCCCTATTATCAAATTTTGTTTCTACATAGTCTAAATTTAAGGGGTTTTCCACCATTCTCTTCACATCCATTTCCATCAACCAATCAGTTTCCCTTTTTTAAGGTTTTGTTGCTGTTTATTTTTAAGTGGGTCAAACAAATTACCGGCGCTACCACATAATTTATTTGTTAACGATAGCCTCGGCTTATTTTTAATCTTATTTTATGCTCTAATATGTGTGATTTAAAGTGTATAATATTAACCCTTTTTATTTTTTCAATTTACTTTTTTTTATAAAGTTTCAATTCACTTTATTTGGGGGGGGGGGGGTAGTTATCCCAAAGTAAAGTTTATTCTATGTCTACAGTTTGTGCTTCTATGATTTAGTAATTTTTTTTACACTTCAAACTTTAATATTTTTAGTTTCTCATTCAGACATAATCTACAAAGATCATCTAAGTATCTACAAACCTTAGCTTTTAAACCTTCAACCTTTAAAACTATATGGAAAGAAAAAAAAACTTTTAGTCCCAAAGGACTTTTCAAAACGAAGGACTAAAAAGTGTCTTTTCTTTCCATATAGTAAGTCAGTCAATCTCTTGTAATTACTGTATTAGTTAGCTTCCAAGAATTTATGCTAGTCTTAATATTTTTTTTGTAGGGATCATGATTTGTTTACTATGAAAAACTTTTTTAGGGGATTAAAATACAGAAAAGTATTTTATCTCATGGCTCCTCAGCAGTGTTGATCAGACACCACCTCCCTTAAAAAACAAAAACGTTCCGGATATCAGATCTAATTTTTTTGCTCCAAATTAATTTTATTTCCTAACCTATTTTGTTATATATAAACAATAGAAAATTCATTAATAATGAATAAAGATATGGTCACTGAAATCTAATTTTCTATTGTTTATTGATACATGCTATTGAGTAAAAGAAATCAACATCCATTGAGCTTAAACCTTGAAAGTTTGACTACAAATAATAAATGTATACATATCTATATATATATATATATATATATATATATATATATATATAAGGAAAACATGTTTTGTCATCTTTGCTCCCACACACAGATTAAAAAACAAAAATTAATCCATATATAAGAAAAAAAATGACAAATAAAAGAGATTCACGCAAGTAGTTAAGGATCATTCGATCAGAATTTGTGAGATTAATGTGAAGTCACTAAAGAAGTAATAAATAAATGGAAGTTTTTGAGTGCTGTTTCTACATGTAGAGTATGTGAAACTGAATATACTTTAGGTGGAGGCCTCAAGCATCACATGAATACCGATCAGAATAATGAAGCAATGCCCTTTGCAAAGGATCTACATACTTATATTAATACCTGAGAGTGTAAGTCATTGATTGAATGAAAAAGACACATTCACTCTACACATGTTTCATAAAATTTATTAGGTGATGGTAAAAAAATCAAATATGGGTTGCAGCCATCATATATATGAGTGTTGAATGTAAACAAGACATAAGTGCTATAATTTCTCTTACTGGCATGGGGTGAGAGCTGTTGTATAGAGATAATATTTCAGATTGCTCATCACAGTTGTAAGGGTTCTGGCAGTTAGGTTTCAAATCTCAACTCTCAAATGAAAACACTTGTAATGTCTAACCTCACTGAAGAACCGTGATATGGTGAAACAGCTGTCTGTAGATGACCAAATACATACATATATATATATATATATATATATATATATATATGTTTTTAGACAATTTAAATCATTTTTCAAATCATATTCCAAATAAAGAACATAGCCAAAGGGTTTATAGTAGTTTACAGTTGTTTCAAGGCAGTGTTTATTTTAAGTATTATAATGAGCCATAATGTATATATCTATATATATATATATATATATATGCAAATCTCATCTCAGGGTGTGTTCATAATAGTGAGACACCCGTGGGGGACTCTTTTAATAACTAGAGGAAGTCTAACCTCTGAATACTTTAAACCAATCAAAAACATACTGCAGTGGTGAAAACTGTGTGAAAAAATACAGCTTTCATAACTGAAATTATAGGCTTTAGAAAAAAAGGTTCATTAATATTTTACAGTTAAGTTCCCATTAAAGGACTCTTAAAATGATCGGGATTTTCTCATTCTGAGTGTAGTAGGGGCATGGTATTTATAAGGGTGGAGACGAAAGGATGCCTGTTAGTTTGTTAATCTGCTCCTAGTGTTGTTGTTTCCCTATTCCACATGTTACGCTTTCTGTGGTAGTTATGGGTGTTTGAATGGAATAAAACTTGTATTTCATTTTGCAAATGTTATTTTTTTTACCTTATTTTTTATTCTTTTATTTGAATAATATTTCTTTTTCAGATTCGCTTTATTCTCATCCAAAACCGGGCTGGTAAAACTCGTCTAGCCAAATGGTACATGCACTTTGATGATGATGAGAAACAAAAATTAATTGAAGAGGTGCATGCAGTTGTGACAGTCAGAGATGCTAAACACACAAACTTTGTGGAGGTAAGCTTTATTAAAACATAGCTTAGTTTCATGCTACTTCAGCAGTTTTCTTTCCAAACATATTCGAACAATGCATTTATTTGATCTGAGGAATTTTTTCAACGAAAAACATTAGAAATAAAAGTGTATTTCAATAAGTCCCTATTTATTTGCCTCCACACGAGGGTAAAGTTTTTTTTGTTGCTTTTTTTATTTCATCAAGACTTAGACATTGCAAGATGACATCACGTTACTTTGAATGATAGCTGAGAAAATCCAAGAGTTTCTCTGGGCTCGTTGCTGACATCCCTTCAATGTCTCGTATGAAGCATGATGTATCGGGACGATAATGTTTCGACTGAGATAGGCTGAAAAGTGAAATAGTAATAGTTAGTAAGCTGTATTTGTCATTTTTTCTGATTTTGGCGAATTGAGCTGGGGTTGATATCAGATTCCGCAATTCTTGACAGCGTGAATGGGTCGGAGCAAGTGGTGTACCATATTAGTGACTTTCTGCCTTTCTATGACTGGTACAGTGGTTACAAATGTGGGCTTGGTGTGCTGTGTTCTGGTATCACCACTTTCATCAATACCCTTGTGTTTTAGGAAGGACACTTATTCCTTAAGACGTGGTACAAAAAGACACAAGTTTCCTGCTTACACCGGAATGTCTGGTTTAACTAGTAAAAGTAGAAACCATCTATAGAATTTTTGGACTGATCAAAAATCTATTCAAATTCCAAGCTCAAGGGTCACCCAAAGTTCAATCTTTGGTTAAAAGCTTCCTTCCCCCTCACCTGCTTATCTTTCCTTCCTCTTTCAGAGGCATTGCGCCCAAGTTTGAACTCATGCCATATAAAAAGGAAAAGGTCATGTTTTGGCATGTTCATCATTGAAGGTCTTCTATGCTAAAAAAATACTTTCTATCTGAAAAATTTTACAAATTATTATATATGTTAAAATTTACCAGAAATAAAGTACAAATTCTGTGCTAAAATGACTTTTTAAAACCCAGCGCTTCAGGCGACCATTATTTTTGTAATGATCTAATAATACAAAGATTTTGTTATTTTTTGTTTTGGGAAATTTTTCATCATTTATCGCTCATCTTTTCTTTTATTTGATTTTTTTATATTTTGTTCATTAAAAAAAAAAAAGCATCGAATTCACAGAACCATAAAAACCATGCCTATCCATTTTAAAACCAAAATTCTATAAATGATATGTAATACACGTGCAACACACATTTTCCCGCAATTGATGGTCCGGCATCTCTTTTAATCCGAACAAAATTACAAGAAGGAGCTTGATAATTTCACTGTCAACAGACTAGTTTACTGAGTGGCCAATAGATGGCTCTGTGTGTAGCACACCATCACTTTGTTTGTTTACACGGTACCTGTTAGTAATAATGTTCCTTTATTTTGTGATTATATCTTATTTTGCTTAAATTTAACCCTTGTTATGGCTTCACAGGCAAATTCAAGTGGCAGTTGTGGTGTTAAACATAAACACCAGTCTATTCTCACCCTACAAGATCAACAGCTGATGTGCTGACTGTAATCAGTGAATCTATTGACGGAAGCTTCGTTTCTAGAGCAATAGCTCTTGACATATAAAAGGCCTTTGATAGGGGTTTAACATAAAGGTTTACTTCACAAGATTGCTAGCTATGGAATATCTAGAAATGTCCTCTCAACCATCAAATCCTTTCTCTCTGATAGATTTATAAAAGTGGTTGTTGATGGGCAGAAGTCTGAAGCACATAGTATCAACGCCGATGTGCCTCAAAGATCCATTCTGGGCCCAACCCTCTTCCTGATCTTCATTAATGATCTCCCAAATCACATTCTAAGATCATTCATCAACATTTATGCAGATAACACAACCATCTATGGCAACAATTCGAAGAGCAATAATAATCAAGATCTTTTTGATTCTCTTTCTTCCGACCTGGAGCGTGTGGTGCAATGGGGAAAAAGGTGGCTGGTTACTTTTAATGCATTTAAAACCAAGCTTCTCTCTTTTCACCACCAACGCTCGGATCCTCACTTTGTCCCAATTCAATGAATGGCTCTCTCCCTGAAGGAAGCCCCCTGCTTCGATAAGCTTCTGGGACTGACCTTCACTTCAGACTTGAAATGGAAGACTTACATCAAATCCGTTGCTAAGGTCGTTGGAAAATGGTTGGATCATTCTACCGTTTCAGAAGGTATCTCATGTCTGATGCAATCCTTTACCTTTAAAAGAGTCAAATACGTTCTAAGATGGAGTACTGTTACCACATCTAGAACTAAACGGAACTTCCATGAGCAAAGTTTCTTTCCAAGAACTGCCCGTTTGTGGAATACTAACTGCTTCCCAGCTGTAACAAATTCTTGTTGAGCAGTTCTCTTAAATAGTCAAATTCTGCCCAGTTTTAACCATCATACAAATCATCACTGTGTTATCTTACTGTCTACCTGATAAACTCTTTAACCCTTATCCTCTGGTGGCCTTTAGACCTTCATAAGTGGTGACTCATTAGTAAAAAGAAAAATTTCATTAAAGAAAAAGGTTTAGTTTCTAGCAATATTTGGTGGTTTAGAGAAATGTATAATTAGTTGATGAATTATTATTAGGCTAAAATTGAATGGCTTTGGAACCAAGGGTGCCTGAAAATCGGTATTGTACCTGTATATATATATATATATATATATATATATATATATATATATATATAAATATTTGTTATTGTTTATTATCTATGGACGTATACGTTTCGTCTCTTTTCAATCGAGACTCATCAGCATAGAAGTATGACTATTCACTATCGGTCACACGATTCGAAACCCTGGATTACAAGTATTTTTCAACCCAAATCCAACGTCGCTAACCGATCGGCCAATTCTGAATAGCTTATAAACAATGATAATTTAAACACATTTAAAGCGGCGAGACGTACAGGCATTCTACTTCTATAAGGGAAGGAATGATGCATATAAAGCAAGTGACGTTATGCTGTTAGTACTACCATTTACAGTGCTATATATATATACTTTCACAGACTCTTATTCTTACAGAAACGAATTTGCTCTGACTGTAACTACTCGACTCCGCAGCCCGGGTTAATATGTTCCAAAACATTCAGCTGAGGTTATACAGAGTCTTCAAAAAGTCATCATCTACTTTAAAATTGTAATATCATCAAAACTGTATTTCTGATGATAGCAAAACTTATACACTAAAAAAGAAATAAAAATAAAAATTTGTTTTACTGCACCGGTTTTATTACGCCATCTTGTACTACACCATCTTGTTTAAGCTTTACCGCCATCTTGATGTATACAGCACAAGAGTGTGTTAGAGTAGTTATTCTTATGGGAAAGTGGCGCCTCCTGAATTTTTCTTGTCGAGTTTCTTAAAAATGAAAATTTTAGAAGAAAACCACAAACAATCGCTCGATGAAAGTCATCCATTGAAGGAAAAAGTTTGAGAATAACTCTGGAAATTTTGGCAATAAAAGTTATTTTACTACTTACCTGCCTAATTTTTTTTGGTGTTTTAAAGTATTTCAGAACACTTTTATTTACATTTATCGTTGCTTTCCGAGTCTTATAAACCCGAAAAATTTAACATGGCGCCAGATTTTACTCGATGTAAAGCCTCAATATCGTATGTTTAACAACTCAAAAATGAAACAAAAATACAACTAATAACTCACCAATCAGTCGAAAATTTAAGTTTCAACTGATCTGTATATTTTTATTAGCTGTATTTTTGTTTCATTTTCGATTTTGGGGCGATTATCGAGGCTTCACATTAAGTAAAATCTGGCGCCAAGTTGAATTCGTCGGATTTACAAGATTCGGAAGGCAACGATAAAAAACAACTTATCTAGATAGGTAGAAAAATAACTTTTATTGCCTTTGGTAACATTTATTTCTTGCCTATTTATTTCTTTCAGACTTTTTTCTTTCACACTTGTTTTCTGTAAACCATTCTTGAAAATCGCCTTTTCTTTATTTTTTTTTTTTATCAATTTTTCCCAATCACTTATCTAATAATTTCATCCTTTTGATTTTATATTTTAGTTTCGAAACTTCAAAATTGTGTACCGCCGATATGCTGGGTTATATTTCTGTATCTGCGTCGATGTAAGTGACAACAATTTGGTATACCTAGAAGCAATCCATAACTTTGTGGAAGTGTTGAACGAATACTTTCATAATGTATGCGAATTGGATCTGGTATTCAACTTTTATAAGGTGAGTTTTATTCATCAGATTAATTCAGTGACATTGACTCTATACTCAAACAGGTCATTTTTATTACCTCCGGTGGTCCTTGATCTAAATAGACCCAACAAGAAAAAAACAAGAGTGAATTTGTATGTCATGTGATAAAAACGGTCGCAGTGCTGGGTGAAGTACTGTCCTTATTTTCCTAGTGACTTATTTTAAGCTAGTTTAAAATTTAAATTGTATTTAATATCAATTGACAAAATTTCATCTTGCTTTTTATTTTATTTGTTATTTTAATTTTTATTATTATTTTCCGTAAAAATGATTGTTTTTTTTTTTCTTGTTTTTATTTGTATATTGAAATATCGTCATTTGGGAAGTAATGATTTTATAATGAGACATGTGCGAATTCACTTTCAGTTTCTATTATTTTGTGTCCATTCAAAGTAAAGAGAATGTTATATAACACATCACTCAATAAATCCCGGGCCTAACATATTAAAGTGATTTAGCAAGAGAACGGTTCAGTCGTCGCTTGCCGAAGTCGGAACATGCTGAAAGAAAGAATGAAGACGCAGAAGACAGAGATAAAGGAAAATATGTATTAATAGTGTTAAATTGGGCAATAATACTGAAAAGTCTTGCAAAACTGTGTTCGCGGCTTTAAGAAGTCCAACTAATAATAAAGAAGTTCTTTAACGTTCAAGAAAATTAGACAGCCCTCAGAATTGCTCAGGTTCCAATCGTTGTACTCAAATTAAGGAGAAATTGTCCTTACATGTTATCAGGAAGGTATCGCATTTAAAAGAGAAAGAATAAGGGCATTTTTGATTCAGCCCGCCAAAATTAAGTGTCTGTTGATTGGTCAAGGAGAATCGTCTTGGCCAATCAAACAAGGCGTTTTTTAGAATAGGAAGGGGTGTCGTGATGGACAAGAAGAGACTTATTTAGGGAGAAAGAGAAGTAACATTTTTTTATATATAGATGGCGCCACTTATAGAATACTAACCTTCACATGGCACGTGTCAAAATTTGACCCCAATCGGGTTATTAGTTTACAAATTACAGTTATTTAAGTGAAGTTACTGTTGCAAATTTTGAAAACAATGAAAAAATCTGAATTTGCTGTGTTGATAAAACATTGTTTTCTGATGGGGAAAAATACTGTTCAAGCAAAGCAATGGCTTGAAAAGTGTTAGTCAGACTCTGCTCCATCGAAAACAACAGTTAAGAGGTTGTATGCTGACTTTAAACGCGCTCATACAGACACAAATGATGCTGAACACTGAGGTCGACAAAATTCGGCAGTTATCCCCTAACAAATTCTAAAAGATCAAAAATTAATTTGTCCAATTATAAATTGAAGTTGCATAAGTTAGCAGCGGAGTTGAAGATATCAGAAAATAGTGTATTCATCATTTTTGCATAAACATTTGTGAATGAGAAAACTGTGTTCAAAGTGGGTGTTGCGTTTGCTTACAGTCGATCAAAAACAATGCGTCGACAATCAAGAGTGTTGTTTACAACTGTTTCAATGTAGCAAAAGGTTTTTGCATCAATATATGATAATGGATGAAACCATTTCACACCTGAGACAAATCGGCAGTCAGCTGAATAGACAGCAACAGGTGAAAGCCATTCAAAGCGACCAAAGATGCAAACATTAGCAGGCAAGGTTTTGGCTTCCGTATTTTGGGATGTACAAGGTATTTTGTTCATCAGTTACCTTGAGAAAGGAAGAACCATCAAGAGCAAATATTATATAGCATTATTGGTGCATTTGAAGGAAGAAATCACCAGAAATTGGCCACAAATGGAGAGAAAAAAAAGTGCTATTTCACCAAGGCAATGCACCATGTCACACGTCAATCACAGCGATGGGAAAATACATGAATTACACTTCAAATTGCTCCCCATCTTGATAAGTAAAGTCGAATTTAGCCAAAAAGTTGTTTTATTAGTTATGCCCTGGATTTATTGAGTGATTTGTTTTCTTTTTCAAGTTCATTTTATTCCATCATATCAACTTTTATAACATTTTTGAAAAAAAAAAAATACTTATGCATATCCGTGGGGGGGGGGGTATAATAAGTGTGCCGTAGTTCTACAGTACCTATGGACATGCTACCACTGTATATACATATTGTCTATTTCTATTGTGTATTTCGGTAGCAATCTTTCTTCAAATATATATTCAAAAAATATACATCTTTTGTCGGTTCATTTTTTTAAATTTTTTTTTATGAATAAATTCTTTAAGTTGCTCTACAGTCCTTTTCAGATAAAAGTTGTCAAAATTGTCCAAAATTTATTTTGATGGATTCAAGCTTTCAAAGATTATGCATCAACTTGAAAAAATAAATGTATTAAAAAAAGTGAACTGACAGGAAATATCAGTTGTCTTTAATACATATTTTAAAAGAAACCTGTATATGTGCTATGGTACCTTACCTATACAAACATTTGAATTCTTCCATTCTTTTAAAATAAATACTGGAAACATTTGCTTCTCAGTGTTGCGTCAACCCCAGCCTGTTCAGTCTTTCTCTAACGTCAGTTGCTTAGAGACTTCGGAATGAGGAATACCAGTCAGGGATTCGTTCTCGACAATTAGTCCGGCAGGAACTGGGCCATTTCGGTGGCCTTTTATCTGTCGGGCTGAGGTATACTGTCTTGGGTTGTTCTAGGAGGTGCACCCTCTCAGGTCTTGCCTCTCCTCCTCTTTGAGGTGGAGTAAGTTTATTGCTTACTGTCTGGTGTGCCGCTGACGGGGCTGCCCAGGCAATTTTTTAGAGGCCAGAGTGCTCTTTCTTCAAGGGAACTCGCTTGACTCTCCACACCCACCTTCCAATCTTGTGTCACATATTTCTGCAGTGGGAAGGAATTAAATAAATGCATCAACCACAGTCTATATTGGCAGTCAAGACTGACATACCATTACTCTTGTTTCTCTGTTGTGTATACTTTTCTCCAATATATTTGTTTTTGCTAGACCCTGTGATCGTGTTTTCATTCCAGACCCTAAACAGGTCCACAACAATATGTAAAATTGAGATATATATATATATATATATATATATATATATAAACTAGTGTACACCCTTTGTCAAAAATGATGGAAAAAAATTATGCTTTGCCAGATGTTCACATTAATATCCATATAAAATCAGAATTACATCAATAATTTAATTTTTCATATATAAATTATCATTTCTGATGACCTAAAGAAAAAAAGAACACCTATTATTGACTTTTTATTTAGAGTAAAGTATTTTTTTTTTAATTCATTTCAGACGGTGGGGGTTGTCTGACTTGCTATTTGCTTTCCAATGTAAGCCTTTCTAGTGGGTTTTTTTTTTCAATAGACTCACGTTTTTTTTTTTGTTTTGTTTTTCAACTGGTGATAATTCAGTCTCTATTAGGAACTGAACTATCACCAGATGAAATTTTTTTTTAAAAGCGCAAGTCATTTCTGATGACCTAAAGAAGAAAGAAAACACCAACTGTTGACTTTTAAATGTAATGTGAACAAACATCTTGCCTAACTCACCACCTATGTTGCTCTATATTTGGCCCTTATCACAATGTGCTTCAGTGCCAATATACCTTGTTTTAGGGTGAACAAAAGTATAAAATAAATAAATGAATAAAAAATATACTCACATCATAAACATTTTAATACTAAACCCTATTTGCTATTTTTCAGGTCTACAGTGTTGTCGACGAGATGTTCACAGCTGGGGAAATCCGCGAAACTAGTCAAACCAAAGTGCTGAAACAGCTCCTTATGCTTTCTTCATTGGAGTGAAATTCTAACGTCCTGTTGTATCCCCGGCCTGGTTATTATACGTATCATTAACCATGCTGGGGGTTGGCCCATACTTGTATTCTTCTCCATGAAACCTTGTCCCCCTCCCCTCCTCTCCTCCCCCGCCTCACATCCCCCTCCCTATCAACTTCTTTGCTGGCTCTGCTGAATGAAGGCTATTTATAGTAATCACAGCCATCGATAAACTGATGATATGCTATGGAAGCCTTTGGGAGAATTTTTAAAATCTTTTGAAGAAGAGGGCTGTATTGATCCAGAAGAAATACTGAGAAACGCAAAGAAACATACATTGCTGCTGCTGATGATATGCAATGTGTAAAAGATAGCATTAAAAATTTTTTTGTTCCGCTTGTATACACTGACGGCAAGCGGTTATTCTAACGGAACATTTTATGACTGACCATGCACGCTTCTCAAGTTTATCCTTTCATCTTGGAAGAAGAAAAGATGATTTTTTTTTAGCACTTAATATCCTGGTATGATTAAAAGAGAAAAAAAATAATGTGCATGTAAGTAAAAAATAAAAAAATGTTTAAAAAGAGAAAAAAAAATTTTTGAAAAAAGAAGAAAAAAAAACACTCACTTCATAGAATCAAATAAATGAGTTACCTAGACCTTGCTAAAAATTAATTTGAAATAAAATTAAACTAAAATAATGATGACGAGGGAGGTATCTAGTTCCATATTTAATAACAGATTCTGTGCCATCGCTGTGTTGATAAATTCAGAAAGCTGAGTTCAATATTTTTTGCTATTCGCGTCCAGTAGTGTGATTTCTTCATAAGACTGGGCATGAATTAGATAATGTCGTACGATTGGATGTGTTCTCCGTAACACAAGAGCAAGGTCCTGGTAATCAGTGATTTTTCACCCATTGGCACACTAGAGAGTTATCTCCCTTCATCCGAAATGCAAACAAAAGAGAGCAGTTGCAATGTTGACACAAGTTTCGCTAAAACGTAATTTTTTTTGTTTTGTTTTTAATCAGCAAATTTCCTAATATCCATGAAAAGCCCCACCCCCTCGACCTAATCCCATTCACCTTCAATAACTCTTTATTTAAACCAAACAAAGGTCAACTAAAAAAAGGTATTTTTATAGAATTACTCCCGTCTCCAAACTGTTTTTTTTTGGGGGGGGGGGGGGGCTTACCACTCGGATTTAGGGTTAAGAGAGTTTTTAGGGAGAGAGGGGTTTGCTTGCCACTCAGGCTTAGGGTTAGCGAAAAATCCATAAAACCACCCGATTGGAGACAGAAGTGATTCTATAAAATTACCCTAAAAAAATACTCATTCCACTGGATATACTTATTAACAATAATAATTCATTATTTACTGAGAAATGTTAACTTTGAACTGTGCCTGAGTATGATACGGTCAAAGTATTTAAAGTCGTGTATGATTTGAAACGATGCCTTTTAATTGAGTCATGCTCTCAAGATTATTATTATTATATAAAAATGTTATTTTTCTTTTTCAAATATTTTAGAATTAAGCAGAAAATCTACAGTTTTGAACCAATTAACTCTAAATCAATTGCAACTTATTTCTGTTCTCAAACGATTTTTGTGAATAAGATTAAACTATATAAAATAATGATTTTCCTTGATAGGAATAATACAGGGTAATTCATAAGTCACTTAGCTATTTATTTTTGAAATTCTAAAGTTAAAAAATACAGTAATACAAAACAGAAAGTTTATTCAACAAATTCATGTATGGGAGTTTAAAATTACAGCAAATTTTCAAAATTTCCACCTTCGTTCTGCATGCATAGCTCCATTCTTTTTTGCAAGGAATTTACGACTCTTTGTAGCATATTTGATTGATTATGAAATAAATATATATAGAAACAAATATATAAACGAACAAATTAAAAATAACAAATAGCAGTAATTAGAGAGTAAGATAACAATTATCAAAAGTTCATAGTATGTTTGTGCTTCATATGGTAATCATGTTAAATAGCTAAGTGAAGTGACTTATGAATCACCCTGTATGTAGTTTATAATTCTGTGTTTTTGGAGAAATACAAACAGAGTGCTCAATTACGTTTGTAAGAGCATAATATATTTATTACATCTGCTACTATGAGGAAGTTTGAAACACAAAATTAAATTTCAGACAAAATGAAATGTTTAGTATATGGAATAGTGAATAAGCATTTAAACAGACCAGTAAAAATAATAACACAGACACATCTCTAAACCTAACACTCATGAAATTCTACTATCTCTCATATATATATACATATATATATATATAAAGCAGGTAGCAATATAAAAACAAATTTTTACAGTTCAGATTGATTTAAATAAGAATCAATTTCCAAAGTAAAGATGAAGCTCACTATTCAATAATAAAAAATGTAATTTTTTATTTTATTTTAATAGTGCTATGAACAAATAGAATATTAAATCAAGATTGTATCATAATTTTGGAACAAAATAATCTTTACACATGTTTCTGGAGAAGTCAATATCAATCCGGGCTGTTATAAGTAATTCCTCCTTTGTCAGAAAGATGACAAATCTGAAGTATTCCACGAAATCAAGACACAAATTTTTAGATGGAATGCCAGATGGACAATCAGAAATCGTTAGAAATGATATCAAGTAGAAGGAGAAAATTCAGTAACAACCCAGATTTGACTTTCTTCCCTTGTACTCAATATCATTTCTAACAATCTTTAATTGTTCTTCTCTCATTCCTCTGAGGATTTTTGTCTTGATTTTGTGGAATACTTCAGATTTGTCGCCCTTCTTATGAAGGAAAAGTCACTTATAACAGTCTGGATTGCCCGTTAATGTTGTTGACTTCTCCAGAAACACCTGTAACGGTTAACTGCCTTAGTAATGTGTAGCCTGCCTATTCCTTTTTTTTTTGTCAACCAATCGCATGTTTCTATTTATGTAGGAACAAACAACCTCCAAAAACACCATAACTTTTTAATAGTTTATAGATAGATTATTTTTAAAAATGAGTATATACTTTAAGAGGGAAAAAAAAATCTTTCAAGAATATAACAAAGTTTTTTGTTTTTTATTTTACTTATAATGTTGTCAGTCTAAAAAGATGGTATTTAATGATACTTATATTTCAGGATGATTTGTTTAGTTATGAAAACGACTTAATCTTATTGCTGATATTATGATATACTTGTGTTTTATCAGCCCTGCATATACAGAGACCCCAAAGCATACATTTTATCACCATAGAGCACGTAAAGAACTTACATGTGATCTATTAGTCTGTAATGGCGTGTGCATGTTTGTAGTTATATCACTTTATCGACATTAGCATTTGAATATTCATTTTTTTTTTCTGTCATAATCATCTTGTTTTGAAAAGTAAATTACGTTAAAGAAAATACCATTGAGAAATTAGTCAAAAATAATTTATTTTGCTTTACCTACTCATTTGTGACCTATTTGCGTTAAAAGACTATATTTAATAGCAGTTATTAGTCTTTAAAGTTCTGTAAATATCGGATCTGAGGAAAGTAGCCATCTTTGTATACCTTACTGACTAAACAAAATGGTTACTTTCCTCAGGTTCAATATTTAGGAACATTAAAAGGCTTATAACTGCTATTAAATTTTTTTTTTTTTGACACAAGTAGATCACAGATAAGTCGATAAAGAAAAATTGTTTTGACTAATTGTATTTCCTTTAAAATAATTTATGTCAATAATAGTAATGATTACAAATCTATGTTGTTTAATTCTAGCACCACCACCACCCCCCCTCCCCAAAAATCAGGCAAACAAAATTTGTGCTACCTAAAGCTTCATGTCCTACTTATGATACTGTCTCCGCTGGTGTGAGTCTGAAGTGACCACTTAGTTGCTGTTATTCTCAGGTCCACTCTGGCATGGTAGCACCTGTCAGGGTTGCATCTATAGTTTAAATGAAATCTACCCTAGATATGACATGAAACTGCACCGAAAGTATACACATGCATTGACGTCTGGGATAAATAGTTTTTTTTTTATTTGAACATATTAAGAACTTGAAACGTAAAAACGTTTATCAAAATGACTTCTTTCTGAACGGCATTAAATTTATGCTGAAAAGAGAGAAACACAAAATTAGAATCACCAAAACGTGACCAATTTAGCTTTCAAATTCTATCAGTTTAACCTCTATATCTTTATAGTTCCTGCAATATCAGAAAATGACATTAAACTCTGAAACATGCTGTGTGTGTGTGTGTATACAGGGTTCGCCATAATAAAATGGATGTAACATGGAAGAAATATAAAACTACACTATAGAAATTAACAACGGATAAAACACTTAAGTTTTTTGCAACATAAAACATGATATTTATTAAAACTGTGAGCTCTCCATGGAGCTCAATGCACTTTGCTAATCTTTCAGGGACTGAGTGGCATACTTTGACACACAGCTCCAACTGCACTTGAGCCTTGGCGGATTGGATTGGTTCTTTAAGTTTAATGATGCTATGAGGCTTTGCTGAGTAGACTTTATCTTTGAGAATGCTCCACAAGAAAAAGTCAGAAGGGGTCAAATCTGGTGAATGAATATATAGTTACTTACGGCAAACTCTTTGTGTGTGTGTATATGTAAATTTTCCAAATTTGTTTTTAAAAAAAAAACATGTTTATTCATACAATTGTTCTTGCCCATTTCAAAACACATTTTTTTCATGATAAATTCAAGATGTTTTTCAGAAGTCTTCCTCAGTAAATTTTTATCTCCCATCAAATTAAACCTCCCAATAAAAACAGAACTGCTAACATCAAAATTGTTCTCTTCGTTTCGTTTATTTATCCTTTGTTTTTGTTTTTTTGGGTTTTTTTAAGCAAGCCAATGAAAAACATTCTCGTTGCATCCTTATGTGTTTTGAAATGGGAGAAACAAGATAAACAACAATAAATATTTTTTTAACAAATTCAGAACATTTATTAAATTACTATTGAGCTATTAACCCAACTTTTGTGTGAATTTAAAGGAATTTAAATTATATATTCACTTACCATCAATGATGCCTTCCTTTATTTTGCTTTCCTAATTCTTAGTCTTAAATAAAGTAAACAGATTTAAAGTTTCTATTTAGATACAAATCATTGTAATAATGTTAAACTCTTAATATCTTTTAGTCTTTCTTTAAAATAATTAAAACAGATCTATATTTTCGTTTTTACAATAATTGTTTAATTATAATTTTAAATAATCTGGAGGATTTTTCTTAGTTCTCCTATTCAACTATTGGCTAGGAGCAAAGTCTACTGCCCTCGGTCAGTGAAGGGGAAGTCCTTTTAAACTGAGGCAATTTTAAATTTTATGTCCCAATCCAGAGTGTCACTTTTTGGGGAGCTGGATTTTCCCTACATTAAAAACTGACCTTATGTCTAACTCTGTTCTCATGGGGAAGCAAGTAAAGCGAAACAAATAGTATAATGGTTTAGATACGGACGTTACCTTGTTGAATTGCTTTGAAATCAGACCTCAAGAGAATTTCCTCTATATATTTTCATGATTGGAGCATTACAGACTATAAAAATACATAAGGATATGCACAATGCCGATTTTATTATACTCGACTTACTTATGTGCATACTTCAGAGAGCTTCGCCACATGCTTGCAAACAAAATTCCACCACTAATCACGGTCATGGACCAGTCTTTAAGCTGTCAGAAGCGGCATGTCAGTCTTAACCCTTATCTGGTCGACTCATCTTTTTAGTCGTCTTCCTCTTTATTATTCTTGAATTAAATCTTCTTTATATGATTTCTTTACATAGCTGGAGTCTGGTAGTCTGGAAACATTTCCAAACAACATTAATCTCTTTTTTCGAATAACTTTGTTAAAGGATCTGTTAATATTAAGCCTCTTTCTAATATCTGCATTTCTTTGTCTATCTCGCAAAGTTATTCCAATTATAATTCGTAAACATTTAATTTCAAAGACATTGAGCTTCTTTTATTATATATTATTTAAAAATGTGTCCATTTTACTAATATTCCAGCCGGAAATAATGTTTTTTAAAGAAATTGTAGCTGCTAAGTATGTTATTATATTGCCCATAACACAGTACAACAATAACAAATGAAAAATTGTTTAGTCAAAAGCAAAGTTTAATTTGTCAGCTTAAATGCTATTTGTGTCTGACTTTGAAAATCTGACTGACATTTATAGGTATAGATAATAATCATATATATTTTGTGCAATTATATAGTTTAGATGGAGAAGAGAAGTAAAATTGACTAATCCATTTTTAATACCATTTGTTGAAATGTATTCAAGACAAACTATAGTGATCTGTTGCAAACATAATTCTTCCATTAGTTGAATAGTGTCTTGCTTGCAAAATTCTTGCTTGCAAAGTTTTTGCGGTGTCTTCACAAAGTTTGAAGACAAGCTTGACCCTTAAAAAGAAAAATGGGATCTTAAGTTATTTTCTTAAAAACTATGGAAACCTCATGTAATGATGATATGTCAATACAAAGGTGGTTCACCTCTCATTAGTATTTTATTTCCAACCGAAATGCAACTCTGTATGAGAATAAATTGATACGGAGCCATTATTTTTCATTATCTTCTCACACACACATACATCTTATATATGGAAAATGAAAAAGGCATATTATATATATATATATATGAGGATAAAATACACAATGTGTCATAAAATGAAATGTAGTGAAAGATAAAATGGAATAAACAAATTAAACACAGGAGAAAGAAAAACAAACAAGATTAACCAGTTTCATTCAGATATACAAATATTCCATAGACGTTTGTATATCCAAACAAAACTGGTCAACTTCTGGTTTGTTTTTTGTTATTCCAGTTTGTCCTTCACTCTCTCTCTCTCTCTCTATCTATCTATCTATCTATCTATCTATCTATAGAGAGAGAGATTATATATTTCATAAAGACACAATAATGGTAAAAACTGAGAAAAAAGGCCCATTTTTACTTCCAACATGTTTTTTCAGGACTTTATCAAAGGCAAATTGCAAACATCTATATGAATCTACGTTTTTGTTTTAGCAAAATTTGCCTTTTGCTGAAGTTTTAAAAAGAACATAATGCATTGACAGTCTCTCTTTACCATTCTATAACTTGTTTTTGTCTAGTAAATAAGTGTTGTTTATTTTTAGGTGTCTGTTTGTATTAAAATCATTGTTTTTGTCATTTTTTTTTTTTTTGTCAATCTTATTCAATCAATGTTTTTGTTTTTTTTTTGTTTGGTTTTTGTTCAATCTAGATGTTTGTCGATTTCTTGACAAGTTCTTTCAGAAAATTATATTGTTTTATTTTTTGCAAATAAAAGAATTATCAAGAATATTGTCCTTACACTAATATCCTCATCTTTATTATTTTTATGCCTATATTTTGTCATGGGGATTTCCTAGTGATCAAATGATTCATGCCTGATCCAGCAGTCTCTGAACAGCAATTATTTTCAGTCGCTTTTATATTTTTAAGTAAAAATATTTAACTGGAAACCCACATCTGTCGAAACAAGAATCAAAACCACAATGTAAAATATACTAGTTTAATTCATGAAACAATTTTTATTTTACTTTTCTTTCTAACTTCGTCTTCTTCAAACTTTTAGAATATCAAAGTTAATATTTTCTATATGGCCTTAATTTAACTAAAATTACTTAAAAACTAAACGAACCAAATCATCTCTCAAAACTTTAATATTGTTCTTATGATCTAATAACAGTATAGAACCTTAAATAATTTTGATTTTAATGAATTTTTATTTTACAATGTCAATATTGAAGCTGTAGCATAATTGTTTCTTATTTTTCCTGCCTTTCTTGACAGATTATTTTTGTGATCCTATTTGACATTCATTTCAATCAATCTTTTGATACTACTAGTCAAGAATCCAGCAAACATTTTCTCAAATAAAGATAAGACTTGGACTTCCTTTTTATTTCAAACGAAACACTTATGTGGTCAATTGAAGAACCTGAATATTTCTGGTCTTTTTTTCACTTTGTGTCAGAGGTGATAAGTTGAGTTGCAGGTCGGCAATGTTTCAAAGAGTTGGAGGATTTTTTTTTTTTTTTGCATCCGACCCCCACCTCTGCTTTTTATTGTACATGAGTTGAATCTTATAAACATAAATGTTTGTTTATCACATCAGTGTGTTTCATATTGCTTGATTGTATGTATGTCGGAAATCCTCAAATTCTTAGTTGTATACAGAAAGTACACCATTGTAATTTCTGATTAAACAAAAAACAAATGTGCTCTGATAAAATAGTTTACTTTTGTTTTTTTATTTATTTTCATTGTGCATTCTTTTTCGTGTATAGATTATTAAAAATACTGCTTCATTTATTAAAAATACTGCTTCATCATTAAAAGATTAAAGGTAGGTGTGTGTGAAAAAAAAAAAAAAAAAAAAAAAAAATATTGAAATGGTAATTTTCCACATAAGACGAGGGTAAACATAAAGTTAAAGTAGTGTAAAATTCCATTAGAAGTAAACAGACGACAGTTATGACTATGTTGCAGGATATGATATCGTCGGATAAAGTGGATGATTGAAAAGCAAGATTGATTCTGCCTTTTGGGTATACGTCAAAGTGATCAAATGTCTTTTTCGAAGTCTACCACCCCCTACGGAGGTGGGTTGTAAAATTGCAGCTCATTTCGATGTATATTTCTGTAAATTGCTGAAAAAAAAAAGTAAGCTAACCCAAGAAGCAAATAATGGCATTATTTTTTTATTTTTTTAAATTCTTCCTATTATTATAACTAGTATTTACCTCTCTCTCTCTCACCGCGGGGAAGATGTGATACAATATCGGAAGGTGAGGATTTTAAAAGCCAGTGTCCAAGAGGAAGAGCAAGCACTCTGGCCTACAGAAATGCCCAAGAAGTCCCGTCTACATTCCCCAGTAGGGGCGCTTCAGGTTATTAGCAATTAACTTACCCCCTTTTCAAAGAGAGATGGTAAAGCCTGGGTGGGTGGACCTCTTATAATTGCATAGAACCTTATCTCAACCTGACAGAAAAAAAGGCCACCTAGCTGAAATGGCCAAGACTCTGTCGGACTGATTGTCGAGGACGTATACTTGACTTGGTATTAAAAAAAAAAGTGGCCACAGGTAAGGTCAGGAGCTACCAAAATAAAAAGGAACTGAGAGACGTAAATGTGCACAGAAACAACGACTTACAACGTGTCAACAGAAGAAGCGTTTAGAGAAGACACCGATTATTTTGTTTTTACAGTCTGGGATCAAAGGACACCCCCACACTGTTATATATATATATATATATATATATATATATATATATATATACACACACACTAACAGGAAGATCCGACGTTACTCAGAATTGAATGAAGATCACTATGTACTTTTTCACTATGCTCATAACACCATATTACTTTCTTTGTTTTTACTGCTTCCTCTTCCAGTCCCCCCCCTCCCTCAATATAGTTGAAAGAAGATGAAATGTTGAAAAACTCTCTGAATTAGTGAATACATATGGTTTAAATTTCATTAAAATCCAATACAAATATTTTAGGTTCTAAGGGTGTTCTGTCCCCATGAGTCACTAAGAGATGGGATAATGTAGATATTTGGCACATAGAGGATAATATAGAGATTCGGAACTATTTTCATTGTCTTTCCCGGAGAATTTTATACTTATATAAATTTCATCAAAATAGGATATATTTGAAATTTTAAGGAGGTTATGACCTTAGGGATACACTTAGAAATTCGGGAACACTTCCATTGTCCTCCCCGGTAAATTTTACATAAGAATACACTTTTAGATTTTATATAGATTCTCTAATCTTTCTTTCTATAGGGAACACACAAACACACAGACATTCAGTTATATAGAAAGAGATTATTTAAAGTACTGCTTCATCAGCAGCATTAAACGTTTTCTGCCAATACTGCAGGCTATTAGTAATAAACACCATCTCCTTCATGGATGTGAACCAATGGTCCAACGACTGAAATCAAGGAGAAGCTACCTCAGCCATGTCGAACCCCTAACAACATCTCAGGAAGAGACCAGACAGCTAGAGAATTGGGAATTCCCCCTTTCTGAGGCCTTCCCTTCCGGTTCAGAAGCATCCTTGCTCCAGTGGAAAACACTCAACTGCCTGAAAACGGGAATGGGGCGATCCAAAGTTTCTATGACTAGATGGAGCTACAAAACTGACCCAACCGTCTGTGCATGTGAAGAAGAGGACCATACGATGTAACACTACCTTGTCTGTCCTCTATTGTCCAACCGGTACAGCTTGAAAGATCTTGCAGAGTATAACAATAATGCGAAGGACTGCGTAAAAAAGTGGGAAACTGTCGTATGACACTTCAGACACACAAAGAAAAAGAAATACTGCAGAATACGATCAGTCATGCATCAACTGCCTCCAAAATACGTTATCAGGACATCTTTTTAATAGTTAACATCTTTCTCTGCATACTTCAACCATTGCTTCTAGATAAAAACCACACAAATGCACATCGACCTGTGAAATGGGAATTTTAACTATAATAGATTGTATTTGACCATATATTTTAATAACTTCTTTGTCAGTGTGTGCAGGTATTGGAAAATAGCATTCTATAAATATTATCTTCAAGTTTATCTTCCTCATTCACAAAGTCTGAAGCCTTATCATTTTATATTCTTCCTCTGCAGCAATGTTTTTCGTACAAGAAAGCCTACAGCATTTAAGCCAAGTTTCATTGGCCAAAAATAACAAATTTGTGGGAGTAATTGCGTTCTTTCTTACTTTCTTTTATTTTAGTTTTTACTGATGATTTTTTTTTAATCATTAATCACAATATCTTGATAGTTTATAAAATGCTAAGATACATGGAAATTGAAATTAATACAATAACCAGCCACTAGTTTCTATCTCTTGGATAGGGTGCGCAAAAGAATTTCTAACCTCATAGGTGCCGCACTGTCTGCCCAGCTACCTCCACTATCACATCGCCACACTGGTGCATCCCTGTGCTTGTTTTACAAATTTGCTTTGTGAATTTACTGAACTTTTATCCCCCCCCCCCAACGTAAATAACCCAACCCACCCAACTAGCAGCAAAATCCTACCCCTTCACTGTAGAGGTCCCGAGATCCGAGATGCCGGAAGGTTTTCTATTCTAATAGCTTCTTTTCTTCGGACCACTTGCCTTTGGAATTCCCTCCCTCTTCCCTGTTTTCCCGACCATATCAACGTGCAGAAATTTAAATATAATGTGAACAAACATCTTACTGCCCGACTCCCCGCCAATGTTTCTCCCTGTAAATCTGTCCGCTTACGCTTCAGTGTGGCAATATATCTTCTTTTAGATGGGACAAAAGTTAGTTTTTGTTTTTTTATTTTTTTAGTGTTAAATTTTTGTGGTTAGCAAAGTATGACTTACCCCAGCCAGGAATAGATTCATAAAGAAACAGAACCTGAGTGAAATGGTTAGTTATAGCAAAGACCTCCCATTACTTCCTGATGTCTCTGGCAGAAGAGCTCACTGCTCATTTGCATGCTCATTTGCATGAGTGCAATGTCACTGGCAATAAAAGGGGAATGTTTTGAAGGAAGTGAGCGACTATGAGTTGGTAATTTGAGTTGGTGACTACGTTGGTGTGTGCGCTGGATGAAAGACTGTTCGGAGAGATATCATTTGGCAGAGCAAGACCGTGGTAACATTTGGTTGCGATAAGGAGTACGGACACGAGGAAATCAGGAGAAAGAAAAATATAATCACAATTTTATATATTGAAACAAAAAATATCAAAAATGAATATTAATTAAACAGGAAAATCAAAAAGTAACTGAAAAATGAGTCAAATTTTAATGATTAATTTAAATCTCATCATATTTTGTCTGTCATCTCAAAGGCAAATAAAATGTTTTTAGGGGATTATTAGTAATTTTTTTACAAGGGAAGAAAATGTAATTTAAAATATTTGAGACTTTAATAAGATCATATAAAACTAGAAGAATACTCGTCCCAGGACAGGTAAAATTAATTCTCAGAACAGTTTTGTACCATTGTTATGTCCCCTTACTTGATATGTAATTTTTATTAAAAAAATAATACCAGAAAATTTTAATAAATTTGTACCATTGTTATGTCCCCTTACTTGATATGCAATTTTTATTAAAAAAATAATACCAGAAAATTTTAATAAATTTGTACCATTGTTATGTCCCCTTACTTGATATGTAATTTTTATTAAAAAAATAATACCAGAAAATTTTAATAAATTTTTACCATTGTTATGTCCCCTTACTTGATATGCAATTTTTATTAAAAAAATAATACCAGAAAATTTTAATAAATTTGTACCATTGTTATGTCCCCTTACTTGATATGTAATTTTTATTAAAAAAATAATACCAGAAAATTTTAATAAATTTGTACCATTGTTATGTCCCCTTACTTGATATGCAATTTTTATTAAAAAAATAATACCAGAAAATTTTAATAAATTTGTACCATTGTTATGTCCCCTTACTTGATATGTAATTTTTATTAAAAAAATAATACCAGAAAATTTTAATAAATTTGTACCATTGTTATGTCCCCTTACTTGATATGTAATTTTTATTAAAAAAATAATACCAGAAAATTTTAATAAATTTGTACCATTGTTATGTCTCCTTACTTGATATGCAATTTTTATTTAAAAAATAATACCAGAAAATTTTAATAAATTTGTACCATTGTTATGTCCCCTTACTTGATATGTAATTTTTATTAAAAAAATAATACCAGAAAATTTTAATAAATTTGTACCATTGTTATGTCCCCTTACTTGATATGTAATTTTTATTAAAAAAATAATACCAGAAAATTTTAATAAATTTGTACCATTGTTATGTCCCCTTACTTGATATGTAATTTTTATTAAAAAAATAATACCAGAAAATTTTAATAAATTTTTACCATTGTTATGTCCCCTTACTTGATATGTAATTTTTCTATAAAAAAATAATACCAGAAAATTTTAATAAATTTTAATTATAAAAGAAAAGATTTTATATTACTTATTTTTTGGTTTAATTATTACAGTTTGGTAAAAGAGAAAGTGTCTACTTGATGGTGGCTTACGGTGATAAGTTCCGAATAGCCGCCATCAAGTAGATTGTTTCACTCTTACCCAGTGACTAAATTAATAAAAGAAATAAAGGATCCATTTATACTTTGGAATCCTTTGGTTTAACTACTTTATTTAAATAAAGAATGAAGGGTTACTCAAATGAGACCTTCAAAATAATGTGATTTCTGAATACGGAACACAATTTTATTATCACTTTGCACGGGAAATTTATTGACAAGAAAGATTTCAAACTAGAATAGAATAAAAATTAAAACATCTGAAACTGAGAAAAAAGGAGATCAAATTCCTTAGTCCCCTCTTTATTGAAAATGGAATACAACCTAGCTAAATTGGGGGTTGTATCAAATATGTTTGATCTGTAGAATATCCCCAAACTAAAAGGGATGTTGGGCATGATGAAAATTTTAGGCCAATACATTCCAAATAATTCTTCTTGTTTTTGTTATTGAACTCTTGCTTCTCTTATTTTGTCCTTTAGTCCTCACATTCCATGAGCGATGTTTCTGACAAAGGGGGAAGAATTGCTGTTTTGGGGTCAGAATCTATCGATATAACACTTATCGTCTAGTTTTTGACCTTGAAGTAGTATTTTCTTTAGCTCCTTACATCAAGTGGCTTCATGCCTTGTCTGGAGCGATTTCCATTTTTTTTTAAATTGAATTGCTTGGACAAATTGGTTACGCTGGTATGGTAATATGGAGCATTCATCCTACTGGATAAACTGTTGCAGAAGCATGGAAGGAAGGTTGACTCGCCAAGAAAAACTTGGAAGCAAATGATTAGAATAGACTGTACAGAATAGAATTTGGAGACAGTTGACACCCGGAACCGTGAGACATGGAGAGTGAGCTTGCATAATATTAGAAAACGTCTGCCCCCTGAACAAGGGAAAAGTGGTGTTAAATGAATAGAAAAAGTGAAAGACAACAAATGATTCTGTAAACAATCACAGATCATGCAGTTTAACTAAGTTAAGAACAGATAATAACAGACCCAGTTCTCACATATTTTTGATTTGACAAAAGTATCATTAGTTCACATACATGAAATCTTTTAATCTGTAGATTTACAAGAACTTAATAAGATCTACAAATATGTAGCCTTTTGCTTGTTTGCATGTTAACAATCTAACAAGCAGTTAGATATTACTTCTGAATGTGAGCATATCTCAGATGGAGATGTAATGTCTAGCTGCCATTTCCACATATGAGGAATTCAAAAGAATTTTGGTTAGTCTGGGAAAAAAAGTGACCCCAAAAAATGTCACCCATGCAAACGTTAATAAAATTCACAATCCTTTCTGTAATCCCACCATATTTGTTACAAATAAACTTCAGTCTATGCCTGACTTGTCCACCAAGTTTCAGTCATGAATGTCCAACAGTATTTGTTCTATTGGCGTTCAATGATAAGCACATGTGGATAAGATGTGTAAAACTGTTAATAACTCTGATACACTCTTCTCTTGGCACTGATATGAGTATCTCTGTTGCCCTTTGCATTCAAGTTTAACATTGTTTCATGGGTTCTGAATTTGTTGACCCACCTCTACATGAGTTGTCGGTGCTTGTTCATAAAAATGAAAAATACAGGTGAATTATGGCAGTTCCAAATAAATTAACAGAAAAACTCTTTGATATACTTACGTTTCAGGCAAAAGTAGGTATCTACGCAAAATATTAGGGGAAATTATCAAGTAGAATTTTAATTAAAAATATTGTTATATTATGAAAGCGTATGGTGACAAGCAGAAAGGAATAGACAACACGGGATGGAAATTATAACGAATTCAATCATTTATTTTCCAAAACAAACGGAAGGAAATTACCAAGAATTGTCGTTGTTGTTGTTGGTGGTAATGGTAGAAGCAGCAGCGACACTTGTTGTTGTTGTTGGTAGGAGTAGACGCAGCGATGACTGTTGTTCTTGTTAATAGTAGAAGCAGCAGCGACACTTGTTGTTAATAGAAGAAGCAGCAGCGACACTTGTTGTTGTTCTTGTTAATAGTAGAAGCAGCAGCGACACTTGTCGTTGTTGTTAATAGTAGAAGCAGCAGCGACACTTGTTGTTGTTCTTGTTAATAGTAGAAGCAGCAGCGACACTTGTTGTTGTTCTTGTTAATAGTAGAAGCAGCAGCGACACTTGTTGTTAATAGAAGAAGCAGCAGCGACACTTGTTGTTGTTCTTGTTAATAGTAGAAGCAGCAGCGACACTTGTTGTTCTTGTTAATAGTAGAAGTAGCAGCGACACTTGTTGTTGTTCTTGTTAATAGTAGAAGCAGCAGCGATGATGGTCGGAGCGGCTGCGATGCTTGTCGTAGCAGCAGCAGGTCTTGGTGGCTAGCAGTCAGTCCCTTACCTGTTGCTTGACCCTACTATTTATAAAAAAGTGGCGGATGTAGTAGTAGACAGATGTCTTCGGATGAAAGATGGCCCATGATTCAGAAAATTCTGTTTCTTTTGGGTTGCTCTTTTTGCCACAGTGAGCATGGCACATGAGCAATCCGTGCGTAATAGCTATGGTAACAAGCATGATCATGTGCTCCAACTTTTGTGCCACCATAGCGATTACAGAACGAGTCCCAATGCAGCCGATTCCACTTTTAAGCGGTCAGGAATCACGTAAACAAGGCATACTTGGGTGGCGGTCGTCACGGTAACACATGCCAGACAGTATGGTGGCATCTTCAAATCAAAACGAGATCTAAAATCATAACAATATAAATCAGTTTTATTGTATTTTTCCGATTCTCCATTAATAAGGGTGCAAATACACTTAAGAAAGGGGAGATAAGTCAGTCTGTCATTTTACCAAGTCATAATCAATGAAGAATCAAAAAAATATAAAACTGATTTATATTTTTAATTAAAATTCTACTCGATAATTTTCCCTAATTTTTTTTTGTAGATACTTACTTTTGCCTGATACGTTAGTATATCAAAGAGTTTTCCTGTTAATTTATTTGGAACTGCCGCTCTTCGATAACATCTTTGAATACTGATTAAGCGATAGTCCGTCATCTCATTAGTGCTAAACTTCTTTCTGACCATCAGTATGGATTTAGGCAAGCACGGTCTACTGCGGCTATCCTAACCATCATTTCTGAACACATATATAATACACTGGACAAGGCAGGTGAAGCTAAGGAGGTAGCGCTTCATATATCCAAAGCCTTTGACAAGATTTGGCATAAAGGTCTTCTCATAAAAATTAATTCATATGGTATTACTAGACGAATATTTAATATAATTAGATCCTTCCTATCCAAAAGAAAGATCCCTGTTGTCCTCGATGGCCGTTCATCCAAACAACATGACATAAATGCAGGTGTACACCAGGAATCGATCCTTGGACCTTTATTGTTCCTGATTTTCATAAACGACCTCCCTAATGACATTGTTTCTGAGACGGGTATATTTACTGACAACACCACGCTCTACTCTCATCATGTGTGTAAAGCGGATGCGCACATATCCTAGGCAATGGCTGAATCCTTAGAAAGTGATCTCCAGTCTGTAGTAGAATGGAGTCATAAATGGATGTTAACATTTAATGCTGCTAAGACAAAGCCCCTTTCCTTCAACAACTACAAGAAACTTATTCAACCACCAATTGCCATGGCAAATAACATCCTACCTGAGAGTCCAACGTTCAAACTCCTCAGCCTGACATTCACAGGTAACATGAATTAGAACAAATACATGGAAGACATTGCCAAGGCTGCTGCAAAGAAAGTGGGCTCCCTCTACAGTGCTCGAAAACTTCTCACACCTGACAGTATCTTATATGTCTACAAAACCACCATCTGCCCATGCATGGAGTATTGTTGTCACATCTGGGTCGGTGCACCATCCACTAGTCTGTCCCTTTTAGACAAAGTCCAAAAAAGAGTATCTAATCTAATAGGTCTCTCACTATCCACCAAGATCCGACTCCTGTCCCAGACAGTTTGAATCATGCCTATTCCAAGAGCAATATAACATACTTAGTATTAAATGTACTAGGATTACCAGTTACCATCCAACTTGCAACGGAATGATTGAGCGCTTTCATTAACACTTAAAAGCCTCATTACGTGAAGCCCCTTATCCACAGTTTTGGATGGAGTACATCCTTGGCTGTCGCTCTGCTATGAAAGAAGACAGGATATTCCCCATCCGAACTGCTTTACGGTACATCACTGGCATTACCTGGTTATATGTTGACTCCACTAGAGTCTACGATAGTGGATTTGGAACTCTATGTTAACAGACTTAAATGCTATTTCAGCAGTTTACAACCCATGAACACTCATCAGCAAAACATCAAGTCAGCTTTACCTAAGGACATTTAATCATGGACACACGTTTTTGTTTGGAATGACTCGGTTAAACCACCACTAACACCACCTTATTCCGGTCGCATGTACTCAATTGTAACAAAAAAATTTTTACTCTGGATATTGGAGGAACTGAGACTGTGTCAGTCGACAGACTTAAGTGAGCATTTTCAGACAACGACACCCTGGAATCCCATGTTCCACCCACCATAACATTACCTAAGTTAACTCATATAGTATCTGGTAGTCAATTGACCGAAAACATTTTATAAAGGTTTATATATCTGTACATTTTTATTTCCTCAAGTAATTTACTTGCCCCTTTCTACAATTTTGTATATGTACGTGTAAAACATTCTTTTTGAATGAAACCTTTTCCATTTTGAAAACATTTGTAATTCTTTCACTTTTAAGCAAATAAACATTTACATTTTGCAATTACTGAACATTTTACACTTTTGAACAAATGAACATTTTCCTTTTTTTCTCCTCAAAATCTTACATTTTTGTTTCTTTTTCAGCAAAAGAGGCATTTTGCCTTTGGCAGCATAACAAAGACATTCTTGTTCAAGTTTATCAATCATATAATCTATTTTTGCATTTTCATGTTTTTTCCATTGTAATCTCATGTGCTGCTACTATCAATAAAGTTTCTCTTGTTTTATCGGCTAAAAGCCTAAGCAGGGGATTATGTAGCAGTTGCATGATCAAACTATTTTGTATCGGTCTACGTAACTTGCAGTGAGATTGTAATTCGGCTTAGCGATTATGTAATCATTGCTTCTTCACTGCATGGGCATATGGCACTTCCGCGTGTAACTAAATTGATACGCGATGAATCGTTTTGGTGTGAAAGCGAAACCACGAGGTGAACAGAACAATTTAGTTTCAGCTTATCTCTCAAACAGGCAGGACATATATCCTGTGCTCGCTACCTGGGCCATCAGTAGACGAGTCGAGGAACTCCAGAATAATATTATTTCGTCTAACCGACATGAATCAGCCCATTGTACTATCTTCATTTTGTTCCTGTGTTCTCGTGAATAAAACTTAATATCTTTTATTTTTTAACATAGTTCACCCCAAAGAAGGCCAGTTGCTACTGTAGACGTAAGGGGCTACTGAGAATTAGGATGAAAGTTTTAGGAGTCATTGTAAATGGGGAATTATTTAGTGGTGGAGTCATTTATTTCGATGAAGAATGCTGATCTCTTTTTTCTTATGTAACATTTCTATTTCAGTCAGATTCGGCCAAGTAAGTTCGTCATTTTGATTTTCTTCTCGATTTAAACCACAAACCTGAAAATGACCCACAAGCTAAACCTCGCTTTTCGATTTGGATGTCCAGGGTCACCGCCTCGCATCCCCCATCCCACCCCTCTCTCTCTCTCTCTCTCTCTCTCTCTCTCTCTCTCTGCACGCAACTGCTCTAGTGGTAGGATGTGCTAAGGACTTCGCTCTCCCCCTAGGTATGAAATAAGACCGAGAGTGAATGCCAAGGTGATCAGATCTAAACTTATACATTCTTTACTACGTACGTGGGTGGGGAAACCAACGCGTTACGTAAATTTGTAGAAAAGATTACAAAGTATTAATATTGTCACGGACATCGGGGATTACCCTCAATCCTTCCCTTTCCTTTTATTAAAATAAAATTGGAAGGTCTCGCCGGGGATTAAGGATCTCCAATATTCGGCCGAGATGAACTGGAAGAAGAAAAGAAAACAAACGAACAAAAATACGCGCACTTTGAACAGAATGTGTTCCGGCTAGAGGTTAAACTTCTAAGTAAACTTAATAAAAGTTTAATACAAACGTGAAATATTTTAACAAAATGAAAATTTGAATATAATTCTTTTCTTTTTTTTTCATTTTAATATATATATATTTAATGTCTTTTTAAACGCAAAAAAAGGAAAGCCGATTAATCAGACAACTTGCGCGAAAAATACGAAACTAAGGAACGAGTACGAATATCGCTAGAAGTTTTCTATGTTCTTTCGTCGTCCTTTAAAAAAGCCGAAAATGGCGTCAGTCCGGAGGTTCGTCTGTGGGCCACTGTTAAGATTTACCATTCTACCTCGTCGGATACATTACAGGATGGACAAAACGTACGGAACGTTCTGCGGTAAACATTGCAATCTTCAAACTTGCCCTGCGTGTTTATCCAGACAAAATAATAAGGTGAGAGAACAAAAAATACTTACACGACCATGTAACCCGAAACGATTAACGGTGTTTTGTTTTTTTCTCGTTATAAAATAGAATTGATGATTTTTTATTTTACTTTTAATTATCATTCCTCCTAGTCTAGATCTAATGTTACCTTTTACGGTGTTTTTTTTTTTTTTTTTACATTGGAACCCGCGCTAACTTTGACCGCGCGGGTCCCAATGTAAAAAGTACCAATTTTACTCTGTGTTTATGTAATCAAACCATTTCCTTTTCTAGCTCAAAATTAGTTTACACTGGAAGAAAATTGTGTAAATGTTACCCTTTGCCCCCACGCTGTAACAGAAAAAATAAAAATGAAATTTTACTTATTTTATCTGTGATTACGCATCAACACATTGGGAATACTTGGAAAATCTTTGAAATAATAAAATAAAATATTTTAGAGTGGGGTTTTACTTTATTATATAAATATAACGTAAAATGAGTACTGAGGACCACGTAACGTATGACAAAACGAGTATTGATTTACTCCTCTCCAGGAGTTAGGCACAAGACCAGTTTTTATCTTACTCCCACAAGTAAGATGTGACCCAAGGTCGGGAAAGTGGGGTTTAAAAGTTGCCTGGGCAGCCCCGTCGGTAGGGGCGCCTCAGGCAGTAAGCAATAAACTTACTCCTCCCCTAAAGAGGGCAAGCGAAGCCTGGGAGGATGGACCTCCAAGAACTGCACAGGACAGACCCTAGCCCCGATGGCCAAGACAATACCAGTCTATGGGGTGCAGTATCCATCGGAACAGATACTACACTTTGATCTTAGCCAAAAGGCCAAGAACGGCGAGCTAGCATATATATTTTTGAAATAAAAAAAAATGGTTACTCGTCCCCTAGTAAGGTTGGTTTTTAATGTGGGAGATATCACCCCCCCCCCCCCAGGGGAACTCTAGACTAAGACAGAAATAGACATTTCCCCGGTCGAGAAGAATTTCTCACCCACATGACTAAGGATAGAACATATACACTAAACTTCTTGATATGGCTCAGTTTCTGTTGTCAGGGGCAACAATGACCTTTCTGTGTGTCACATTTTTATTTATGAAATACGATCATCACATTGTAATTGTATCTTTTGCTTATGTCAGTTTCACATTTTTACATTACGACACTGTTGTCATATCCAATTAGAACGTTCTTTAATTACGTTCAATCATACTATAGAGACCATTGAAATATATCTCCTATATCGCTTGGTTTTCGCCTACACTTTGGGATAAAATTGATTGTTGGTTTTAAATTGTATTTAATAATAACGTTATTGTTTACAAACCCATTAACATGAGGAGTGTGCGGCTTTGTTAACTATTCTGTTCCTACATTAATCAGTTAAATTACAAAATAAAATCAAGAAGAATGCCTTTCAGTTTCTTCGTAAATAATTCAGCCATTTTAATCTTTCGGTAATAGTTGAAAAACAAAAAAAAATTACTTCGTCACTCTTCGAAATTCGAAAAGAACTTGGAAGCATTTAAACTGTCGAATAAAAAGTAATATCTGGCTTTTAAAAAATTCTCATATCCTCATTTGTTCAAGGTTTTGAAAACGATTTACATCCAATAAGTTTATAAATAACACCATATTGCGTTAACATAATTAGTTATAGTTTTATAACAATGTGCAATTAATAATTTAGTAGGAATTAAATAACGAAAACGGTGTAGTTAAAAATATATATTTTAGAATTTAGAGTGAAGAATAGGTTTCGTTGGAGCTTCTACAGAATTTGAACCAAAACTAAAACTTAGGGTCAGGTTGGATTTTTAAAAAAAACAGTTCGGTTCAAATTCTGTAGAAGTTCCGTTTATAAGTTTAACATAAAGTGAACCCCCATTTCTAGGCCATTCAGTTTACCAATTTTTTTCTACTAACCCTAAGTCCGAGTGGAAAGATCGTAAAATCACACACAATTGCTTAAAGTAAAAATCTCTTTAAAAAAACACAAGCACATACAGGATTTATCTCCCGTAGCAAAAAAAAAATTGGTTAAAAGCCCTAAAATGCTAGAATGGCCCGGAAATGGGCCATCATTTTAAATTTAATTTATTTTCGCAATTGATATCTTGGTCTAAATTCTAAAATAAGTATTTTTTATTTATTTTTTAAATTCTTTCCCCCAAGTTTTTAAAGGCGCGTAATCGCCTAAAAAGTAGAATCTTAATTTTTTTTAGTGGTGGGTATTTAAAATGATACTGAAAAATCAACATTGAGGAAACTCAAATTTGACTTTTATCCAAATTCGAACACTGACCTTTGAATGAATAATTAATTTGATCCAATTGACAATCCTTTTTATTTTTATTATCAGTGAAATGTTGTTAATATCAGCAAAGTGTAGTAATTAAACTAAACTGACCTCTACATTTGATTACTGTAATTAGATTAACTCGGACTCACTAGTTTTACTTATGGCAATAAAAAGAAACCTTTTCTAAACATAACGGTAGCAACAGTATAATACTAAAAAGGGTGTTCACCGTTTTAGATAATTTGATACTATTACTTTTTGTAAAAATATTTACATTTATTTTTAAAAGATATTGTGACCATCCTAGAAGATTGAACTAAAACAGTGCACGTGTCGTATCGACGAGGTCAAATTCTACACTGGAATGACCTCTACCTTCGTTTTTCTTTTTTTAACAACGTTTAAAACCTACCTATTATTATTAACATAGACTAGTGTTGTTACGAAGGAATGACATATTTTACTCATACTACTGTCATTGCAATATTTTTTTTTTACCTTTCTGCTTTCTTCTTCATATTAATTTTTAACTTATGATAAAATGTTACTCTTTACCCCCACACTGTCAAAAACAAAAATTAGTTTATATATATATATATATATATATATATATATATATCTTGGCCTTTTGGCTAAGATCAAAGTGTAGTATATGTTCCGATGGATACTGCACCCCATAGACTGGTATTGTCTTGGCCTTCGGGGCTTGATTTACGCCGGTCTATGGGTCTGTCCTGTGCAGTTCTAGGAGGTGCACCCTCCCAGGCTTTGCCTCCCCTCTTTGGGGAGGAGTAAGTTTATTGCTTACTGTCTGGGGCGCCCCTACCGGGGAATGCCGACGGGACTGCCCAGGCGCTGGTTTTTCAAGTCCCACTTTCCCGACCTTGGGTCACATCTTACTTGTGGGAGTAAGATAAAACTGGCCTTGTGCCTAACTCCTAGAGAGGAGTATATATATATATATATATATATATATATATATATATATATATATATATATATATATATATAATTACTCTGGAAATAGACTTTAGAGTGGGGTTTCACTTTACTATATAAAGTTAACGTAAAATGATCACCTAGTTCTTGGTTACATAATGTAGGACAGAACGAATATTATTACTCGTCGCGTAATCATTTTCTGTATTTTCAGTCATTTTAGAAATACAAAAATGGTTACTCGTTCTGTCTTACGCAATGTTGGCAATAACTTTTCTGGTCGTGATCATTTTAACGTCGAGTTATGAATTTAAATGTTTTCCAAGTATTTCCGGGGTGTTATGTAATCGCACGAGAAAATAGAATCTTATTTTTAATTTTCATTTGACAGCTTGGGGACAAAGAGTAAAATTTGGTGTTTCTTCAGAATTTGAATAGAAACAAACCAACTTTTGCTGAACTAAACCTAAAACTTAGGTTAGGGTTAAGTTAAAACCCAGTTCTGTTAAATTCTGTAGAAGTGCCTAAAATTTTAACGAAAACTTATTTACTATTTTCCCCATTAAATGACTCAAAAGTGGTTGATATGCCGTAAAAACATAAACCAATCGACTGAAGCAAGAGATAAAAAGGTTATTACCCCCCCCCCCCCTTTTCTAGTTTGGCCTTGTGTAATAAACGAAGTTGACCTTCATAAAAATGATTACATAAGTATAATTTGTATAAAAAATAAATATTGACTATTTCTTTTCTAAATTCTTTTTGGTTAAACCCTATTTCAGTCACGTAAATTATTTAGTGAAATGGGTTTCGACATGGTATTGACATAAATCCCAAACAAATTATATCTTGATTAAACCCTGTTTTAGTAACAAAAAATAACATTAAAAACACAATGAAACTAGGCCGGAATATATAGTCGCCATCTTTATAAACCAGTCAAAGCACATTTTCTAGATAAGACAAGGAACCATTTTATTTATTTTATTTTAAAGTGTAAATACAAAAAAGCAAGTCAAGACATTATTTTATTTTGTTGTTCAAAAGTTTTCAAAGAAAATAAAAAAAGAAAAACAATGGTTATGTGTTATTTAACTAGAAAATTATAAACTTTAGTTATTGTCCTTGGACTGGTTTATAAAGATGGCGACTATATTGTTCCAGCTTAGTTTTCATTTTGGTGTTTTACTTACGATTCTAATTTTATTTTATGCAGACTTGTTATTGTGTAGACAAGTATTATTCCAAGTTTTAATGAAGTTTGTAGCTTTTGTTTTGTTCTTTTTAAAGGTTTTAAAATTTTCTTAACTTTCGAAACCAAACATTTTGATACTTAATCGACAAGAGATACTTGTGATACAACTAATATTTTTTGCGATTACTTTGAAATGTACATACCCTTCGTTAACCCAAGCGCTAACCCTAACTACAGGATGATTGTCGAGACTCTAAATTAGGTTTCGCCTCCCATGCAGATTGTGAAAAAATCAAAATGTCTACTTTGTTATGAACTCGTTTCCAAAAGATGAGAAAACTTGAAAATCTTTAAAAAAAAAAATAAATAATAATAATAATTTGCTTTCATTAAAACTTGATATAATACTCGTTTACACAATTTGAAATAATCATCTTATTTACTGTTCTATCTAGCATAGAATGAATCCCTTAGATTTATCTCCCATTGCCAGCCCTTTCTTAAGGGATTCGCCCAGCCCCAACACTGGGCGAGAGGCTTCCAGTGCTCTATTCCCGATATCTTAGCTGCCTTAGTCATGAGCCTGCATGGGGAGATTTCTATCCTTTTAAATATTCCGACATTTTAGGCATCTCCATTTTTACCTTTGTCGATGAACAATAAAACCTGTGTCTAAAATACACTATGCCTCGGGGTCTTGTTTGTCGATAAGAGTTTATGCTAGCTGTCCGACGATTGCACAACAAATGCATCCCAGAGACAGCATATTTGCCATGTTTTTAGCAGAGATTGTTATGTCGATAAGCCCACATTTATTATATCTCGAAAATTTTAACTCTTAACTCTTTTTTTTATGAATGAAATCTAAAGAATTAAGAAAGTTGGTTCACGGGCATAAAGTCCATTGAACACGACTTTGCTTACTTCCGTTAGTTTTAAACCAATTGTTTTTATATTTAAAAGTCCTCAGATTTATAATGAAATTAAATAATTTATATAAAAATTTCGGATTTATATAAATTTGATAAAATTTGTGTATTTTAATTCAAAAAAAATATACAAAACAATTGGTTTAAAACTTACTGAATTAAGCGAAGTCGTGTTCAATGGACTTTATGCCCGTTAACCAAAAAGTTATACTGGATGTCCTAACCTAAAAATATCTTTATCGTTAATAATTGATGGTTGCCTTTAAATATTAAAAAATAAAAACATATTTACTCCTCGACTCTGACTGAACAGACCTGGTTATAACCCGTCGCATGATTAACTAGAGATGGCATCTCTCGTCTTCTTGTCTTAGTGTGACATTCACTCAGAGCGGGTTTAGCCGGCTTCCTTTTTCATCTGCACAGCATCTCTGACCATTGCAGCCCACACATGATAATCCTGCATGAGCTCTGTTTAGGTAGAATCGCAGTTCCTATTCCAGCAACGAAAACCAACAACTTGCAGGTCAGAGATTTAGCAGAGGTCCTCCTTGATGGTAGTTACCCAGGTTTCCAGTTCCCCACCAACACGTTTGCACTAGTTGGGTAGAAGTGGGAGGAGACTCTCTGATCAATTCTCTTGGTTGATGACGCACAGCATAACGTAACCACCGAAGACGTTGCTGCAACAGTGCAGAGAGTGGTCACAGATTCAGTCATTGACACAGGCTGGTTACATCTATCAAATAAACTTTGACTCAACAAACTTAAATTTCTTTAAGAGTTGATAGAGTTAAATAATAACTGAAGTTTGTATAATTTGTTTTTTGTTTAAATGTTTTATCAGGTTGTCCACAGAAAGTTTGTGTCAATTTTTAGTAGTTCATTTTTCAACACGTTAGAACATGTCAAATTGACAGAAAGAGTATACTTACATTTCCAATCAGAGCATACTTCAAGCTATCTCTTGAGAAAGAAAGTTGCAACAAATTTGGATCACTGTTCTCATCTTGAGTGTTATTTTCACAACGTTTTGACCAATGTAACCTCCGACCCTCTTCAGGTGTATCTTTTAGAACTCTGGAATATGCACAGAATTTTAAACGGAACTCTTTATTTAATCCACGGGGGTAACATGCTCTAGTTCCGTCAGCCATGACCGGGCAGAAATCCTAAGTAATTCACTATTGTAGAAGAGTGTCACTTAGAAGTGAATTTTACATAGTACTTTATCTGTTTCGTCATGGGTCCTTGCGGACAACTTTCGTATGAATTTTGGGAGCCTTTCCAGTTGATGTAACCTCCAACACTCTTCAGAAGCATCCTGTCGAACTCTGGAATCTGTATGTTAAACTCGGAATTTGTACGGAATCTTGAACAGAACACTTTATTTAATCCCTGGGGGTAGCATGTTCTCGTTCCATCGGCCATCAAAATGGTTCATATTTTGTTGATAAAATATTTTATGGCATTTTTTTTTTTTTTACTTTTCATTTCCTTTAAAATTCGTCACAATCTTTCTGAACACCCTGATATATTTGGCTTTTATTGATGTACTTTTATATATATGTTTAAAATGCTTGGTTTTGTTTCTGTGCAAAAGAATTTCAATTTCTCATGAAAAATCTAATCATAATTAATTTCTTTTTTCTATTTCTGTCAGTATTCGCCTTCGAATTTGCACCCTATGAACTCCGCTCCATTATCCACGTTATCTGCGAGAACTTCATTTTCAACCTCCAAACAAATTTGCTGTCAGAGGAAGATCTCTACAAATTATATGAAAGAAGCTTTCACATTACAAAATTCTTACAAACTTGTTGAAGAAGAATTCTCTACACTCGCTGAAGACATCAAAAAGGTAGAAATAAATAATTTTTATCTGTTTTTTCTTTCTCTCTCTGAGATGAGATGGAAGAAAGTCTTTCTCTTACCTTTTCTTTTCTCTTACCTTTTCTTTTTTTGCGTTCCTTTTCTTTTTTTGCAATTCATTTTCTTTTTTTGCAATTCATTTTCTTTTTTTGCATTTCATTTTCTTTTTTTGCATTTCATTTTCTTTTTTTGCATTTCATTTTCTTTTTTTGCATTTCATTTTTTTTTTTTGCATTTCATTTTCTTTTTTTGCATTTCATTTTCGCTTTTGCATCCCTTTCTCTTTTTTTTTTTTGCATCCCTTTCTCTTTTTTTTCGCGTCCCTTTCTCTTTTTTTTTTGCGTCCCTTTTTTTTTTTTTTTGCGTCCCTTTCTCTTTTTTTTTGCGTCCCTTTCTCTTTTTTTTTTTAGCCCCTTTCTCTTTTTTTTTTCGCGTTCCTTTCTCTTTTTTTTTTCGCGTTCCTTTCTCTTTTTTTTTTTCGCGTTCCTTTCTCTTTTTTTTTTTCGCGTTCCTTTCTCTTTTTTTTTTTCGCATTCCTTTCTCTTTTTTTTTTTCGCATTCCTTTCTCTTTTCTTTTTTTTTTTGCGTCCCTTTTCTTTTTTTTGCGTCCCGTTTCTTTTTTTTCGCATTCCTTCCATTTTTCACATTTTTTTTTTCCACTTTTCTTTTTTGTCTCTTTTTCTATTTTTTTTCTTTTCTTTTTCTTTTTTACATCTGATTTGAAGATGACCATGCTGTAGCCACCAAGAAAGCAATCATGTGGCAACATGTTCAACAGTTGAGAAGTTCTTTGAAAGTAACTCTGTTTACGGAAATTTTGTCTGATGTTAGGCACACAGACGAAGAAAGAAAATTTTTTTGCAGTGGTGGTAGCAAGATGAGTAACTCCTTTCCAAAGATAGAATTTCAAAAACAGACACAGATGAGTTTGTACATCAATCTTAGCATTTCTCGGCCCATTCTCAGCTAGAAACGAGTATACTTGGTGACTCATACATCTGGTAGCTGTGTCTCTTCAGACTCTGCCATGGCAAGAAGTATCGATGCAACGGCTTTTGGCACACACATTTTAAAATGTAAGGTTTTCTAAAAACAAATACCGCTGGGAAAGTGGTTAATAAAAAGAAATTATTTTTCTCATGCCGAATATCTTTTTAAAGATTTATAGAATTTTGCAGATAAGTCTTCGAGAAATCTTGATGAACATTCTTTTTTCATAGCTGTGCTCTTATAGCTGCTAAATTTGCACGATTACATGAGTTTTATGTAGATAAAGGCAGATAATTACTTAATCCATGGTTTTCCCAGCATTTTCCTATTTACACATGGGTGAACCACATTTTTTAATTTTGTGTACAAGAAGTGTAAGACAATGGAAATGGATGAGAACTCAAACGTAGACAAAGTATACTTAGAAGGTGGAGCTATTGAGGTTGTTGAGAAGTTTTGTTACCTTAGTGATACCATTTGAGCACAGGTTGGAGCAGGTGCTAGTGCGATTACAAGAGTTAGGAGGAGATGGAGTAAGTTACGGGAACTTTTAACATTACTAACCAGCAGTGTTACCAGTGTCGAATAAGGGAAAAGTCAATAAGGCATGTGTAAGCAGTGTGATTATGTATGGAAGTGAAACCTGGCCAGTAGGGGTTAAGGACATAGGTTGCATGAAGAGAAATAATATGAAAATGATATGATGGATGTGTAAGGTGAGTCTTAAGGACGGGCTTAGATCTGATGACTACAGAGGAAGATTAAATCTGGACAGTCTAGGGAGAACAAGATTTCGTTGGTTAGGTCACGTTGAAAGAATAAATCAGAGTGCTTGGGTTAGATAAATAGAACAGTTGAGGTAGCAGGTTCAGTTTGCAGGAGAAGACCAAGGAAAACATGGGAAGAAGTGATCAAAATGTACCTGAGGAATAAAGACCTGGCCAGAGATAGGTTAATTTGGAAGTTATTTAAATATGATGATGAGTCAGAGTAGACTTTGAATGACTGGTTTTAGTTCTAAGACGGTTTAGGATTTTCCATTCCAGTTATCTTATAATACACCAGATGGAAGTTCCTCGATATCAATCGGAGCAGGTGTGCTCTCCAACTTCTCTTTCCAAATATTTAGCTTTACCCCCTTGGATGCAGGAGAAGGTGGGGGGGGGGGACTTTGTCTAAAAACCTTTCTATGACTTATATCTTTGGCTAGAAGCTTTCAAAGAATACACAGTGTTGACCATTGGTTTGCATGAACGTTTTACTTCTGCTAGCAACTTTTCATCTTACATCAATCGGTGCAATCTCAGCTCGATATATATATAGGGTGTTTATGCAGGTAAGTCTGAGTATAATCCCTTTCTCAGCAACTTTGAAATATTTGTCATAAACCGCTGTCAAAAGTAATCAAATTTTGTTCATTCCATTCATCGTTTTCAATATTCTCTTCATCAATCGTCGAATTGACGCTGCTAGATTTGCTTTTGTGTGCCTCTAAAGGTTTTTGTAAATGCATCTGGAGATTTAAATATCAATCAATAGGTGTATCTACTAATTTATTTTCCGATCGATTTTCCTTTGTTGGTAAGACATGGCCAATAAGGGTGATCGATTAGCAGAAGTTGGAAATCTTGGAAGTTGGAAATCTTGTTCAGACTGCTAATCTCCACCAACGCTTCAACTTGAAGTCTCTACCGTCTATCTAGTTGCAACAGTGTCTTCGATGGTTTAGGTATGCAGCTCATCGCCTAGAGGAAGAATTAATTTGTGATGTAACCCTCCCTACCTCTCTATCTCGGTGACGCAAGCGAATCCGTGGGCAACAGTCATCGGGGAGAATTTGGCTGAGCTCTCAGGTTCACAAGTGGTCAGTCTTCAACAGTGGATTAACATAGGTTAACCCATTTCTGCGACCTTGCTCAGGACTGCCGTGGTTTGGATGTGTGCGAGCCACAGAGATAGATTTCTTCCTACAAAATCAATATTTAATTCTGGTCTGTCAGTTTTTCTTATGGCTTGTTGCAGCATGTTGTTAAGAACTAGAAAATATTATTCATTTTAATTATTTCCAAAAAAAATACTTTGTGTGGGTCTGAATTATTTTTAAATGGCCACCATCTTAAAAAATAAAAACAAAACAAGTTGCAAGTAGATACATTGACAATCGACGGCGGATGAGTACAGCTAGTAAATTATATAATTTATTCTGTAAATATTGTTGGTGATTAAAACAAAACAATTTAAAAATCTCGTTTTGTTAACAAAGTATTCTCCATCCAATCTTTCGTGATACTTGTAAGAATTGGATGCACAATGTACAAAGTATATGTGGATGGCGAAGCTGTTAGGAAGTTTTATTACCTTGGGAGATACCATTGGAACACAGGATGAAGCAGGTGCTAGTGATTTCAAGAGTTCGGAGCGGATAGAGTAATTTCAGGAAACTTTTACCATTACTAACTAGCATAGCGTTACCATTGTCGACCTCAGAGGAAGATTAAATCTGGACAACATAAGAGGATCTGTGGAGAACAGGAGACTTTGTTAGTTTGGTCACATTGAAAGAATGGATGAGAGCACTTAAGTTTGTAGATGTAGAACAGTTAGGGTAACCGGGTCAGTTGAAAGTAAGGCCAAAAGTAAACATGAGTAGAAGTGATAAGGATGGACTTGAGAGAAAGGAATAAATAAAGCCGTGGCCATAGATGGGTTAGTCATCATCATTAACCGGTTTATTTGTTGAATCAGGCAACAATTAATCATCTGCTGGGGGTGGGGCCTGATTGTCTAGTTGTATTTCGACTAGACGTAGTTTTTTAGTGCAGAAGTCAATTTTTTAAAGCCGTCCAACATATGCCAGCATTTAAAACGGACGTTAAACCAAATATGATTATGATGATGCTGACTAGTGGTACCCCCTTATAGATTAGATGATGAGCACGAGTCCCTAGCACCAACATTGCTCATATTACTCTGGTTAATTATTGTTTTCTCTTCTGTATTTTTATTATTAGTTTTATTTATTTGTTTTTTTTTAATCTTTTTTTGCAGCTCACATCATCTGATAAATTAGAATTACAAAACATTGCACATTATCATCTGGATGGCCACGGTAAATCAATTAGACCCATGACTGTTATGCTGATGGCTAAAGCTTGTAATTACCATCATTCATATGATGATAGGTAAGTAACTATTTGAATTTTCTTCAACTATACACAGAAATGGCGGAAGTAAATAGACACCCTTATTATTATTAATAACAAAGACTCCTGTCAAAGATTGCTACGCTTACCTTCAATTGTTAGTATATTTAAATTATTTCCAACATTCATCAAAGGTAAGTAACTCTGGTTCAAATAATGTTACTTAGCTTACCTGAACACTCAATGTTTAAAAAAATGTTGTTTTTTTACTACTATGTATATATATTTATCGCAGGAGAAAAGTTCCTATTAATTTTTACTCTGACCATTTGAAGAGAAGAAAAAAAAAATCTTGTCTGGTATTTAAAGATTATCTCTGATTTTAAAATAGATTAGATTATTCTTTTAAATGTCAGGTAGTGTCTGACACAGGTGTCTATAATAGATGTTTATGAAAATATTACAAGAGCCTTATTTTAGTATAGAAAAGAAACGTACACAAAAACATTAAGCTCATATATATATATATATGCACATACATAAAAATTAAATAGACACCCTTATGATTAATAACTAAGACCCCTTTCAGATGTTCATGGTCAACTTGGAAAAGAAGATACTCATCGTTATCCTTCTCTGGTGAATTGGACAATCGCTTGATTAATAGTGAAAAGTGGAATCCCGAGATTTGCGGTGATTCCTGTCCAGGTGCAGTAGGCACCCTGAGTGGACTAAGCTGGCTTCCTCCATCGGAGGAAGTTTTTAGGGAATATTAAATTCACAAACGGTCCCTAGTCACATGTTTATCCGCTCAGGCAAGATTATTTTAATGAGATTAGTTTTTGCAGGGAGCTGGCACCGTCCTCTCACATACAGCGCCTTGGATTCTCAAATGGTCACTGATCTGGTACTGACCAGGCTCAGCGTCAATTAACTTTAGTGATCTAACGAGAACCGGTGTGTCAACGTGATTATGCTGGCGGTTGATGCTGATTAAATCAACATTCAGATTGACCCACCATGCAATAAATTCTGACAATTCCGATGCTTCTTTAGTCTATGGCATGCTTAAATCGTGATAAATGATACATATCATGATATTTGAAACATAAAATTAGCAATTGTATAAAATTTTGAACTTTCATATTTTTATACATGTATCTGTATATATCGTCTCATACAATGAACTATTGTTGTCAAAAATAACAATACTACTTCTTTTAAAATGATATAATATATGTTATTTCAGGCATATAAAAGTATAATGCTGTGGAATTTTACAAAGAAATGACCCTGTTTTTTTTTTTGTTTCCTCCAACTTTCTTTTCTCTTTGTTTTTGCTTGGGATGGGTATACTACCAGTTGCCAGATATTCATCCGCTATTTCAAAGACTCCAACCAAGGGATCGTTTTAGGATTCTAACCATTCTTTTTAAGTGCAATTGTTTGGATTTCTCTTGCACTTGGTTCACCGGGTGTATTCGGCAGGTAGTTTTTTAAGTTCTTTTTCGTGAGCTAACTCCTATGATTGCTCGAATGATTGAAATCTTCCTACGGTTCCAGTTTCTTTCCATGTTGTACATAAGATCTTGGTATTTACTTCTCTTTTCCCTCTCAGCTCTGTTTAGGCCGGCATCATTGGGGACACTGACTTTAACTAGGGTTGCTATTTTCTTCCTCTTGTTCCATATCAATGTCAGGTTTAATAGCTGCATTTCCTAAGTATGTAGCTGTAGAGAATGCATAGTCATAGTGGATGGTGTATGACTAATTTCCAACAGTTCTTTCTGGTATATGTTCCCAGAACTTGCTACTATACTGGATGTTCAATTTTTTACAGCTGGTCCAGTAAAGATATTTACATACTCCATTGTGTAGTAGCCGTCTCCCAGCAGAACCGACAACTAGATGTCAAGTAGTTCACACTCTCCACTTCAGTGTAGCAGAATCTGCACTTGTTGTTGCTGAGACCACTCTTCTCAAAAGCATTGGTCATCAGACCTTGATCTTGTGCATCCATTATCATCCTCTCCTGATCATAGTGGAGTGATACTTTTTTTTTTAGCCAGTCTACAGAATCTTCTATATATTCCTGCAGAGGTTAAGTTGCTTTTGCACCCTTAGTTTCCAAGGCTTTTGTTTGTTTTGTTTTTTAACATATTTCACCCCAAACAAGGCAACCTACCACTGTAGACGTAAGGGGTTACTGAGAATTAGGGTGTAGGTTTTGGATGTCATCCTAAGTTGGGAGCTGTGTAGCGAGATGTCTGTTTACATTAGTTTTAAACCTCTGCATGTCGGTACAGTCGGGGAAGCAGGGAGGGAGTTACAGAGGCTGGCAGCACGAGAAAAGAAGCTATTAGAGAAGAAGGCTCTCCGGCATCTGGGGACCTCCACGGTGAATGGATGGGATTTAGCTGATTGTCGAGTTGGTCTAGTGTATTTACGTCGAGGGGCACCAGAGCAGCCAGTCGTGTTGTTTATGATTCTCTGGGATTCTATTAGGTTTGGTTAGTGACGTGAGGAAGTGTTTTCCTAACAATGTATAGTCCTGCTGCATAAGTAACCTTGTTAAGTTCTGTGAAGGCATAAGTAACTTTGTTAAGTTCTCTTAATACGTTACTGTCCAAATGTTCTTCCTCTTTTCTCTTATTGTTTGTGTGTTTTGTACTTCTTTCTTCTGGTCACACATCAAATGCTTTGCTCTCCCTTCCTTATCACCTGACCGAATTTTAAGACTCTAGCTTTTTTTTATAATAATAAAATCATCAAAAGTGCATGTATAGTACATATGGATAGGAACAGTGAGTACAGACATAGAGCTAGTGGCTGGCCCCCGTGTTTTTGGCGTTCGACGCTGGAACCGGGAATAACTGAAGTATGCCAAGGACTCAGCAGCCGATTGACGGGGGTGGACTGCCTTGACGCGAGATGCGGTGAACTCATTTGGTGCCAGCTCAACCCACCCCGAGTGAATGCCATTACAGTTATAGTACATAGGACAATGTAAAATTGTCAGGGAAATGAAAAGTATGTGTCACGATATGCATGTGTTTGGAGGTGAACATCAGGTGTAGTTTGGGAAAATTTCAGAAAGCGTGAGGTGTCTCAGCAGCCAATAATTGATGCAGGCAGTTTGTTCCATGGTTCAACCATTCTAAGTGTGAAAGTTTATTTTCAAAAGTTATGGGAGCTGTGTTTTCTGAATTTGTAGGCATGTGCAGATGTTGTTACCAAGATGATTAACAATTATGAATGGAATTAATAAAATTTGATTACTTATGAGGTTGGTTTATGACAAGTATTTATTGACGTTAAATTTGAAGATGTTGTAACCCTCAGGGAAGCAATCTTACTAGCTGCATTTCCTAAGTATGTAGCTGTAGAGAATGCATAGTCAAAAGAAGGTCGGCGGTTACATCGGCCGAAATGTAAGAATAACATCCAAGATGAGACCAGTAGTCCAAATTATCAATCCTCATCTAAAAAATCTTAAAACATAACTTTAAAAATATCTGCAGTCGTAAATCATCATATTCAGTTATATGTTCATTTTACATGCTGACATGTGGTAGATAGCTTTAAGAAATTGACTTCCAAACTAACCGATCTCTGACCAGGTCTTTATTTATTCCTTTCTCTCAAGTCCATTTTCATCACTTCCTCCCATGTTTTCCTTGGTTTATCCCTGTGAACTGGACCTGCTACCTTCACTGTTCTACATCTACTAACACAAGAACTTTAATCCATTCTTTCAACGTGGCCATACCATCAAAGTCTCCTGTTATGCACATATCTCTCTAGACTGTCCAGATTTAATCTTCCTCTGAGATCATCAGAACTAAGCCTGTCTTTAAGACTCACATTACACATCCATCATATCATTCTCATCATTTCACTCAATGCTACACATGTCCTCAACTCCTACTGGCCAGATTTCACTTCCATACATAATCACATTGTGTACACATGCCTGAGATACTCTTCCCTTAGTTGACAGTGGTAATGCTCTGCTGGTTAGTAATGGTACTCCATCCACTTCTAACTCTTGCAATTACATTAGCACTTGCTCCACCCTGTGCTCCAATAGTATCACTAAGGTAATAAAACTTCTCAACAACTTCAATAGCTTCGTCATCCAGATATACTTTGTCATCCATCTGCAATGTCTTACACTTCTTACACGCAAACTGGTTATCCTCTTTCAACCTACCAGTAATTCTACTGCACTTCTTGTGTATCCAGTGCTTACAAGTACCACAAAAAATTGAATTACACCCGACTCCCTTTTCCAATGAAATAATAAGATCAATTATATTTGAGGCATTCCAGAATGAGCACTGACCAAAAAGACACATTTTTCCATGACACTAGTTTTTTTTTTTTTACTTTACGTTTTTGTTAACTTTATATTTATTTATAAAAAAATGAATTTTTAATCAAAGAAAAAAGTTACCAACTTTTTATGAAAAAAAAATGTATAAGCAAACGAAACAAATTGAAACAAAAAACATTTAAATAAGTGGATGTTATGCAGAGATTGCATCACACAATTCGAAAAGGGTATTTCCTAAGTGTCTTTCATGCCACAGGAATTCCTTCAGATGGGAATACAAGTGAAATCTTCTATAACCGAGCATTCTGTCAGTGTGAGATCCTTCTAGACTGAGGCAATTTTTATAATTGTTCCAATCCAGAGTGTCTCTTTTTTGGGAAGCTGGATTTTTTTCCTACATCAAAAACCGACATTGTGTCTAAGTCTGTCCATCTGGGGAAGCAAGCACACTTGTCGCTGCATCATAGCTCGCACGGATATAGTGAACTAATGGACCAAACTCTGAGCCGCCCGGCAGATGGAGTCATGACTAACAGTGTCAAACGCCTTGGACACATTGACCATCATTGCACAGAGGTCCCGTGTCTCTTGATGGGCACTCCACAAGACTGTATGGAGTGAAGCAGTGGCCTCCAACAACCATCTCGCACCTGGAACGCAAACTGGTCCAGAAAGTCTGACCATCTATGCGCCAAGATCCTATGGAGGCAGTGTAAAACGACCGAAGAGACAGCAATGGTTTCTTTTTTTAGCATTTGTTTGTTTATTATTAAATTTTTTGTAAATAGAATTGTATGTTTTGAAATTTTATTTTATTATGCTTGTAAATAAATGTATAACACCCCCCTTACCTTTTTTTTTTAATAAAAATCTGTGAAGACAAGTGTGCATATTGCTTTGTATATGATTCAACTGGAAGGAAAAATTTAAGGCATCAGTCTCAAGGCAAAATGTATCTTTTTGGTCATTGCTCATTCTGGGGTGCCTCAAATATAATTGATCCAAATAATGTAAATGTGAGCTTACATAATGACTAATATTTTTGTTTTCTTTTTTTTTTAATTTTGTTTGCAGCATTCTATATCCACAACGTGTAATAGCGATGATCTCTGAAATGATACATACAGCAAGTCTCATACATGACGATGTTATTGATATGTCTAATATCAGACGGGGCAAACCCACAGTCAAGGCTTTATGGGGCGAACGAAAGGTAAGAATTATTCATATACTCCCTCTCCCTTTCTTTTTAATATCACAAATGAACTTTACTTTTTGTTAATCTGTTTCGATGCAAAATATAAGTTACTAAAAATCTGTGACCCATTGAGTGAGTTGTTGAACTTGTATGTGATTGTTTGAATGAGGAAAAAGTGAGTTTGCAAAGCGAGTTAAATTTTTTTAAATAAAGACAACATCTAAAATTAGTCTCTTTCTGCTTGATATCTCTCCCTTTCTGTTTGTCTCTTTCTCTCGATACAGATTAAATAGTATTATTATTACTCATATGCCGCTGTCTTTCTTCATTCATATAGAGAAGAGAGGAGAGGGAGAACGTTGAAGGGAAAGTGATTACTTTTGACTGTTAATAAACAAAAGAAGGGGGATAAAAAATGATCCAAAATTAGTCTCTCTCTGCTTTATATCTCTCCACCTCTTGACCATCTCTTTCTCTTTCTAGTAAAATAATAAAATAAAATTTCCCAGAGACTCATTAAAATAAAATTTGTGAGTCCCATGACTCACTAAATTAACAAGTTATCAGCTACACTGCACAAATCTTTTCCAATGACGACATTGTTTAAAATTCACCATCCTTTTTGTGACCAAATCTTTAATCTTAAAACTAACTTAAAAGAAAGAATGCGGAAATGTTATATGATCCATAATCATTAGATACCAATTAAGCAAGATTCCATGAATTTCAATTTCTTCGTAAGGTCCCTTAAGCCTAAGCCTTAAATTTTAGACATTTTCTAGAATCAAAAACATGTAATGGATTTTGATCAAAATTAGAATAAAGATTTTAGACATGGGATGGGTATATTCTTCTTGTGTGTTAGTGTGTATGTGTATATTTTCTCATTTTTTTTTTTTTTTTTTCTTATCTTTTTGTTTTTGCTGGGGATGGAGCATCCTACCGGATGCCAGACATTCACCAGCTATTTCAGACACTCCAGCCGAGTGATCTTTTTAAGATTATAACCATCCCTTAAAGTGTATATATGTGTGTGTGTTCTCTATAGAAAGGTTAGAGAATCTATATAAAAAATAAAAGTGTATTCATATGTACAATCTTCCGGGAAGACGATGGAAGTCGTCCCAAATCTCTAAATGCACTCCTAAGAGGGTTCTAAAAACATACCCCCTCCCCTATGTTAAAATTTTAAATATATTCTATTTTATGAAACTTAAATCATATCTATAAAATTTTCTCGGTAAGACAATGGAAGTGGTGCCGGATCTCTATGTGCTATCTAAGGGAGTTATGAGGGCAAACTTCCTTAAAACTTCAAATGCGTATATCCGATTTTAATGAAATATAAACCATATGGATAAGACACTAATTTCCTAAATTTCAGTTTCTTCTGATTATATGGGGAGGGGGGAGGGTCAGTACAAAAAAAAAGTAAGTAATCCCAAGCAATGTTTGGTCTTCTTGTTAGTGTGTGTGTAAAGATTATGAATTTAGTATATATAAAATAAAATTAGTATTAAATAAAAAAAAAATTGCATAAATATAATACTTTAATACAATTCAAAAAAGCATTGAGAAATATCCAAGTGATAGACACTTCAATTATTTACAGCAAAAATAAAAATCTATAATGAAAGGGGTCAATGCTTAATATGATACCTAATTTCAGTAATTATAGAAAAAGTGTTTATAATTAAATATAAAATATTTTTCTAAAAATATTTCAAGTACTACTGATAGTCTCCAAAATATAGTTGCTGTATTTTAGTTATTAATGGGCTAGAAAATAGATCCAGGCAAAACGGAAGTCACCTAAATTATATAAGTATAATGCAACAAAGGAAAATAAAATAAGGAATAAGATGATTAAATACCCGAAGAAAAAAGGAAATGACTGGGCGAAACAACAAAGGACAGTCAGTGAAAATGTGTTTTAATTCAGGAATATTTAGATTAATAATTATAGCTGATGATGAATGATTAGCAATACAAATAGATAAAAGGATAGAATACATATGTTACCACCTGGATATAACGAGACCAATTATTTATATATATATATATATATATATATATATATACTAGACCACCCGTGACCCGTTGGGTCAGTTTGTTATATTAGCTATGTATGAGCGTGACACTTGTGGCATAAAGAAAATAGGTTTTTTTTACATAACAGAAGCATTTCTATGAAAGTATATTAAAATGAAAAAAGAATATAGATAGATTTCTATGAGTCATTCTGTTTATTATAATTGTTTTTTTTTTAAATTACAGTTACTGAATTATAAGTGGTTGGCCATACTTATAGGTAAATATGCACTGAACAGGTACCATAATACTTATTATAGTTAAATTCAAATTTTGATATATCATCTTTTAAATGAAATTGTTAGTTGAAAGTACAGAATAATAAAAGGGCGATTTGAGAAAGGAAGGGGGTACAGCAGGCTTTCTCGCATACGTAACGAAAACAGAGGGAGTAGGAGTGGTGAAATCTATGAGAGGGAAAGTGGGAGGTGGTTTCGTTCACCGACCGCTAGTATGGCTGATATTAATAATGAGTGTTGTTTTTTTGTTTTGTTTTTTAAAAGGGAGGAGTTTTTTTGAAACTGCGACAGACTTTACGAAGTCCTCCCGTTGAATGTTTTTAGCCGTGAAGAAAACAAAAAAACTATTTAATGAAATTAAATGAAATTGTTTATATTAAAAGCGATATAAAAATTTCCAGAATGAAAAATTTCATGCGTTCGTTAATCATAATAGAGAATAACGGAATTGGAATAACAGATTGAAGACGATGCTATTTACGCATGCGCAACCGGATGTTGAAAACCGGAAAGCTGAAAGCTGATTGCAAACATACAAGATCAATAGACTTTTAGTATTATATAGATTAGTATGTTGATAATGAGTACTGATTGTAATTTAAGTTCTGCTCGTCTAGTTTTTCATGTTTCTTTTGTGTTTTTGCTTTGTTTTGTACAATTAGCACTGAAGATAGCCACACCAAGAAATATATGCACAGGAGCATTTTACAAATATCTTGGTGTTAGACGAAACAATTGTATGCTGAATAAAAAATAAGTTTTATGAAATGGTGTGAATCTGTCCTTTATAACATTGATATTGTATAAAATGACATAAGAAATATTGAATATATATATATATATATATATATATATATATATATATAAATGTGAAAGTTTTTTCATTTATTCCGACTATATTCATGTCAAAACACGTTAATCTTATTTAATTCAATTTTATATTTAAACTAGCGGTACCCGTCGCCCGGCGTTGCACGGGAGAAAGTACTACCTATTGCATAAAAAAGAAACCGCCTATTGTTCCCCCCCCCCCCGCTCTACTGTGTTGGTGAACGTTTTAAATTATAAAAAAAAGAAAAGAAAAAGAAAGCAGAATGGGATCGAACGCCGATACTGGCGATAATGGCGAAAATGAAACCGCCCTTCTTAACCATTGCGCCACAGTTACAACTTGAAATATTCACGTGAAAATAGGCGAGTTAAGCTAAGCTTGTTTACTGGCAGCTTCTGGCGACGCAAATTTAAGTTCAATAATGACACGGTTTAGGTAATTTATTTGTGAATCATATACCTTTAAGTATATGATTTTGAAAATATAAATGTGTCGGGTTCTAACAGCATCTTGGCGGCTATTGAATTAAGTAGGAAGTCGATTTAATGACGGAATTTTAGCCGTCATGTTTGTAGAATGAATGTTGCAGGTACTGTGTTCGTTAATGTCATTCGCTTGATTCCGGAATAGATGTAAATGTGGAAATCATAGTTAGAAATAGGAAAAACGTAATCTGATATTCGCGGAATATCAGCGGATTCAACGGGAGCGGTCATTATTTGTTTGCGTAGTGCTTTATATTATGTAGTAAAATAATGCCAGACAAATACAAAATAACAATGGGTGCTTTATGAAAATTATACTGTGTTTATTAGTACCCGGTGTCGATGAGTGTAGTCACAGTACAAAATTGTTAGGGAGAAAAGTTTTTACTACCACCTATATGGAGTTGGTTTTTCAGAGAGTCGTGGATGGCGGGCCAAATGTAATATTTAGTGTAAGCTGGCAAAAAAGAATAACAAATGTACTAAAACACGCTCGAGTGACCAAGTGTAATGTAATGGTGAGTTTAGTAGCCGGTGATGCATGTGGTTATTTTCCTATTCTCCGAGAAGGTACAGGGGAAAAATCGTCTCTACTTTATATATTAGACTAGCGGAACCCGTCGCCCGGCGTTGCACGGGAGAAAGTACTACCTATTGCATGACGTCAAATAAAAAAAAGGAAATTACTTATTTTTCTTCCCCCCCCCCCCCCCGCGTCTATTGTGTTGGCGAATGTTTTAAATCAAAAAAAATATATAAAAAATGGTTGAGTAGAATGGGATCGAACGCTAAAACAGGTGATAGTGAATCCTGCCTTCTTACCGACTGCACCACGCATTCGGGTTAAAATAGATGTGAAAATAGGTTAATTACCTTAATAATAAATAAGAACCGGTGCTTTGTGAAAATTAAACTGTGTGTATTAGTTCCCGGTGTCGATGAGTAGAGTGACAGTACAGAATTGTTAGAGAGAAAAGTTTTTGCTACCACCTATATGGAGTTGGTTTTTAGGAGAGTCGTGGATGGCGGGCCAAATGTAATATTTAGTGTAAGCTGGGAAAAAAGAATAACAAATTTACTAAAACACGCTCGAGTGAATAAGTGTAATGTAATGGTGAGTTTAGTACCCTGTGATGCATGTGGTTATTTTCCTATTCTCCGAGAAATTATAGGGGAAAAATCGTCTCTACTTTATATATTAGATATATATTATATATACCCAACAGAACAATGCCAAAACACACTGACCAACATGCTTCATTTGAATAATAGTTTTATAAACTCTCTCAAATAAATTAATATTTTGCACAATTCATTTCTATTTTTGTACTCCACTTTCCTTGCATAAATATAATACTTTTCTTAATATTAATAGTAGTAGTAATATTAATTGCGATTTAATGAAAAATGTTTTACATTCATAATCATTATTTTGAAATTTGAAAGATAACTTTCGGTTTTTGTTGTTATTGACGATGACAACGATGATGTTGCTGATTATGAAGATGAATATTACATTTGCCATTTTAAAAAAAAAAAAAAGCCTGACCTTTCTAAATTACAAAAAAAAATAGAATAATATTTTTTTTAAATCGTCATTAAGATGTGTTTTATATTTCTTTCTTTAATAATAAAGGTGAAAAACACAAAGTTACCATTTTAAATTATTCAGGAATATATAATTGCTTTAGTTGACCAATTGACGTTCCACATTTGGCGGTTGTCAAGAATAACCAATAGAATGACAAGGTGCGCAAAAAAACAAATAGTAAACATAACTTTTACCAAAGGCAATGAAAGTTACTTTTTCAACCCACCTGCCTAATTTTGTTTGGTTTTAAAGTACTTTAAAGCGTTTTTTTTTGTTTTTTGTAAATGAAAATCATAAAAATGTGACAAAAACATTGTTTCTTTGTTTTTCTGTAGATAAGGCTATAGCTAGATTAATTGCTGCTCGGAGGGCGCCTAGTTTTTGCTAGTATATATATGTCAACATGTTTTGTTTCTAGGCAATTCTTGCTGGTAACTTCATCCTCTCTCAAGCATCATCAGCATTAGCTAATCTACAAAATGAATATGTTGTAACTGTGATTTCCGGTGTTATAGAAGATTTAGTTAAAGGTAAGTTCCTTTTCAAAAAAAAAATTTTTTATTAAAATTTCTGGATCAAATGGATTTGAGGCACCCCAAATGAGTAGCAACCAAAGGGGCGCATTTTGTCATAACACTGTTGTTTTTTTGTTTTTTGTGTTTTTTTTTACTTTCACTTCCGGTTTTTATAGCAAAAAATCTAATATTTATTATAATATTTTTTAATATAATTCAATTTTTTAAATATCTGTTCCAAATTGTGTGACACCATCTGTTCACAACATCTTTTTATTTAAATGTTTTTTATTTGTTTGTTTATACATTTTGCTTAAAGAAAAAGCTTTGTAAATAAATCTATGAACTCCTTAAGTTGGAAAATTCGTCTGTATTTCAGATTTTTTTGCCATTGACAACTTGCATTACTGTATATTTTGTTCATAATTCAATCAGAAGTAAAAAAAAAAATTAAAAAATTAATCTGTTAAGACAAAATGTGTCTTTTTGGTTGTTGCTAATTCTGAGGTGCCTAAAATTCATTTGATCCAAATTTCTTTAACTAAACTGAAAATCTTTTTTGTAATCCAATGAATATATTGTCAATCAAATTATTTAAGTTATTTTCTGAATTGTAAATAATCTGAATACTGTATACAGGGTGTTTGTAAAATCGTTGACATAACTTCGGGATTATGTTTTATGTTTGTAAACTAGCCTCTTTGTGTGCGTGGGTTGCTTTTGTAATAGTACTCCATTGCTAGTCTAATTTCTGTTGTTGTTCATTTCTTCCTCTTCATGGTCTTTGGTTTCTGCTGGTCATATTTATTTACCTGTATTTGGTCTGTTGTATTATGTCACCTAAAATAAGAAAGGACAACATTCGCAAGATTGTGACCGGGTCTTCATGTTGGCTATCAATGATCATGACTCTCGGATCTTTCTTCTGAGTCCTACAGCTTGACGATAAATTTGGATTTAAAAAAAAAAAAGATTTAATAAATATTTTATTTATTTGACAAAATCTTGCGTCAAGTCGTCTGGCTTCTAAAATTTCAAAGTTTATCATTTCAACGACGTTTCTTACTGTAGTAACACTTATTTAAATATGTATGTTTTCTTATGTAAATTCGATAAGCATACTGGTGCTACTAGATCAAGCTGTCTGAAGCTTCCTGACTTAAAATGCACCAAACATTGATGTTATTGTTTTTTCCTTTCCCTTTTGCACAACTCTATCATGTTCTGCAAAGCTAAAAACCAAAACATTTTTCCTCTACAAAACAACCAAACCAAACACCATGAATAAATAATTGAAGATATAAAGAACTTGAAGCATAAAAACTTTTTACCAAAATGACCTGATTCGGCATTAAATAACCCGAAAACGGTTGATATGGTGTAAAACAAAACAACCCAACCAAACCAGCAATAAGCATACATGATATTTCTTGGTTTGCTCAAATCAATTTAATAAAGACTGAGGTATTAATATGAACAACATTTAAAATTGAAGCTTTTTAGCGTCCTTCATTGTATTAGTTTTTGAGTTAAAAATAACAAACAAATGGGACCAAGTGTAGTTTCAGTATGATAATTATGCTTGCAGGTGAAAGGAACGAATTTAGCACAACACCTTATATGATGTTATTCAAACCACATATTTACAAACGTAACAAAACATATTTTCCAATTGACTTAATTTTAAATTAACATTTAGATTTATGTATTTGGATTATTCGGACTACTGTTCTTATCTTGGATGTTATTTTCACGTTTCGACCGATGTAACCTCTGACCTTCTTCAGGTGGGTATCGTCGAAATCGGGAGTCTGTATGGAATTTTGAACGGAACTCTTTATTTAACCCTTGGGAGTAGCTTGTTCTTGTTCCGTGAGCCATGACCGAGTACAAGTCTTGAGTAATTTGTAAATGTATTCTTAGTATCTGTCACTTAGAACTGATTATTACTTATCACTTTTATCCGTTGCACCACATGTCATCCAAGATGAGAACAGTAGTCCAAACAATACAAATTATCAATCCTCATCTGAAAAATTTCCAAACATTTAGATTTCGATTTCAAAAAAAGTGTCAGATTTGTCTCAATCACTCTATAGTCCAATTTTTGCATGTTGGTAAAAGTAAGTAAAGTGGTCGACCATAGTCAATGGCGGCCTGAAGGTTTCCTTTTTATAGGCTACTACACTGATGTGTAGGGGAGGGCTCCACTCCTTTCCCAGGATTACTCCACTTACCCTTGATCCTAACCTTAAAATGCCAAGTGTTTGACAGGGAAGCATCAAGGACTATTTTCTTAAGTCTTTGGTATGACTTGACCAAGGATTGAAACCTGGTCTCCTGGACCATTAGCAAACACTCTTACTTTTATGCCAGTGGATACTTTAAGAGAACATAAGTAGTTTACATTTTATTTTGCTTATGGCATAATAATGTTATGGTGTCAGCTGTTATATATAGTCACCTCCTACTCACATGGATAACTCCTGATAGCTGCAACCTCCTCCCACTATTACTGATTACTCTCTCTCTCTCTTTCTCTCTCTCTCTTTAACAGTAGTCAGAAACTCTAATAAAATAATTTCAAGTTGTAAACACGTCTTCATTACTCCTGCAATATTCTTGTTTATTATAAGTAGCAACAAGTTACATCATCATCATGTTCAGTTTAATATCTGTTTTTCATGCTGGCATCCTTATCACTTTATTCCATATTTTCTTTGGACTTCCCCTGCCAATTGACCATGCTACCTCAACTAATCTACATCTAATGTAACCAAACCAATAAAGTCTTCTGTCCTGCACCCGTTTCCCTATCCATATCCCATAACGTCAAGGACTTTGTCAGAGGGTTATGCATATATTTTATCTGTCCTAACTTTTCAGTGGGTATGATAGAACCTGGTAGAGCTCATATCCTCTCCAGGCAACATACAGCACCTGGTATTCCCAAATGGTCACCCATTTAGTACTGGCCAGGCTCAACGTTGCTTAACTTCGGTGATCTAACGGGAGCTGGTGTGTAAATGTGATTATGTTCTATACTGTTTAGATTTAATCTTATTCTGAGGTCATCATACCTGAGCCCATCTTTAAGACTCGTATTACACAAGTCTGTCCAAGTCTTTATTTATCCAACATTCTTTCAAGTCCATTCTTATTCCTTCATCCAATGTTTTTCTTGATCTTCCCCTGCCAACTGACTCGACTACCTCAACTCTTTTCCATCTACTAATCCAAAGCACTCTCATCTATTCTTTCAATGTAACCAAACCAACAAAATCTTCCGTTCTCCTTATACTGTCCAGATTTAATCTTCCTCTGGGGTCATCAGACCTAAGTCTGTCTAAGAATCACATTGCACATTCATTGTATCATATTATTTCTCTCTATGCAATGCATGTCCTCAACTCTTACTGGTCAGGTTTCACTTCCATACATCATCACACTGCATACACATGCCTGCCACAAATATAAAATCAGCCATCTTTGTATCTATCTATATAAACTACATGCTCATAAGACTTGGATCACTATTTGTACATTTAAGTGCTTTACGTATCTTTTTTTACAAAAGGAAATCATCAAAATGTAAGTTCACAACGGGGGAGCGGGTAAAAGATTTTCGAAATGTTCTCATTTATTTTTAAATGAATTTTTTAAAACTCATTTGTTTTGTTTTTATGATGATGATGATGATGACTGTTCAATGCGAGTTAAAGACAGGCTTAGAGGAAGATTAAATCTGGACAGTATAGGGAGATGTGTGCAGAACAGGGGACTTTGATAGTATGGCCACGTTGAAACAATGGATGGGAGTTCTTGAGTTTGTAGATGTAGAAGAGTTAAGGTAGCAGGTTCAGTTTACAGAGGAAGGCAAATGAAAACATGAGAGGAAGTGATAAGGATGGATTCGAGAGGAAGAGGGATAAATAAAAACCTGGCCAGATAGGAAGTTTGGAAGCCAATTTCGAAAAGCCACCCGACACATACATGCCAGCGTGTAAAACCGACATTAAAACAAATATGATGATCACTTAAAATTTCCAAATTAATTTCCAATATTAGAGGAACTACAAGAAAGCGGACAAAAATATGTTCACAAAGCAGTTAAGCATTCAATTTGTGATCATGGTTTGTGCATCTGTAATTTTTACAGACATTGAGGACAAGATGTCTGACACCCGTAACATTATTATGTAGTAAGAGTTTATGATTACCCACTCTAAAAGTTCAATTAGTTCAAGAAAAAAAGTTCTTTTTTCTTTTTTTCTCGTCTCTTTTTTGCTTTTCCTTTTTTGCTTTTCTTTCTTCTCTTTTTCTTTTTCCTTTTCTTTCTTGTTTTTTTCTTTTCCTTTTTTTATTTGTTCCCCTTCTCTCCCTTTTCCGTCTTTTTCCCGCCCTCCTCTTATATTATTATAAAGAAATGCAAAAAAGAAAAGAAAATTACTCGCTCTGCCTATAAAAATGTCCTTGCCTATTTTACTTGCAGAGTGGAGCCCTGTAAGTCTCTTTCACCCGAAGATGAAATGAATTGCAAATCCCAGATCACTCTAATCTCTTATCTAAAATGTATCTCTACCAGTGTGCCATCATGACGAAACTAAAAAAAACACAAAAATATGCTGCCAGTACCTCCAAAGAAATTTAATGTCATTTTGAGAAGTGACGAGTTTAAATATTCTGTGATCCATTTGTAAAACGTTAATTTTGGACATATTCATGCTCTTTGCAATTCAAGTTGCAAATTTGTTTGGTAAGTGTAGTAAAAACAACTGAACGCCATATAGCTTCATATGTTCTTTCTGTTCTTTGTCTATTCAGTAATTAGATAGGTATATGCATGTACTTATCTTTATTTATTTGGTTTTCCTCTACCCTGGTTGGTCCGTGGTATGACCCGTAAAGTGCATCAAGTGGTTAGGCCCCTGTTTGAGAACTTTGGAGTCATCCCTTAGTTGTCATTGTAAACATGCACAGTGTTGCATGTTTAGTGGGGTGCATAGATGCATGATGCAGATGACAGCTCGGTGATGGGAAAAATACCTCGCTCGGGGTTAGACTACCAAAGAAATCGGCTGGGCCCTTTGAAAAATGTGATTACCTCTTTAAAACGGGGGTTCATGCTGAGAGATCAAACCACTCAAAATCTTACAGAATTAATGTCCACTTCAGTTAAGAGGCTCCCTGGTCAGTAGGTTTTTATGTCCAGTGATAAAACGGCCCGTAATTTTTAAGTAGTTTGGCTGTATGGTCTACCCCAAATGACAACAATATCTATATATATATATTCCAACAAGACTGACAAAGAGGGTCAGTTAGGTTTCTGTGGGTATCAGAGACAAATGGGCCTGTAGGTCTTAAGCTGATGGATTGTTTGTGTTTGGTTGGGTGATATGTTTGTCAATTTTTGCAGGTCTTTCGTTCGGTGGAGAAGCCGGGTATTATTGTAAGCCAAAATAAAACATTTCAAACTTGAATTGTGATTGGAAGAAAAAATCCTTTTGTTACAGCAGTGACTGAGACCACATGATTGACACTATGGCTAGTGTCGAAATCAAGCACTTAATTCTGACAAAGACTGAAAACATGCACTAGGTTGCATGTTTTAGTGGTGTATGCGAATGGCAGACGTTGCAGGTGATAGGTGCCTTGTCAAAGGGGCAGTGGCACAGCTGAATTTGAAAATATCTCTGATTTTGTATTTTGAGCCACACAGAATCTTATTTCTCTTTTAAATGAAATAAGTGCCTCATAAAAACAGGGAATCATGCTGAGACCCAAAAGTAATGTTTGTAGATGGGCTCCATGATAAACCCCTTTGAATATCTCTCGTGGATATCTCCAGCAGTCAGTTTATGGGTGGTCGAATGGTGACCGCTGAGAAAGACTAAAATCCAAGATTTCCGGGCAAGAGGAAAAAGATCTCAGCCATGGGCAGGGGAAGTGAGTTAGGTCTGACAATAAATATTACTTTTAGACCGCCATCAGACTCTCACAAAAACATACTCCATACAGATGGTAGCAAACAGTTTTCTCCCTAACATTTTCCTACTCCTACCATCTCACTTTGCGCCCGTAAATAAATTACATCGGATAATTTATACAATGATAACCGTAATTGTTTCATTTCATTCCTCTAACAATTTTGTACATAATATACCAGATTCATAAATCAAATAATAAAACCTCCCTCATATTCCTTGCTAATTCCAGAATATCAGATTAGATAAAATTATTTACTGTTCTTCGTTACTTACAACTATTAACAATACACTTCAACTTATTCCAGAATATTAGAATTAATTTATTTATCTACCTCCCATAAGGTAAGATGTGACACAAGGTCGGAAAAGTGGGATTAGATAAGCCAGTGCTCGAGAGGTGAGCACTCTGGCCATTTAAAACTTGCGTGGGTAGTCTTGTCGGCATTCCCCGGTAGGGGCGCTTCAGGCAGTAAGCAATAAACTTACTCCTCCCCAAAGAGGGGAGGCAAAGCCTTGGAGGGTGCACCTCCTAGAACTGCACAGGACCGACAACCAATAGACCGGCATAAATCCAGACCCGAAGGTTCGGACGATACCGGTTTATTAGGCGGGGTAAAAATAAACAAACGGATTCAGTTCTAGTGTACATTGATTAAAAATGGTGTCATGTACCTATCAATCTCATCGAGTAAATCCATTTCAGTTACTAATCTACCATTGTTACACATATAATTTCTTCTTCACCTTATACATTTTTGCTATAAACACTTAGGCATTTACATACATAACACTTTTAAGGCTTCTAACTCAATTTAAAACAAAATACAGCGTTTTTGGTTAAAAAAACATCCAATTGTTCATAGATATCTTATGGAGGCTCATATTATCTTTTTTATGCTGCCAGTAATAATTCACACACAACACAGGTAAACTTTTTCGATTTTTACCATCCATACTTATCGAACATTACTCAAACAATCGCAAAATCTCAGAATTTATTTTTTTCCAGAAAATAGAATTATTATTACTTATCTTTCGTATGCTTCTTTTTTTTTACAATTATCGAAAACAACGCTATTTTGCGGAATTTTAATTCTACTTGAGACATCTTCCGCTGAGCATATAATTTCTTTCCTTTCCTTTCCGTTTCTTTTCAACTTTTACCATTTATAAACATCTGCTCTCTACGTCTGTGACCCCCACTCTCTCTCTCTCTCTCTCTCTCTCTTTCTATCTATCTATCTCTCTCTCTCTCTCTCTCTTACAATAAAAACAATGGTTAATGTAATTCGGTTTATTCATTTTTTCAAAATATACTTAACCTTAAATTGTAGTATCTGTTCCTTCATCTCTTCTCGGTCAGTGAATACAAAATCTTTCTAGATTGCAGTAATTTCTTCGTCTACATAACTATTTGTCAATTTTACAATTCATTTCTTCATGGTTTATTTTTATTTTTTACTAAGTGTTATACTATACTTATTCTTTTCACTCCTCGGTCAGTGAAGAAGAAATCCTTCTAGACTGCAGCAATTTTTATTTTTCCCCCAGGAGATGGATTTATTACAACCACCCCCACCCACCCACTCTCTCTCTCTCTCTCTCTCTATTTATTTTTTTATTTACTTACTACAATACACAAAACGGTTAATTTAATTCGGTTTATTTTTACTTATTCATTTTGACATTTCAAAATATCTGTCAGTGAATAAGAAATTCTTCTAGACTGAAAATTTTTAGTTTTTCCCCCACAGGAGATGGATTTTTTAAACATTAAAAACCACCATTGTTTTTTAATTTTGGTAAATTCAATCTCCAACCAAAATGAGCACTCAGGGTCAGGATAAAAATTGACTCAATCCAGAAGGATTTTACCTTCACTGACCTTGGTAAGCTTCACGCATAAGTTTGGATCACATTTACTTTTTTTGTGTGTGTGTGGGGAGGTACTTTTACTTACAATCATAAAGGTGGGGTTGGGGGTCAGTCACACAAAACAGAAATCTATTTTGTTTGGTTGAAAACATGGATAAATCCCATTTTCTTACCTAAAGTACTTTCAGGGTCCTTTTCAACTTCTTTTTTAAGAATTAATACTCTAATATATATCTCTCCTGCACAACGACGGGGCACAGGTCCTGCTAGTAATATATATTATTAGTAATAATATATTATATGTGTATATATAGATGTGTGTGTGTATGTATGTATATATATATATATATGACACAATATTTACTTCAACGGTGCTCAGTATGTGAGTAGGACTTAATAGTAGTATGAAAATGTACTTATGGCAAGTAAGCTGCAGAGAAACGTTTGTTTTATTCTCAGGGGAAATCATCAGGCTAAGATATTTTCATACTACTATGTGTGTGTATGTATTTCAAACTTTGGGGTCCTGGTTTCGAATTTCACTAGTTTTAGCTACACTGATAAGTCATTAACAAAGAAATGGGTATCCGTCGATAATTAAATTTTTTTAAGTATATATGTCGCTCCCCATCTGGGGGAGGGAAAATTATTCTCAACTAGTATAAGGTAAAAATGCTATTTTGTCTAAATAATTGAATTTGTTCAAAAGTATTGCAAACAAAATAAACAAATAAATGACATACATATATATATATATATATATATATATATATATATATAAATAATATTTTCAAATTAACCCATATACATGTGTTTCATGCCAAACCTGCAATCATCAGTATGGGAGACAATTCCTGCCAATCACACGGTTCGAACCCCAATACAAAAGTCATATTCGCCTCAGTAGTCATATATAAATTTAATTTATCATAAAAGATTATGAAAATATAAATTATATATATATATATAATCATAATCTCTTTATGATAAATTAAATTTATATATTTCAGAACGATTTACATGGGAATCTCATTTCAAATGACAAGCTCGCTATTTAGCAATTAAATCAGGCTTATAAATGTATTTCAAAATTTTTATTTAATCATTTATTTTTATTTTTTACATCGGAGAAATCTGGAATTATTTATATCTATTTCAGTTGTAACTTTTTCAACTTTAAAAATGAATCATGTTTCATTTCATATCAATAATATGGTATATGCTAATTAATTTACAAACAATACAGGCCTGTCTAAAAAGTATCCGACCTTAAGCCAGAAAAAATATTTCAAATACGTGACTGGGTTGGGACCCTAATCCCCTTCACACACTTAGTCCACCGATCTATCCACTGCCGGATCACCTCTGGAATTCTTCTTTTGGAATAGTGTTCATCTCCGCCGTCGCATTTCGCATTATACCTTTTTTCACACCCTCTCAACAACAGCTTCACTCTGAGCAGTTTGGGGCCTGCCAGAATGCTGTTCACTCTCCGCTGATGTGCGGCCATTTTTGAATCGGTTGAACCACTCTTTAATTTATGTTACACCCATCGCATCTTCTCCAAACACCTGCTGAATCTAACGCGACAGCAGAGATGAACACTATTCCAAAAGAAGATTTCCAGAGGTGTTTCCGGCAGTGGATGAATCGGTTAGCTAAGTGTGTGCCAGCACAAGGGGCCTACTTTGAAGGGGATAAGGGTCCTAACCCCATCATGTATTTGCATCTGAAGAATAGTAGTCCGAATAATCAAAATAATATTTTTTTTTTGTGTGTGTGAATGTAAAAACGTTAGTCCGTGAATTTCAAAATATATTTTATTTATATTTGGAAAGTCATGGGTTTGAGTCACGTCATATAACGTGTCATGCTAAACACGTTCTTTTCAGCTGCTAACATAATTCTGGTGCTGAAAATATGCCTGATTCACTATATGAAACTGTTTTTATACATTTAGCTTTTATACTTCAACATAGATTCTCAAATTATTAATAAATGTACCGACCCTAGTGTTGCCCGGGATCCATTGCGTTCACATTTGTTTTGTAAATATTTCTATGTTCTATAACAATGCCTTTTTTTTTTGTTTTTAGCTAAAAAGCAAATAAAAAGACAAGAATAAAAGAATAAGACTTATTCCTTTTAGCTGAGAGCAGATTAAGTTTGTTTTTCTTTTGTCTGTTGTTTTTGGTTTTCAAAATAGTTTCATTTGTCAGCTTAAATGCTATTTAGGTCTAGCTTTTAAAATCCGACCAACATAATTTTATATATTAGATCATTCACCGTCTTTGCATTCATTTCAATTTATTCAATTTTTTTTTTTTACCGATGAGTCACCACTTAGCAATATCGATTGATATATTTTTCTTTCTCGTTCTTTTTTTTTTTAATTTCCGGTTTTAGACATTTTCTTGTTTCTTTTTTTTATTTTCCTGATTAAGTCCTTATTTTATGACTATTAATGCAAACACTGGCAAAGCATTATTATTTTTTTCATCATTTTTGACGTAAGGTGTATACTTATATTAGAAGATGAAAGAAGATAATTCACTGTCTTTGCATTCATTTTTATTTTTTTATTTATTCAAATTTAATTTCTTTTTGTCTGTTTTTATATTTTGAAAACTTATTTTTTCAGGTGAATTTATGCAGCTTGGATCTAAAGAAGATGAAAATGAAAGATTCAATCATTATTTAAAAAAGACTTTCAAAAAAACAGCTTCTTTAATTGCTAATAGCTGCAAAGCCGTGAGTAATTTTTACTGATTTTTCAATATGGTTTCTGTTGTGCCTATATATATTTAAATTAAAAATAGTATAATTTATCTATACTAGCAGGAACCTGTGGAAATTACATTGCTTTCTGTTAATAATAATAATAATGATATTCCTTTTGAAATAATGTCTGTCAGGATCAATACTAGTAAGAAAAAAGGACTCTTTCTTCTTCCGTAAAAATAATTGTCCTTGTATGCTAAATATTCTTTTAAATAAAAATTGTCTATTCTTTATTTATTTAAAACTGTTGCAATTTAATTTATTTTAAAATAATTAATATTCTGTTTTCTAACTGTAAAAATAATTCTCAGCAAAATATTCTTCAAATCGATAAAACAAATATCAGTTTTTGAAATGTATTTATTTAAAATTGTACTGTTTTAATTGATGGGATGACATAATCTGATTTTTGAACAATGTTTTATTCAATCGTGCGACATAATTTAGTTTTGGAACAATTCATTTTATAATGTATAAAAGCAAAATTGGACGATCTTAGTTTCTGTAATGTCTGTGAAAGGTGATAACATATATACGAACATGAAATGCCTAAGCATGCTATTATATAGATACTATTAAAAAATTATGGTATTTTGGGAGTTTGTCTTTCTGTATCCAAATAGAAACATGTGATTGGTTGACAAAAAATGAATAGGCATAGTAGACATTACTAAGGCTGAACTTTTTATGATGCCAATACCCGAGTTTGAATCTCACATAAGGATTTTTTTTTAAGTTGATGCGTATTTCATAAATTTAAAGAAATTAACATAATAATATAAAAAAAAAAATTTACATAATTTTATTTTTAAACTAAGTGATCTTTTTCTTTCTTTTTTTTTTTTTTTTGATAATCCACAAAAGAAGTAGATATAAAGGATATTAAGCATTAGTTCAAAGTGAATTAATTTCCTTAAAAACAATTTCTTATGTTTTTTGTCAATAAAAACAATAGATAAATACATTCACTGTAGTTATTTACTGTCTCATGCAACTAGCATAGTTTTTCCAGTTTCATAAATGTTCTTTTTCATACTAGCTATAAAGAGGTAGAAGTTAGATAACAATGGAAATTGACATACCCAGGTACTGTACTAACACCATCTCAAGGAGAAGGTATAAACTATTGTCATTTTAAAATATAATAAAACCCAACGGTGTACCTACTCGCCGTTGCCAGGGAGGCAGTAAAATTATTTTGTTTTTTAATTTGTGTTTGCATATTTTTTAACTTACGGTAGACAACTGCTATTGTATTCTTTGATTTAAAATGAGTTATTCCCCTTGCTGATAAATGAAAATTGGCTTGTCAGAAGCAAAGTTTGATTTTGTCAACTTAAGTGCTATTTGGGTCTAACTTTGAAAATCCGACAAGATAACTGTATATGCTAGATAGATTTAATTCAATACAAATGACGTTTTGGTATAAGCTATACCTTCTTCAGTTATGTAAAAATCAAGAGAAAAAATATTCTTACATCAGAGTTTACTCTTGACTTTTCCATATCTGAAGGAATTATAGTTTATACTGAAATGTCAAGAACTGAATGAAACTTTTTTTATTCTTTGTTTTTTTTTGTTTTTTTTTACTAATGAGTCACCACTTACTAAAGCTAAAAACCACTGGAGGATAAGGGGTGTGTGTCTGTTGAATAATGTTGCATCACTTGTAAGTGTGATCAATTTGGTCAGCTTGCGAGTTGCAGTAGTCGCAGATGAAGCTATTCGTCTCTACTTCCACTCTCGTTAGGTTGATGATTTTGTGGCACTGGATACACTTCAATGTTTTTTTCCTAGTAACTTCCCCGACAGGGTAGCGTCAGTTTTGGGTTCCATTCGACATCCCCGGACATTAGAAGTTGGATTTCTATGACTGGAGCTAGAGTCTCATCTTTATAGGCGTCGATCCTGCTGGTAGAACACCCATGGTTGAAGACGGCCAAGTCCCCGACTGTTGGAAAAGCTCTGTGATTGAGTGTTGTTGAGATCTATTTCGGTACCCCCGAGCGAGGGGAACCTAACAGATACCACAAAAGGTGGTACATCTTTTGTCAGCCTCTTCAAAATCAATTGGGCAGCTGACATAATTCGCAGGAAATTCAGACTGTGTTAAGACAAAAGTTCACAACTACCTACTACCTGCCCCTACTCCTCATGACGTCCTAACCTCTGACCCAGCGTGTGCATTATGGATGTGGGAGAGATTGAAAGGACTACTTAACCTCCACAATCTCTCTCAGCCTAACTAAAATCCCTGCGATTGAGTATCTAACAAACAAACAAAAGGATAAAGGTTAATGGGATGAAAAGATTGACAGTTGAATGATGATGAATATTATGAGAAATTATAATAAATGGAATAATTAAAATTTGATTGATTATGAGGACGTTTTATGACAAGTATTTATTGTCATTAGATTTGAAGATGATCCCGTTGAAGATCTCAGGAAAGCAAACTTATGGTAACATTTTTCCACAGGTAGGAATTGTTTTGGAAAGAAACTCTGTTCATGGAAATTCTGTAACTTATATTTAGCAGTGGACCAGACTAAGAAAAAGTTTATTTTTGATATTAAAAAAAAAAGTCGGAATTTTTGCCTCAACAACATCAGATTAATCACCAATCACCATCTTTGCTGATTGGACGATCTCATAGCTTTTAGATGAAGATTTTCCAGTCATTATTTATATCATGATGTAAAATATTTTTCCCTTCTTTTACATATATATGGCATTGAAGAGACAGTATTTATTACTCATGATGAATTAAGAAATTAAAAAGATGAAAGGGCAGCTGACCGGTTTCGTACCTCGCTCAACAGAGCCAAATATCGAGGTATCGTATAAAAAAGATGCTATGAGAATTATAGCGAAGGAAAGGGGTAAAAAAAAAAAAGTTCGATCAAATAGAAACAACATTAAGTCCGAAGAGATTTGCTCTTTGCTTGCAAAGAGAAGGTCTCAAGGACTTAATATAGATTGTTTCTAGCATCTTGAGATGATAGGGAGAGTGCGACTTACTAAGAATAGAGAATAAGTCGACACTGAATTTAGAGGCACAGGTACGGTTATTTATGAGATGTTCACCTATCGACGAACCATAAGTATTATGTAAAATGTCCGTTGGTGAATAATTTGCATTGCAAATTTTTGTGGGCATGTGTTGTTTGGCCCGGATGTCTAATCTTTGTGACGTCATCCCAACATAGTGCATACTGCAACTACATTTAAATAAATAAATAATAGAATTATTGTGATGTGAGGGAAGGACATCTTTTCCAATAGAAGTCAAGATCGGTCAGGAGGAAAAAACAACTTGTGTATTCGCAGCAAAATAACATTGTTGTACAGACAAAAAGATTTGTTTGGCGAATTTATCGCTAATGTTACCAAGCCAAGGTAGGCGAAGGTAAATAAGGCATCTGTCTACAGAAGCTGATTTGCTTTTGTAAAAATTTGATATTTTGGTTTTAATGGTAGATTGTACAATGTCTAAAGGATAGCCATTGTTGCAAAGGGGTTTAGTGATAAATTTAATATCACTAAGACCCTCTGCAACAATTTAAAAGTTAAGTACTGTGTGGTAGGGCAGGAAAAATCCAGCAGAGTGCTCGATTAAGAAATCCGAGATTTCGAAGGATTAAGAGCGTAAATATTTATTTATAAAATACAGAAATTCAATGTAACATCAGTACCGTCGGTTTCAAAGCGAGAGGTTGATCCCGATTATCGTCAGCTGATAAACATTCAGGAATGGTGGAACTTATTCGGTCACATCTGAGATCACGTAGGACGTGATTTGTGAAAGGAGGGGGTTACATATGTGTGCGTGAGGGGTTAAATTTAGATTCTAATATTTAAATTTTTAATGTATATAAAATGGTTATTAATTAAAATAAAGCAGAAGAAAAGGTTGTTTTTTTTTAATATATATAAAAAATGTAAGAATTTCTGTAGGGTAGAGGTCGGGTTTGGGGGCCAGGAAGTATAGGGGAAAGATGAAGTAGAGATGCAGGTGTATTTTATTTGTTCTTTTTTACAGGTAGCCATATTGGGTGACTGTTGCGAGGATGTTATTGATATTGCTTATAATTATGGCCGTAACATTGGCTTAACTTTTCAGGTAAGTCTTTAATTTATTTAAATTGATTTTATCTTCATCCAGTTTTTGTATTAAGCTGCTAATGTCCCGGAGGTGTAGTGGGCAACACCAGACATATTCCCCACCTTGTCTTCATGTGATTCAATCGAAAGGATTGACATCAATCGGGTTGCATGCAGTCATGTCACTTCTTGCACACTCGAGCCAGGTCCTCCTCTATTACCAATCAGAAGTGTTTGGGGTTCATGTCTAACTGCCATGCAAGATGGCAGAGCGAACACAGGCTGGAAAAGCTTTGCTCTGGATCTTGAAGGAAATGTGTCTTGATGTAATAGTTGACAGCAGCTTTCTGAACCTTCCACATGACAACATGTTGGCCAAATAGCAAACGGTGACTTCAACATTTGGATCGTATTGCATGAAGGGCAGGTGTGAGACGTTTCTTGATGTTACCCACCGTAGAATCAGTGTCACTTGCAGCACCCTAAATACGAAAACTAGATGAAGAATAAGTAACTATAAATGTTTGATCATCACAAATAAATGTTTGTAGCGATCTATATCTACTTTTAATTTTTTTCTTTCTTTTTTCTGTAGTTAATTGACGACATATTGGATTTTGTCTCCTGTGATAAGATTATGGGAAAACCAACTACTGCTGACTTAAAGTTAGGTTTAGCCACAGCCCCCGTGCTTTTTGCTGCCCAGGAGGTATTTTTGTTTTAATTTTTTCTATATTTATTGGCATCGAAAATATTGTCTATACTTTAAGAACAAGAACTTTTAACTTCTCAAAAAAAACTTTCCTAACTTTGGTGACGTCACTTCTTGCATGATTCTTACTTTCGATTTCTCTGCTGTTCACATGGCTTGCCAAACTTGACCTGGTGATACCAGATCAGGCTGCCCTGTAGCTCCCTGAGACGAAATTCACCTACATTGACGTTTTTTTTTTTTTTTGTTTTTTTTTGTAAAACTTAATTATGTTCTACAAAACCAAAAACAAAAACAACAGCCCTTCTCCCTTTCTCCCTCATTTTTTTTATTTTATTTTTCCTACCCTACTCCCGGTCCTGGATATGACCTTAAACTACATCCGATGGTGAGATCCGGCTTACGGACTTTGGGGAATGTGGAGCCTCCTCTTAATTACCATTGCTCCCAGGTCCACCCTGACCCGGAGTGGTAGTACCTGTTAGGGTCCCAACTATGGGTTAAATAGAAACAGATGAAACAAAAAAGAGAAGAAAACAAATATACTTTAACAACCAAACCAAACACCATCAATAAATATTTGAACATATAAAGAACTTGAAGCATAAAAACTTTCACCAAAATGACTGCATTCGGCATTAAATAACCTGAAAAGGGTTGATATGCCGTAAAACAAAACAACCAAACAACCAAACTTGACTCTTTTTGCCACATTTTCTCCTCTTATATACAACACAAATTGTTTCCCCCCACACACACACACACGCACACACACACACACAAGACATAAAAAAATTTTCTGTATTAAAAAAGTAAATTCGTATAGATCAGGATAATTGTGTTGTTGGCATTAGTTTCCCAGATTCTTTCTAGAAAGAAATAGTACTTACAGGAGGGACCACGTGAAGGTTGCCAACATCTTAAGTAAAAGTGGTGTTATGGATCGAACTTAGCAACCGTAATGTTGATCGATTATCATTTTTTAAAACATTTCTGCTGACAGTAAACAATAAACAGCTTATTGATTAACCTTAAAACGTGTATGCAAGTATGGCTTATGTATCATATTTTAATGGCTAAATTATCAAGAATGATATCCCTTAAGCCATATCCAAGTTATCTCCTCAATTATACTGGGCAATGAGAGAATGCACTCTCCTGTTTCCAGAAATCAAAAATATCTAATTCCACCTCACATAGGAGATTTAGAAACCAGATTAACCCTCTTTCTGGCTTGGATGCCCAAGGCATCAGACACAGTCTGACAGGTTGCCATCTTGGCATGTCTTTCACTAACCCAGGGTGCAGTCTTTTAAGACTACCTCTCTTCTGGTCATGGTCAGACGAGATTCCCAGAATGTCTCTAGATTTGCATAGTGTTTCCTGGTAGCAGCCGAACAAAGTTATATCTAATTATGCATTCCTCCTGCCTCTCTTCATTGATCCTGGCAATACATGTCCTTTATCAATTGTTTTGGGACATTAGTATGTACTTTCACTTAGTAATTATGCATGGTTTTAACCCTTTTATGTATCATGTTTTATATATCATGTTTGTCTTCTACAAACTGTCTATGTGAGAATAAATGTATGTGTGTGTATATATACATATATATGAGGAAAAAATACATGATATCTCATAAAACGAAAAGTTGTGGAGACAGAATGTAGTCAGACAAAAAATTAAAACAAACGAGTAATTGACCAGTTTCGTTTGTATCAACAAACGTCTTCAGAAACTTTTTCTGAAGACAAACCGAATAAAAACAGTCAATCTTTCATTTGTTTTTATTTTTCCTCTGTTTAATTTTTTTTTTCCCATTTTGTCTTTGACTACATCATCATCCGATTTATTTTTAACAGGCTTTTGAATAGTCTTCTATAAAAGAGTCGGGCTTGTCTGTCAGTCTTGATCGAAGTCTTCTTCTCCGGGCTCGGCGGTCGCAATCCCCATTTACACAGCTCATCCCAAGAGAGCTTTGGTCTTCCCACCTGCCAACTTGATGCGATGGACATGTCTGACCCAAGAAATCCAGCTGGAGCTTCGCTCAACACGGCTAAGCCATCTCATCCTGCCCAGCTTAAAGAAGTCAGATATTTCTTTTATACTAAGCTTAGAGAGAAGAGTCTCAAGGAGAGTGTTGTCTTCTTGGTTGACATGGCAGATTCATCTAATTGTAGCTCTTTCGTTGTGATGCAGTCTTTTTAGAGTGCTCACCAATGTAGCCCATGTCTCGGAGACATAAAGCATGACACTCCTCACACAGCTAGTGTACACCTGTCCTCTAGTCATGATGGCCAGATGCTTATTTGTTAAGATGGGCAGGAGTTCTCTAAAGCCCTTCCAGGCAGATTTGCATCGAGTAATGGCAGCAGTCTCACAGCCACCATCGGCTGAAAGGGAGTTGCTCAGTGAGCAGAACTCAGCTACAGCTCTGTTTGCTACATATATATATATATATATATATATATATAAATCCAGCTGTTTCTTAATTGTTATCCTTTTTGTCTCCTACTCAGACTCTCCTATGTATTCAAGAGAACACAACACACAAAATGACGACCATTTGTCTTGGAAAAAAATCCAAGTATGTGAGAGAAATGAAATATTGCATTTAAATTTAAATGTTTGTATAAAGTCATAGATTTACCGGACTATTGTGAGACCTGTTGCTTTGTACAGCTACGAGTGCTTTCTGACAACAAGGAAAGTGGAACTAAGATTCACTGTCATGGAAACTAAAGTGCTCTGCTAGATCTCGGGAATCACACTGCTTGACCACATCTGTAATGACAACATCTGAAGGCACTGTAGCAGGTCAGATGGTTTAGACATTTGCTGAGGGCCAACGATGACACTGTCATGAAACTCGCTTTTAAATTAGAAGTTACCGGGAAACAATCTAGAAGAAGGTTGATGATATGGGCAGACGCCATGCACAATAATCTCCCTTCACTCTAACCAAGCCTGTGATCAGGCCAAATGGATACAAACATCCATTATTATGGACCCCACTGTAGATTGGGACTAATGCAAAGAAAACAAAAAGTATACCAAGAATTAAATCAAATATGTTGGGTGCTTCGTTATAACGGATGCTTTTCTATATTAAAAACTTTGCTTAATAAATTTAAAAACTTGATCTTGCTTGTCCTCAAGTACATAATGTGTTTAAGTAGAAGAGATTACTCTTTTAGAACATGTACTTTCAGAATTAAATATTTCAATCTATAAGTAAAAAGTAAAGTGGTCGACCATAGTCGAAGGCTCCCTTTTCATTAGCTACTACACCAAGATGAGGGTGCTACTCCTTTCTTCGGGTTACTTCACTTTATACGGCATAATCATGTCGACACACCGGTTCTCGTTAGATCACCGAAGTTAAGCAACGTTGAGCCTGGTCAATACCAGATGGGTGATCATTTGGGAATACCAGGCGCTGTATGTAGGACGACGCTGACACCTCCTTGCAAGAACTGCAAAAACCTAACGTTGTCATCTCCTCTAACCGGGATATACATGCGACTGAGGGTGAATGTCGTACAGGTACTCCACTTACTCTTGATCCTCATTTTTATAATGCTGAGTGTTTTGCACGGGGCCATCAAGTACCCTTTTTTTTTTCTTTTAAATTTTGATATGACTCCAGCACATTAGCAAACACTTTAACCATTATGCCAAATGGGACAACTAAAACTGTATGGGTCTTGTTTTTTCTCGGTGACGTCATTCATTAAAACAGAAGAGAGCCTTTATTATATTTTAAAAAAACTTAAATCCTATTGTGAAGTGGTGAGTATTTATTTACTCCTCTCCAGGAGTTAGGCACAAGGCCAGTTTTTATCTTACTCCCACAAGTAAAATGTGACCCAAGGTCGGGTCGGGAAAGTTGTGAAGTGGTGAGTAGCGAGACACAAATATGAAAAAATAAATGTATGAAAACGGTTCTATGTAGGTCAATAATATAAAAAAAATTATTAACAGCTGAAAGAATTGCTATGAATGAGGAGGATTTAATCATCTGTCACTAAGCCGATTTCAGTCGCATCCTTCATTTTGAATTTTTCTGTTTAGGTCATCTGATGTATGCAAGTCCAGATTACCTTGCCTCAAGCTCTTTCATCAAGGGCAGATAAATCTTGATTCAAAATAGCTTCCAAAATGTCTATTGGCAAGCGAAATAATTTTAGGGTACAAACGAGTTATCTCCCTTGAATTTTAGAAATATTTAAAGTGACTCATGTATTCACCTAACAAACCCCATAATGCATTTAAATTAAAACAACAGAAGTGTTTAGCCATTTAATATTATCTCTTAAATTTTCTTTTTCTTCTAGTATCCTGAACTCCATCCGATGATCATGAGACGTTTTAGTCAAATTGGTGATGTAAGACGAGCACGTGATTTGGTAGCAAAGGTAAGTTCTAATTATTTGATACAAGAACATTGTCAGCCCTTTAACTATATAATCGACTTCTTCATCATCATCATCATCCATTGTATTGTCATATTACCCTTGATCGGGATTCGGATGTTCTCTAACAGCCTTCAATCTCAGTCTCCAAGCTTGGCAGTCTTGAGGATTGGATCCATTCAAATTCCAATATCTAAAATCCTTGTTGATGGTTTGCATCCAACTTTCCTTCGGCCTTCCACCTCAAGGTCTCTGCATTTTCTGATTAACAACGTGGTCAAATCAACATAGCCGACTGATCGTCAGGAGGTTATCAAATTTTGGTATATTCAGTAGACGAAAAAGAGTATCATTCTAACCTCTAACAAGAAAACATTGTTACTTGTTTTAAACTGCGGTTGCGGTTTTGTTTTGAGAGAGAATCCTGTTGCAGCACTGACCGAGACTACACGATTGACACTGCGAAGACGATCACAGCATGTACAGTGAACGTACATTCACATCTCTCTCCTCCCCTCTCCATCTCTTTTCCCCTTTCATTTTTCTTTCCCTCCCTTTCATTTTTCTTTCCCCCCTCCCTTTATTTTTCTTTCCCCCCTCCCTTTATTTTTCTTTTCCCCCTCCCTTTATTTTTCTTTTCCCCCCTCCCTTTATTTTTCTTTTCCCCTTCCCCTTCATTTTTCTTTTCCTCTCCCCCTTCGATTTTCTTTCCCCTCCCCCTTCATTTTTCTTCCCCCCCCCCCTTCATTTTTCTCCCCCCCCCCTTCATTTTTCTTTTCCCCCCTTTCATTTTCTTTTCCCCCCTTTCATTTTCTTTTCCCCCCTTTCATTTTTCTTTCCCCCCTTTCCTTTTTCTTTCCCCCCCTTTCATTTTTCTTTCCCCCCCTTTCATTTTTCTTTCCCCCCCTTTCATTTTTCTTTCCCCCCTTTCATTTTTCTTTCCCCCTTCATTCTTCTTCCCCCCCCCCTCTTTCGTTCTTCTTACTTCCCCTTTTCATTCTCCTTCCCCCTTTCTCTCTCTCCACCTCTTTGCAAACTCACTTTTCCTGATTCAAACAATTTAACCCAAGCTCAGTGGGTGACCTAATAGGTCACACTTTTTTCTAGTTACCTATAAATTATTGCCCAATTCAATATCAAGAATCAATATTGATTGCTTTAAAATGGAAGTGTTTACTTATTTATTACTAACAGGGTTACACTGCATTGCTTGAATTCGAATGTGGGATAGCATCATATGCATTAGTATAGTAAGAAAAGTTTACTTTGATAGCAACCTTTATGTTGTCAGCCTGATATCTTAACTGCTAAGCTATTCATACATATTTTAATACTAATGCTTATAAATAGATGAATTTCAATGTGCAACATATGAGAAAATGACCTTTAGCTCCGTTAAGAAGTCGGCTATAGACACAGCTATCACCCATGTTTATAGGAAAATTTTACATGTAAAACCACTTATATTTAAGGTACACTCCCTGGTCTGTTTTCATATTAAGGGACAGGCAGACAGGCGTTTCATTTATTATATATATAGATCTACATATATATTGAAAGAAAACGAGAGAGAGGGAGAGGTACACACAAAGAGGTGTTAGGTACTAAAATAAAAATCTTAAGATGTCCTTCACTTAGATTTTATTATATTTAAGGCAAAAAGATATTTTTGGTGTTCATTTAAAAAATAGAAGTAATCCAAGGGCAGGATCGAAACAGCACACTCGATGTTATCAGTCTGAGTCTCTCCTAACTGAGCAATTGGGATATTTGTTAAGTCTTCTTTTTAAACAACATTTATAATTAAATTTCTATATCATGTGCAAAATGTTGGAAGAGAGCCCGTAACTTCTTTAGAAAGGGCACCTTGAGTGTCAGGACTACTTCCATCATGTTCCAAGGAAAATTCTACATGCATTTAAACTTTTATATTTTATGTACACTCTCTAGCCTAAACACACACACACACACACACACACACACACACACACACACACACACACACACACACACACAGATGTTGACTTTTATTATGTAGACAAGCCAAAATATCCTTCCTGTGGTCGTATATTTTAGCAAGTCAACCGAGCGGGCTCAGTGAATTATTTAAGTGAGTTAATTTGAAAGACTTTAATAAGTTCAGTCAGTAACGATTAAGACTGCAGGCCTCAGGTTTGCGGTTTTGATTCCCAGTGTTGCCGTCAAGTTTCTTTATTGTTTATTTATGTAATATAAGTTTTTTACGTTTAGAAAAATTTTCGCAGACAGACAGACAGACGTTGAGACAGACAAAGAGAGAATGTCCTTGTTATATAAGTAAATTAAACGCTTCTAACATGTTTTTTTTTTGTGTGTGTGTGTTTTCCTTATAAATTATTGCTTGATACCCCACAAATACAGCTTGTCATATTATTCCTTTTTTTTTTTTTTTTTCTATATTTTTAGAGTGATGGCGTTACTCAGGCACGCATCCTAGCCGAACAACACGCCAAAGAAGCTGTGCGTATGATTCAACAACTAAAGACCAGCTCATCACAGCAAGCTTTAATACATTTAGTAAAATTTGTTCTCGATAGAAAAAAATGATGTAAATCAAATTTAGGATTTTTTATTTTTTTTATTTATGTAGAAAATTAAAAGTGAATGATTATGCGGTTTTAGGCTTTATTGAATGCGTGTGCCACGAAAGTAATTGTTAATCATGCAATGTGCCCTTTTTTGCCCTCAATGAAAAATATAAATATTTTATTCATTTGTTTGTTTTTATTTGAATTATTATTAACCTTTCTATATATATATATATATATATATATATATATGCAATACACGTTCAATACAGATCACACAAAGACTGTGTGAAATTTTGTTTTCTATTGGGAGGGGCACTAATAAAAATATAAATAAATGGCTTGACTATAGTCGACGATGATTCAAAGGCTTCCTTTTCGTCGGCTTCTACACCAAGGTATAGGGAAGGGAACCACTCCTTCCCTGGATTGCTCCACTTACCCTTTATCTTTATCCTCACCTTATAATGCTTAATGTTTAAAAAAAAAAAAAGACACTTGCTGCCTCCATGCTAGTCTTTGGTATGACTCGACCGACAATTGAATCCCAGTGTAAACCTGCATGTTTTAGCGAGTGACAGACATTGCAAGTGATAGATGCCTGGCCAAAAGAGGGGGAGGGGTGCACAAAGAAATTAGAGAATATCTCTAATTTTTTATTTTCGGCCACACAGAATCATATTTCTTTTTGAAATGAAATAAGTGCTTCATAAAACCAAGGAGTTATGCTGAGACAAAAAAAGTAATGTTTGTAGATGGGCTCTAAGATAAGCCCTCTTCAGTAGACTGTCTGGCAGTTATATCTCTTGTGGATATTTCCAGCGGTCAGCCTCTGGGTGGTTAAATGGTGACCAGTGAGAAAGACTGGAATCCAAGATTCCAGGAGATGAGGACGGGGAAGACCTGGCCCTCTAGGCATGACAGGTAGTTTGGTTTTCAGAGGGCTGGCGATCAGTTGGAGCTGTGTGCTTCTGCAGGCAATATGGGCCCACTGGGACTCTTAGCTAAAGGATTGTGCTGATTGGACTTACCTTTATTTGGTCGAGCAAAATCTCATTTTGCAAGTCTGCTATTCAACCTGGGAACACGAGTTTCATTTGTAACATCCAACAAATAAACCTGTTACTTGTTGATAAACTGGACTGATGGTTTTACTTGGGATGAGAATTCTTGGTTGCAGCACTGACGGATTCGAACAACAACTTTGGACTGGCACAACGTGTGGGATGATTGCGATCCAATCCAGATGTAACAACAATACTCCATGCATACTGGTCGGTGTGAGAAGCTTTCTAGCATGGTAGCTCACTTTCTTAGCCATGTTTTCTATGTATTTGTTCCAATTCATGTTACCTGTAAATGTTAGGCCGAGGAGTTTGAACGTTGAACTCTCAGGTAGGGTGTTATTTGCCATGGTTTATTGTAGTTGTTAAAAGAAAGGAGCTTTGTCTTAGCAGCATTAAATGTTACCATCGATTTATGACCCCCATTCCACTACAGTCATTTCCTCGGATATGTGTGAATCTGTTTTACCCACATGATGAGAGTAGAGCATGGTGTTGTCAGCAAATATACCTATCACAGACTCAATGTCATCAGGGAGGGCGTTTATGAAAATCAGGAACAATAAAGATCCAAGCATCGATCCCTGGGATACACCTGCATTTATGTCATATTTGGATGAACGGCCATCGAGGACAACCTGGATCTTTCTTTTGGTTAGGAAGGATCTAATTATATTAAATATTTCTTCCAATAATACTATATGAATTAATTTCTATGAGAAGACCTTTATGCCAGATTTTGTCAAAAGCTTTGGATGTATCAAGTGCTACCGCCCTAGCTTCACCTGCCTTGTCCAATGTATTGTATATGCGTTCAGAGATTACCGTTAAGATATCCGCAGTAGACCGTGCTTGCCTAAATCCATACTGATGGTCAGAAAGAAGTTTAGCATTAACGAGGTGATGAACTATCGCTAGATTGATTAGAGATTCAAAGATTTTAGCGAAAAGTGGGAGTAGACTGATGGGGCGATAATTTTGAGTCAGTTTTATCTCCAGAATTCTTGAAGACTGGTACCACAGAGGTAATTTTCCAGCTATCAGAGAAGCAAGATTCAGCAAGGCATTTGTTATAGAGTTTGGAGAGGACAGGCGCCAGTTCAGCTGAGTAGTTCTTTATTACTTTTACAGACCCACATGCTTTGGACGTGTCAAGGTTTTTTATGATGTCCGGGACATGAGATGGGGTGATGGCTAGGTCATCAAGTGGGGCTTCAGTCCGCAATGGGAAATTCGGGAGGGAGTGATTTGCGGAGTCCAAAGTTGAATTTAAGACGAAACACTGAGGAAGTAGTTCAGCCTTATCAGTTGCCATGCAAACGACATCATGAAGATTTTTCAGAAATCACAAGTATTTAATTTCTGCGACTGAATGCGTTTCCTGGTTATCTCTATACCTTCTTTTTACTACGGCTTTCACAGTCTTACGATTTTATTTTTGACGCTATAAATTTAATAGTTGACTTATGGCAGCCGAATTGTCGGAATGCTTGCTGCCTCTGAACAATAGCAGCTGCATAGTTTGAGGTGAACCATTGTAGAGAATTTTCGCATGGGGACATGAGCTTAGATGCTTGCTTTGACCTATTCGGTTACCTCATTTGTGCACTGATCAGCAGGGAGAGAAAAAGTTTCACTCCATGGAGCGTCTCTGATGTGATCTCTGATGGAATCAAAATCAGCCTGCTGGTAGTATCCTATCGTTTTGAGCAACGGCTCATCAGCTTTGGGGCGAGATTTTAGGGTGATATCAATCATTACCACGAGGTGATCAGCATTCCTGAGCGGACTATGGGCATTCGTCACGCAAACCTTGGGTAGTGAGGTCAAGAACAGGTCGGGAAGTGAGGCTTGCTGGTCCACACGATCAGGGAGGTGGGTCGAAAAAGTGACAGTCTGTGAGAGGGAGGGTGCTATGGAGAAACTATTCATGGAGTTACCAACTGCATCTGTGTAGCTGGAGAATCCCAGCAAGTCACAGTGATGTACATTAAAATCCCCAAAATTTGGGCACTCGAGTCAAGTGAGAGTGCTGTATCTATGCTTTCAGAGACAAAGTTAAGCAGGATACAGTCCTAGATCTAAGGAGAACGGTATAAAAAATATAAGTAACTAACGCTGTGCTGTAAGGTTAATCTAAAGCACATGTAGGCTTGATCATCTGATTCTAGCCTATGTTCTCTAGTCAAGTGTTCCGAACATAAACTCCTAGCTCGTGCATGTTTGTCAGAGTCTTTACAGTAGAGTGGAAGGTATTCAGTCATGTCAAAATGGTGTGAGGAGATTGAGGATTGTAGATTTGTTTAAGATATCTGGAGAGTTTATTAGGATTAAGTTTTATACGCCATTGATGTTGGTACTAAGCCTTGGATATTTGCGAATGCTAGCCTCAAGGGTGGAGGCTAAGATGTATTTTGGTGGGTGTCTGGTTTAGGTTTGTTTCTTTTACTTTGTATAGTCATTTTAGTTTTAGATAGAGTGGGGAGGGCGAAGTGGGTGCTTGTTTGGTGCCAATAGCTCACACAGCCAGACCATTAGTCGAGACTTGATCCATGGGGGTTGTGGCCTTGTAAAAGCCCACTGGGAATAACTGCAGGGTCCCTTTCTATGTGCGACATAGCACATACAGTTACCCACGATATTATACAACTATTGATGAAGCAGCATATTTAGTGACCACTTTAATGTTAAACTAGTAGTACATCAGGGATCTGTACTGAGTACATTGCTTGTCATTTGTATCATAGAAGCATTGTCTGGGGAGTTTCATATGGGTTGTCGGGGATGTAGATTATGAATTATCTCTCTTGGACCATTTTGAAGATGCTTTATGCTGATGATTTAGTGCTTGCCTATGAAATAATGGAAGGTCTACGAAAGATTTGGAAGAATGCTATGGAAAGTAAAGGTTTGAGAATAAATGTTACCAAAACCAAAGTGGTGCAAAACTGCTGTTTGGTGAATTCCTTTTACCTGTCTAGTAATATATATATATATAACTTAATATCTATGTGTTTGTGTATTCCTTATAGAAAGAAAGATTATAGAATCTACATAAAATCTAAAAGTGTATTCTTATGTAAAATCTACCAGAGGAAGATAATGGAAGTGTTCCCGAATCTCTAAGTGCACCCCTAAACTTGGAATATATCCTATTTTTATGAAACTTAAATCTTATGTATAAAATTTTCTGGAGAAGACAATAAAAGTGGTCCCAAATCTCCCTCTGTACCTAGGGAAGCTGGGGGGGGGGGGGGGGGGGGCGAACCTTCTGAATATCTACATGCCCCCACCTCTAAGTGACCCATGGGACAGAACCCCTGAAAACTTAAAATACATGTATCCGATTTTTCTTATGAGTGTTATTTTAGAAGTCAACTTAACAAATGTCAGAATTGTCTCGTTGGGAAAATCTCAGACTAAAAACATTGAGTGTGTGGTTTCGATTCTTCCCCCCCCCTTCTTTTTTTTTATATAATAAAATGTAAATGAAGAATTTGGGTATATTTAGTATGCAACGCCTCTCCGTCTGTCTGTATGCCTCAATCGCTCTCTATATATCTAGATCTATCTATATATACATATATAATAAAAGAGAACACCTCTTTGTCTGTGTGCATGTCTGTCCCTAAAAACGAAGACATGGAGTGTACTTTAAATATAAGTGTATTCACATATACAATTTGCATGTGAACATAATGGAAGTAGTTCTGCCTCTCTGGCTGCCCCTTAAAGGAGCTAATGACACTTTTCTAATGTTACACATAGCTCAGTGGGTAAGATATCGAGCTGACCACATCAATGTTGCTGTTAAAGTAAACTCCTTAATATGATGTTGAATATGATGCTATCCTACACTCTAACCCGAGCAACGTCAGGTAATCCTGCTAGTATATATATATATTAAAAATATAAAGTTAGATTCCAGTATTCTTTATTCATTAAAAAAAATATCAAGGGATCGATCCTTGCCCAGGGTAACCATGATGATGATGGCTGATAGTCAGAAACATGTGTCCATGGATTTCTTTTATGTGCGTGAATTAATTACTAAATATATATGTAAAATAAAAATAATGACACGTCCGATTAATAATGTAATATTCTGCATATTCTTAACGGCTTAGGAAGTGGAAAATACTAAAACAAAAAAAAACACGGTTCTATCACCAGTAAAAACAATAACAAAATTATGTAACTTGATAGGCGATAAAAAATCGTATATATTTGGGCAATGTGTCATAGCCGGATGGTAAAGCATCAGACTATAGACATTTACATCGAGGGTTCGATCCTTGCCCAGAGTAGCCATGCTTATGATGGCTGATAACCAAAACACATGTCCATGGATTTCATATATTATATATATATATATTATATATATATTATATAATGTCTTTCACAACCATTAAATCTTTTCTCTCAGATAGGTCTATAAAAGTAATTCTTGATGGGCAAAGGTTAGAAACACATAGAATAAAAAAAGTGGCTTGTTTCTTTTAACAGCTCTTCTTTCACCACCAATGCTCAGATCCTTGCTTTGAATGGCTTTTTTCTTGAAGAAGCCTCTTATTTTGATAAATTCTTAGGACTGACTTTCATTCCAGATCCAGTCTGTTGCTAAGGTCACTGAGAAAATGGTTAGATCATTCTATCGCTCCAGAAAGTACTCGACTCCAGATGCAATCCCCTACTTACATAAGAATCAGATACTGCTGCCACATCTGAGGAGGTGCTGCTCAAAGCACTCTTTCCTGCCTTCATAGAGAATAAAATCTATTAATCTCGAGGGGGATGATATGGTGACAATGTTGAGCGGGCCTACGAAAGATGGGGCAAAAATACACACTAGTATGAATTAGAGTGGGTCTACGAAGGTCGGCGGTCAGAGTATCGCGCTAGTGTGAATTAAAGGAGAGAGACAGAGATAATTGTCATTAAACAAAAGGAAAACGATAAATTGGATTCAGAGTCTGATTGTCGTGAATTTCAGCTTAAATTGTGGAAAGGACTGTCATTTTTTGCACTTGTTATGGTCCTATAGAGAACAGGTGTTGTACGCGACCCAATTAATTATTCATACAATAAATAAACAAGGGCTGGGGAGAACTCCTTGGTCGTTAAATGATAAAAGTCGAGAATTGAGAAATAGAGTTTTCTTTTTGTGACAGACGATAGGAATTTGTTTCTCAGTAACCTAGATAAACAGCGAGCTATGTGTTCTGATCGGACAGTCCGTCCCAGGGGACGTAAGTTAACACGACATAAACCTATCAGTAGATATACATTCAGCTGTTTTCATGAATGAGTTCGGAGCTGGGAGGCCTCCCTCCTCCCTCTCATTGGGGAATATTGAGGGATGGAGGCAGATGGGTGGAGTCGAAATGCGATTGACCACTCCGAGTAAGGAAGGCGGGTCTTGAATCCTAATACTGTAGAAAAATACTGGTAAACACAAATTTTGTTTTGTCTTGACAATGAAAAAGGGTTCTGCCGGCCCCGAGGTAGGGTTTTTTTCAATAAAAGCAGGAGCCCAGTGTCAATGAGAAGACTTGACTCTGTTCCCCACCACGGACCACATCAGTCGGTTAGGTTTGATTTTGCAAAAACCAACAAATCGTCTAAAAGTGTTATAGCATCAGTCCAAAAACACAGAGCTAGAAGGTACAGAGATTGTGGCACAATGAGCTTTTGGGGAGCTAAGTGCTCCCCATAATATGCGTAATATTCGTGAGCCTTGTGCCAGGCTTGCGCTGAGGTTTCAGGAAAGCTTGAAGGTTCAACAAAGAGCTTGTAACTAAAACTGAATTGTTTATATTTCATATATCAAAGTCAGAATGGGAAGAGAATCATACTTGATCCTGACGAAGGAAATATAAAGGTCAAACCAATTGGTGACAGGTTTTAAGTGTGATGGGGGCAGGGATCAGATTGTTATCATTCGACAACATCAGTTATGAACTCAAAAACAAAACATTGGACAAGGCGTACACTGGTTGTGCCTGTATTTCTCTCTTTCTCTCTCGCTCTGTCTCTCTCTTTCTCTCCTCTCTCACTTCCCCCTTCTTCTTTCTCTCTCTCTTGTTAAGAGATTTTGAAAACGCAGACTGTTTTTTGGATTCGGACCTAGAAGACGCACTTTTTGTGCGTGTCTAAAATATTATAAAAATGTCTTCAGTAAAATAAATATATATTTTTATATTAAAAGTAAATGGTTTCTTTCCTTATTTCAAATAAGGTTCTTTTACAGCGAATAATGGTCCAAGCCAGTCCCAGAGGTAAACGACGGAGACGATGATTGCTCACTGGTAACAACGGCGAGTAATCACGTGCACATGCAGTCAGACTCCTCCCTTCGACATGTAACACATCGTCCCTAGGATAAAAGATCCTGCCACATGGATGCCGCAACAAGGATAAACGTTCCAAAAAGACCCCCCCACTGGCCAAACGACTTTGTTACATTGGTCCCGCAAGCAAGATGTACACCACTAACAAAACAGCTTTGCCACATTGATGCAAAGTGACTTTGTTACAAGATACCTTGCCTTAATGTTTGTATTTTTCTTGGCAAATAATTATACTTTTAAGAAAAACCCAACAGAAGATTTATTTTCTTTTATTATTTTAATTGTTCTGCTTGAAATGACCCTTCACTTCGCAGTGATACCAAGTTGCTGATCCAACCCGCATGATCGCTCACTGATCTAAAAAAACACATGGGAGTGAGTAATCACTGGACCAGGAGTTTGGACATCTTTTCCCCGAACAGTCCCAGGTGACCCATCAAACCCAGAAACGGCCGAATTGGTGAAGTCACCGACTCAGCTAATAAGGAGTTTCAATATCTTCTATTCACTACAGGCTCTTTCTCACAGAAGAGACATTGCTAATCTCAGGCCAAGGAGTTTGAACATTGAAATCTCGGGAAGGTTTCAACAATCTTTCTCAGAATTATAATCTGCAACTTTCATTAAATAAAACATAACATATGGATATAATCTGTGAACCTGTATATGTGCGTTCATTGCACTGGCCGTAATCGTCCCACACGTTGTGTCAGTCAATGGTTGTTTCTCGATTTAGTCAGCGCTGCAACAAAGAAATCTCATTCCAAGTAGAATCACAAATAAGTAACAGGTTTATTTGTTGGATGTTACAAACAATACTTGTGTTCCTCAGTTGAATGAGAGAATTGCAAAATGAGATCCTTGCCCGACCAGAAAAAGGTAAGTCCAGCACAATCATTAAGCTAACAGGCACCCAAGCTTCAACTGATCCAGCAAAGCCAACTTCCTGTCATCCCCAGATGGCCAGGCATCTCCCTCCCATCTCTTTCCCTCTGACCGAAGGTTCTGAATTCCAGCTCTTCTTACTGGTCGTCATCGGACCATCCAAGCACTGGCTACTTGAAATATCCAATAGAGATAACGACCAAACAGGGGATTATCATGAAGACAATCTGTGAACATCCCAGCATTAGTCCCTGTCTTTACGAGGCGCTTACTTTATTTCAAAAAGAAACTTCTGGGTGGCCGAAAATAAAACCAAAGATATTTTCACTTTTTTCTATGACTCCCATTTTCTCTCTGGCTGAGCATCTATTACCTGCACATCTGCCATTCGCATGCACTACTAAAAAATTGTAGCCTACTGCATTTTTACAAATATACAGGTGTAAACATGCACAATGATACATGCTTAGTGAGGCTGTAATGCTTGTAAACGACAGGCCTGTGATGGGAAAAATATCTGGCTCGGGTTTGGCCACCCAGAATTTGGTTTCTCCACTTGGAAAAATAATTGACCTTTAAAGTCGAGGTTCCATGCTGAGATTTTGAGCCACTTGAAATTCTACAGAAGTTATGACTACTCCAAGTAATAGACACCCTGGTTAGTCAGTTTGTATTCCCAATAATTCAACAACCCATCATTATTAAGTTGCCTTGTTATGTGGCTTACCCCGAATGACAGTTAATACTTATATATATTAAAGTAAAAATAGGCAGAGAGGGGATTTCTGTTTAATTCGGGATCTGAATAATCAGGATTTTAAGCAGACAGGTCTGTTGTTCTGTGTTTGGGTGAAAGTGACTGTTGTTCTGATTGCCAGTCTGTCGTTTGGTAGAGAAACCAAGTGTTATTTTAGACTTCTAAAAATAAAACATTGTTGTTTTAAACTTATGATTCTGTTTGGTAGGAAATCTTTTTGTTACCGCAATGATGAAACCGCATGATTTACGGCCAGTGCTGAAATCAAGTACCAAATTTGACCGAAGACAAATAGCGGACGATCACGATCTGTGCAGTGAACGCACTCAAACACTAGTTCACACGGGGTCCGCCATAAGTAACTACATATTATCTTTTTGTTTGTAATTTTGTTGATACTTTAGCATTTCTTCCATTTAATGGGTCATTCGAAAGTGGAAATCGTATATTTTTATAGCATCGTTTGATTTAAATTTATTTGGCATGACATCAGCTCATTAAGTCATTTTGACATACGGTGTGAGAATATTCTAAAATTTGTGACTGAATGTTAAATGTTACAGATAAAGAGATGTACTTATTTGTGTTTAAAATTGTTATTTGTTTTAAAATGGAAATGTTACATGTTGTACTCAATGTGTTTAAAATTATAACATAATTTAGAGTTAATTACAATGTGAGAATATATATAAATACGACTATATTTATATAGAAAGGTGATTCTTAGAAGGCAATACAATGCAGAGGTGTGACGGATAGACACAAGTTGGAGCAAAATGAGACATAAATAGTGGAACAGGTTAAATAGTTTAACCTTTAATACAATGTATACACACACACACACACATATATATATATATATATATATATTTTTAATTATATACACACATATCTATCTATCTATCTACACAACGTTATAATGTTATGTAATACCTGCATCAAAATGGTCTGGTGAAAAATCCGCATGTTATTATATTTCAGGAACTCTTCCCATTCTTCAGATCTGTGTTCAACTCAAGTTCAAATGTGCATATGAAGGTGGCAGTCAGGGCGCAGTCCCGCAGCAAATACGGGTGAAATTTTAAATCTAATTCGATTTTTTAAAGTTTTATTTTTTTTAATTTTATTTATTTTTCCCCCCTCTCACTCTTTCAATTAATTTCTCTCCCAAATCTAAATATTTTTTTTTAGAATCTTTTTATATTTTAATTTAAATTTAAATCAAGTCTATTTATATTATTATTTACTTATTTTGTTTAAGCAGGACTTAAATAACAAAGCAAATATTTACTAATATGTCTGCCTTTGGCTACAAATATTAAAATGAATGTATGTGACACCCAGGCAACATTGATAAGATCGACTAGTATAATTATATATATTACATAAATTTCTTTTAGTTAACAAAGGTTTATATTGTAGCTCAATAGTGTACGACTAGAGCTCTTAATCTAACACTGTTAACCTTAGTTATTCAGAGAACAACATTCCATATTTGCTTCGAAAACACTTATTTACAAACAATTGTTTCTGCCCATCTCAAGAATATATTTTTCATTAATTACAAAATATCACCGATTTTCAAAATCAGTGCTATTTTGTATACCATGAAAAATGTATGTTCTTGAGATGGGCAGAAACAATTGTTTGTAAATAAAAGTGTTTTGAAGGAAATATGGAATGCTGTTTCTAGATAAATAATGTTTACACAGTGTTATATATATCTTATATATATATAAAGTAAAATAATATTTTCCCCTATTTCATTGGCCAAAATAGCTTAATAAACAAAAGCTACATTAAAACAGTTTCGTCATTCATTTTTGGCCCTAAGTTGGTCCGTGTCAAAGAATTTCAATTTCCTTTTCAATCGCATTTAACAATTTAACTATTTAGTCTGGATCAATATTTAATTTTTTTATTATTAGTCACTCAAATCACCATGTTCAAATATTTAGTACGATACTAATTTTAGCAACAGTTTACCCAACAGTCAGATAATATTAAAATACACTTTTTTTCATCAGTAACAAATATATTTTATTTTTATTATGTATTCAGAAGTCCTATTATTTTTTATTTATTTAATACAATGTTTTTCATGTAAGAAAAATATGTATCTTCAAACTGTTTTCATCACTGAAGAATACATGATTTCCTTTGGTTTCTGTTTATTTTCCTTTAATATAGTAAAGTACATTTAAATGGAAAATGGTGCAATTTTAAATGATAAAATCAGTTATTAAAAAAAAAAAATTTCTTCATTTCAAATGGTATTAATCCCGAGGGGTCAAATCCACTGTAGAGTCAGAAAAACATGTCTAGTTGTTAAGGACATTAGGTTAAAAGTAGTCTGGTTGATGTTTTGTGCTGGTAGCGCCTTTAAAGTTGCTCCATGTTGGTTTTTCAAAAAATTTATTTAAATACATTTTCATGTGTACTTCAAAGATGTTATTAATTTCCTTATTCAAAAAGCACCACAAGTGTGAAACATCAACCAGACTTCATAATATAGTAAGAGACATCATGGCCACCAACGTTTTACTTTATTTTATTTATAACTTGAAAATTGATAATTATAGAAAAGATATTAATGAGGTTCAGGGATGGGAGCAGGAGTTTCTTCTGTTCCTCAATTTTCCCGAGCAATGCCGGGACATGGGTCCTGTTATATATATATATATATAAAATCTAGTTATCAACAGACATAAAACAAGTGCATTCCTATCAAGATTCAAAACTCGAACGGTCAGTCATATCCAATTGTGATCAGCAGCCAAGTACCTTATCCATTTGCATTAACAAACTCGTTACTGACAGTAGAAGAAATTATAGCGCTATATATGTGTATTCACACATATATAGCGCTATAATTTCTTAATTTGAGAGTTATTCCCCTTTACATTTGGAGATATTCCGCTTCCGCACCGCTCTCTTTCGCTACTAATTAATGAGATGAATTTTCTGTTTGGACACCAGCCTTTTTGAATCAACCGGATGGAAGGTGATGTTTGCACCTGGGCCAATAGTTAGGCAAAAAAGGTAATCATACAATTTCTTTTAAATTATTCCGTATTAAAATAAATTATAAATCATGAATTATAAATTATTATTGGTTTGTTTTTTAGAAATGATTTGTTTATTTTCAGTTTTCACACTGAATGAATATCTTACATATAGTTGCGCTGAACACGTACGCTCAATAAATATTTATTCAACAGTCAAACTCATGTTCCTCAGATTTTTGGCCCAAGTTTCTGCCATTATAACATGTACTTTCTTTGTTTATATTTGTTATCAGGCTCGCGACAACTTGAGAAATCTATTCTTCGGATCAATCAACACGCGGGAGAAGACCAGTCTGGTCAACAAAGACGCTATAACAACACCTATCTTCTTTAGAGACTAATAAACTTTCTGTCGACATGGGCATCCAGAGACCCCAACCAAAGTCAGTGACGCCGCATCAACCACCACCCCTGTCATGTGTGGAAGTGAGCGTTGAAAGCTAAATGATTGTTGCCGTGTACAAGGCTTGCACAATATATTATTGGTGCTCTAACAGTGATGGAGCAAGTATTACAGTGAGAGTTGGCTGGCAGTTTTGTAGCTACAGGGTAGAACGTTGTTACTCACTTGTCTCATTCAACAATTCTCTTCTCGTCTTCGATGTCACAAAACTCTAAATCAAACAGAAATTTTTCTCACGTTACACCGTCTTGCAGTTGCAGAACGCCTTCGTCAGTGACTTTATGTCTGACCCCGTGCATCGATCCTCCGACCTCACATGGTCATGTATTCTTTCAGTTTGTCTTTGAATTTCTTAAATAACACGCAAAAGTTGTCATCATCATAGCATGGTTTAGCATCTGTTTTATATGCTGTCAGGTGTTGCAGTATGAAGAAGATTAAATCTGGACAGTACAAGATGTGTGCAGAACAGGAGACTTTGATGATATGACTATGTTGAAAGAATAGATGAGACAACTTGAGTTAATTAGATGTAGAACAATTGAAGTAGCAGGGTCAATTCACTGGGAAAGGCGAAGGAAAACATGGGAGGAAGTGATAAAGATGGACTTGTGAGAAAGAAGGATAAATAAAGACCTGGCCAAAAATAGGTTAGTCTGGAAGAAGATTTCTACAAACCATCCAACACATGCCAGCATGTAGAAGAGACATTTAACCGAATATGATGATGTGTTGGACGTCTGGAAAATAAAAATCATGTAAAACTAGTGGACATATCCAACATTCAATATTTGAAACAAATACAAACCAATGGAAATCAAGTATTTTACCAAAAAGACTTTTAGTGAAAACAGTTTTATTCATTCAAATATAGAAAAGTAATATAGAATGTTTCAAAAAGTCATAAATCACAGATGAATCTAAATTTCACATTTTATGGGAAAAAAAGCTTTTTGTAAATGGGCAAAGATCTTAATATAAAATATACATCATATATTAATTCAATTTATGTGAAGAAATAGCAGGAAATAAAAACAGATTTCTTGTGCTCAGTCTTTACCAAACACCAAAGAGCACAAAAAATGGAAGTGTTTAAAAAAAAAATATACCTGGCCAATTATTTTCAATATAAAAGGACAGAAAATGTTTTTGTGAAGAGATACGTGAAGGTGTTTGTAATGAATTGAATGGGCACCCTGAGGATTTAAGTACGTACGGAGTCAGTTCCGAGTTTTGACGGAGATTCCTGAGTCAGTCACAAGTCTAAAGAAGACAGACGATATTAATAAATAGGTGCGGTTACATGTTTGCCAGAGTTCAATAGATCAATAACTTTTGTGTGATTGGAGGGTTAGAGCTGTGTTAAATAAATTGTTTAATATAAAAAAAAAAAATTAACAAAAACAATTCCTTTCCTAAATAAAAAAAATTTAAAACAAAAATAAAACATTTCCCTCTTTTAGGAAAGAAAAAAAAAAAAAAAAGAAAATAATTATTTTCATTAAATAAATTCTCTGCAAAAAAGTTTGTTCTCTGTTTTACGTCAAGACTCAGGATGTCCGTAAATACTTAGGACTGACTCCATAATTACTTATATCCTCTGCATACCCATTCATTACAAGTACTGCCATCAATTAAATCATTCATGCCTTGAAATGTTCTACTTAAATCTCCAGAATTAAAATCTCAAAGTTTTCCTGCATATTTGCAAAACAAACTGAATCAATAAAAAAAATGTTTAAAATGTAAAAATAAAACATTCATTATTCAGACTATTATTTTCACATTGGTTGTTATTTTCTCAACGTTTAGACCGATGTAACTCTGGACCTTCTTCAGGTGCATCTTTTTAAACTTGGACCTGTGGCGCACCAGTTAAAGGTGTTGATTAACAATCAGTTCTGAGTGACAGTCTTCTGTCGATTCTAACTACAGAGAATGAAAACTAATAATCAGTACTTCTATTGGCTCATGGCTGACGGAACGAGAACAATCTACTCTTATGGATCAAAGAAATTCCGTATAGGTTCCCGAGTTTTACATAAAGATTGCCAAGTTCAAAAAGATGCATATGAAGAAGGTTGGATGTTAAAATAACAACAAAGATGAGAACAGTAGTCCAAATTATCAATCCTCATCTCAAAAATTCCAAAACATAAATTTCCCAGAAAAAAAAATTTTTTTTTTTCAATTGCATCAAGTAGTTTTTGTCAATCATTATCAAAAAATGAATAACCTAATACTCCAATAACTTAAAAATATTTTCAAACATATGAGCCTGCGACAAGCAAAATTGTAACTTGCATGATACAGGATGAAATCATCTTTTGGAGAAATAAAATTGGAGGAAGGTCACAAAACACGTGAAATCAAACACAGATTTCTATAGTAATCATCATTATTGACCCATGCTCATTTTAAACAGACAAAGCAAAAAAAAATTGTTAATTAAATAGAAATTTTTTTTTTTACTTAAAACTAAATTCTTTTATATTTAACTGACATCAGAAAAGAAATGTTAAAAATTTTTTTAAATAGATTAAATCTGAATTTATAATCTTAGCTTTAAAGACTCAATATAAAAATCGTCCTTGGTTGGAGGAGGAGAGGTCCTCCTTGACTGAAGCAATTTTTATTTTTTATCCCATCCAGTGTACCGATTTTATTTCACATAAAAAATCTCCCTTGTGTGTAACTTTGTTCTTATAGGGAGGCAAATAAATAGATATGATATTATATAAAACTATTAAATCATCTGCCATTCTCACTGGAAGGAGCTCCTCTAATTCGGAATAATCCTGGTGGACCTTGCAGGCTAGATGGATGTCAGCTTGGAGTGTATCCTGTCACAAGTGAAAGAGACAGGCTAACAAAGAAATGGAGGCCAACTCTGGCGCATGCATGCATGCATGCACACACACACACACACACAGATCAAAACCCCTTGAAAACATTTTGAAGTCTGTATGTTAGTGCTTCCATGTATTCACATGGAAGCACTAACATCCAGACTCCAAGATATCTTGATTGTTAGAGCATAAGCAAATCAGAATATATTAATGTACTTCAGGTTTTATAAAAAGGCGAATGTAGGATATTGTTAGTCAGTCGGAATATGGAAAACATCATGACTGCTGAACACGGACAATTGCATGATGCTCTCATGCAAAAAACATAACCAGAACAAACACTATTGAAGGACTGACTCAGCAGTAATGTATAAGATCTCAAAACGAAAACTGCTTTTGTGCAGTTTTTTTGTAGCGATAAAAAAAAAAAGAAATATGTAGACCTTTCATTTTACTAAAAAAACTCTTATATTTTTTAACTATTATTGTGTGACACATTATACAACTAGTTTAAATAATTAAAACATAGAAGTGGATATCTTCGCATACACTATTATCAAATAGATCGACTAACAAATATTTTCAACAAAATTGATTCAATCAAATTTTTATATTGAAGCTAGAAATCAAACGATAACTTCTCAGAAGAAAAATACCAAAAACAATTCAGAAGCTGTCTTATGAGTTTCTAATATAATTGATATACTTATTATATAGTTTCCATCTTTAACTTGATTTTCATCTTTCCTCCCTCTCACCTGACTGGATTTTAACCGAGCTGGTGCATTGTGTTCATTTCATTTTTTACGCCCCACCCCCCAAAAATAATTTGTATCAAAGAAATTGAATATTTCTGGACTTCAATCAATTGCAAATAAGATTTCTATTCTTTATGTATATATAAGAAATTAATAAAGCATATTATTTCCTGAAAACAGTTGATTTTCCTGCATAAATAAAACATCAATACTAACATATATATGTTGAATAGGTAAAAGTACAGAATAGTTAACACTCGAGAAATCATAAACTAAACAAAAATGGCAGAACCTACTAAGTTTTAATTTGTAAGATTTTTTTTTTTTAACGATATAAAAACTATTAAAAATCGGTTCACATGTTAAAACTATGCAGGTTCAGTAAAAAATTTCATTCTAATGCATTTTATGTCTTTTTTCTTTTTGGTTTACAGGCTTTTGAGTGTTAACTATTCTGTACTTTTACCTGTTGAATAAAACCGGATCACGGGGAAAATATTACTTTCAAAACAGAAAGTCAATAAGGCAAATGTGATGAATCTTTAATAATGCATTTTTTTTAATGATTGATACATAATTGATTTTGCATAGTCCAATAATTTCATGCTTAAATATTTAAAACTGTAATAGAAGTATATGTACTAAACATCAGTTGTTATATAGCTTTTATTTTCATAGATTTGGAGGGTTGTTATATATGTATATATTAAGTTTGTCAAAAGTATCAATACTATGTTGGTTTTCTTTAAAACGATAGAATATTTATACGTTCAATACCAAAGCCGTATAAAATTATGCTACAAAAAAAAAAAAAAAAAAATTAGGAAAATGAAATCGATTTTGCATAGTTTAATATTTAACTACTCTAATTTTCTTTCTCTTTGTTTTGTAGTAGTCTTCTGGTTATCAATCCAATTCTTTGAACTCCCCTCTCTCTCTTCTGACCGGATTTTGACAGAGCTGTTGCACTGTGCTCATTCCACTTTCAACCCCCCTTCCCTTTATTTCTTATTGTCCTTTCTCTTTTTTGCTTTTGAGGTACAACTTACGATGCCCATTTACGAGTGGTATTATTATCAATTTTTTTTCATGGTTGTCAAGTAATATTTTTTTATATTTTTGTATCGAAGCTAAAATTCTGGTATTGTGACAACCCTAATATATACATGAATAATAAACTGGAATTATTTTTTTTTGTTGATTTAATTTTTCTATTCTTTTAATTAAAAAAAAAAATACAATAAAGTTAAATGCTAATCTGAGCCACTTCCTCCAGTTTCTTGCATTTATCCAAACACAAATGTACTTTTTTTATTTTAAACTAGCTGGCTTTGTTTGAAATACTTGAAACATTAATCTAAAATAATAAACATTTCATTCATAACTTTGTTGTAAACACGAAACAAAATCTTTCTCATTTATTCATATAGATAGATGAACGTTAACATCTTGGTAATTTCAGTGCAAATTTATTTATCTTTTAAAATGGATAAAACGGTCCCAAATTTAATTTATTCTAAATTAATGTCTCATATATTCAATAATAAAAAGAGTTGAAAAAAAAATTTTCAATGTGAGAATAGAAAAATTAAAAAATGAATGTGTTATGATTCATGAACGGGCACTGTTAAAGAAAGAAAACGCAATTTGATCTATTTTAAGACAATTAGGTTTATCATATTTCGGAATTTTCATAGACATGAAGTTCCATGGTACCTTACAGACGAGCCGCAACTGAACAGTGATTTAAAAACTTACAAATGGACAATTACTAAATGTGATCCAATTGTAATTCAAGACATCCTTTTGTTGTGATGGGATACGGGACTCCCCTCAGTCACTAAATAAATGAACTAGTCTGGACAATAAATACGACTATGAACAGTAGTATGGGGTATTCGGTTGTATTCTGTTAAATCCTATTGGATTACCTGTAGTTACTATTGTTTGTACAAGATATGTATGTTGGAATATACCGTACTATTTTAAGACCTTTACACTCTGGGTTATTTTGTTATTTATAACTACCTACCAAGTTATATCATGTTTTTACTTAAAATAATTATTGAAAATGAACCCGACAGTCAGGGTGGTTTGTTTTTCAAATTTATCTTTGTTTTTATCAGAGTCAAAATCAGGGTGCATCTTCAAAGCGAAAAAAATAAACTAATAATCAATATTCTTTATTAAATGCATACATCTTAGTGTATATCATGCTTTTTGATCTGACAAAACACTAATAAATTTAATGTCAGATATCTCAACTAGTTTTAAGTCATTTTCATTTTCCTTTCCAACGTTTGGTTTGGATGTTTCCCGGCTACTAGACCCCAGCTGTGTAAAGAAATCATATCAAGAAGATGGAAGATCTCATTCAACAAGGATCAAGTGGATGACCACCAAAGGGATGAGCCGATCAGATACGGGTTGAGACTGGCATGCCACTTCCAACAGCTGAAAGACTGTGATAAGTGGGGTTATTTTGTTTTTAAACATGTGGTGAAGCGCCCTGGAGCATGCAAATAAGTCTTTCGTAATATATTAGGTGTCGTTGGAGGAATTCAAATAAGCCAAGGAATACATGGTCACGAGAGGTTGGAAATTATGGAGGATCGATGCACAGGAGGTCAATAACAAATCTATGTCTGCAGGTGTAAGAAAATGCTGTTTGATTGGGATTCTCGACCGCTGATACAAGAATCAGAGAAGAAACAAACGTCAACAAATGGACGTGTGACAAGAGCTTACCCCATGAAGCTAATCAAACTTCCAGCTAGCCAACTCTCACCACTGTTTGATATGGCACCAACTGAATCTTTTCCAACCAACTTACCACAATGATCACAAACTGAAAAAGAAATTTAATTTCAGGATTTGTTGGACAAGAGAATAAAAAATCTTTTATAAAGTTCTGTTGACAGATGAAGCGCTCTGTAGCCTTGGTAGGCAATCACCTAGAGATGGTGTTTCGATAAAATCACCTCACTGGGTTGATGTCAGGAAGGGCATCCGAACTACATAAATCTTGTCTGAACCAAGGAAATAACTTCCAAAGAAAATATGTCGCATCTCAGGTTATGTAGTTTAAATAATGATTTGGCCAGAGATAAGTCAATTTCTAAAAGCCATCATACACATTCTAGCATGTAAAACAGACATTAAACCGAATACGATGATGATGATGATGAGAAATGTGTTCTTTCTTGGCAAAAATCTAACTGAATACGCATAGGTAGATGATCAGTTTTATAAAATTTTTAATTCTTATGTCTGATAGTCGAAGTAACTAGTGAACCCACAGACAGACATATTGTTATATATTAATTTGAATGTCGAATATGTCAACTAGTTTTACATAATTTTTCTTTTTCTTTTAGTAATATATTGAGTGTCATTCAAAGACAAGCTAGAGGGTCGATGATTGGGTTCAGAGACAACATCAATGATGAATGTACATCTGCAGGTGTTGGAAAATGCTGTTTGATTGGGATTCGCGACCACTGAATCAGAAAACACTAACGTCAGCAAAGACGGGTGTCTAAAAAATATATCTAACCGTAAACCAGGCAACCAAATTTCACCACCCTGTTTGATATTGCGTTGAGAGAATCCTTTCCAACCAACTTACTAAATAGATTCCAAAGTGAGAAAAATCTTTTTATTTTGGGACTTGTTAGACAACAAATAAAGAAATTGTTATATCTTTTCTAAAGCTGTGTTAAATGTTTCTTTCTTGCCTACAACCTGACTGTATAAGAAAACTTATCAAATATGTTAGCACTAACAGTAAATCTGACTAATTATCATTAAAATTCACAAGTTACTTATTACTTTTAGATAAGATTTAAAATTAACAGAAACTTAGAAATAAATTGACATAAATTTAAGTTATAAATAAATGTAGCAATATTAGAAACAGGTGTGTAAGAATAGGGGTAGTCGGGTAAATTTCCACACAGGGTTAAAAATTAGGTAGAGTGAAATTTTTCATTTAGGATTAAAAGAAAGCTACATGTCCTGGCTATGACCTCACTGGCACAGTAAGCAGTTGTGTTATGTGTGTACTTATATACTCTAAAGAACAAATAAAACCCCAATAACATTTGTTGATGCTTTTTTTTTTTTAATAACGTCCATAAAAATGGTTATTGAGAAGAATAAGACAGCGATGGAGAGAAGAGGAGAGGGAAGACTTGACTTGAAACTGCGACATCAGCACCAAATTCTAAGCAGTGACTTCCCTCAACGAAGTGCACAAACAGTGGGAATCAAGAACACCTCGACAATGTTATATAAATTAAAGGGTCTAATGTTTGAAGTATATGCGCTATTGTACAAATCTTAAAGAAAAATGAAAACGTTTCTTACTGGGAAAATAAAGAAGAAGCCATCTTTGTCAATATCAGCCAAGAACATGAATTTAAATCAACTCAATTTTCAATCGGCCATAACTTACAAAGAATCAGACCTATTTAACTTTTTTCTCCACAATTTTTTTTTTATTCACACCAGATAAGGTATATTACCACTGAGATGTAAGGGGCTACTGCGATTAGGGGCCAGATTAATAGGGGGCATCCTAAGTGGGGAGATGTGCAGTAAGATGTTTATTCACATTACATTTAAATTTCTGTATGTTGGTACAGTCGGGGAAACAGAAAAGGAATTCCAAAGGCTAGCCGTCCAAGGGAAAAAGCTATTAGAGTAGAAAGTTTTCCAGCATCTTGGGATCTCTACAGTGAAGGGGTGAGAATTTGCTTCTAGTCTGGTTTGTCGGGGCTATTTACATTGAGGAAGGTACAAGTGCAGTAAGTTCATCGGGGGACATTCTGTGGAAGTACTTGTAAAACAAGCACAGGGATACAACATTGTGGCGATGAGACAGGGACTATTAAACTTGTCTATTATAAACTTGTTAAACAGTGCAAGACCTACTAGGTTAGAATAGTAGACTTTGTTTTACTATATCTATATACATATAGCAAAGATATATGTGTGTGTGTGTGTGTGTCCACGTCAGTTTTCAACAGTTGATCCGAGAAAAACCAATGGCATATTTGTAATCAGCATGTTACTGGAGATGTTTTAGTCTATGTTTTCATATATTTTGATAGTTTGGGGAGAGGAGGGGGCATAAAAAGTGATTTCTGATGGGCATAAAATTTGGAACATAAGTATTAGAGACCAATTAAAAAACATTCACAAAATTTAAATTTCACCTGAGTATCTTAAAGGGTTGTAAAGTTAGAAAAAAAGTAAAGTGGTCGAACGTAGTCGAGGACGACCCATAGGTTCCATTTTCATTGGCTACTGCCCAAAGATGTAGGGGAGAGCAATACCCCTTTTTCCATGATCACTCCACTCACCCTTTATCCTCACATTATAATGCTGAGTGTTTAACGAAGGCATCAAATACCATTTTTGAGTCTTTGGTATGAGTCAACACAACATTGAACACTCTAACGATGATGCTAAATCAAGAGTGACTTCATTTGAAAATTCAAATATTAATAATCTAGAAACCTTTTTTTATTATGCTTTTGCATGGAATAAAACCAGAAATTACAAATAGGCTTTCTGTAAGATTAAGTGACAAGTTGGATGAAAACTTTAAATCAGACTTCAACTCCTACACAAAAAAAGGGTGCTTCTATAGGAGAGGACCCATATTAATCTGATTGCGATTTACAGAACAAACCGGAAATGGCCAAAGCAGCTTACGAAAACAAAAAGATAAAATGTTAAAAAGCAAATACTAAAGCAATAAATGCAAAACTAGGTTAGTTTCTTTTTAGCAAGCCCACAAAAAAAGAAAGTGGAAAGAAGTTTCAAAAGAGAAAAAAAGTTAATTGACTTACTGATTTGAAGACAATTATCAAACCAATTTTTAACATGGAGGGGGAAGAGGTAGTAGACCCTAACTTTAAGTCGAGGAAAAAAATGAAAAAGTGTAGGTACATGCAAAATCAATGGCCGATTCCTAAAAAGTAAAAACATTTTGACACCCCCCCCTTCACTTAAAAATTCAGGAAATCAACCAATGTTAATGAAATTTTCAATATTTATTAATTAACAATCAAGTATTATAATGAAACCATTATTATTTTTTTTTTAATCTTAGTGAAAATGTATTATTTTTTAAAACAAAATACACCTTTACTAAAGTTATATTTTTATATATTAATTTTTGTTTGTTTTTTATGAAAATAAAGCATTGTAGATGTTTACAATTAAAAAAAATTTATTTTTAAATATTTTTTATATATTGCGAAAAAGGCCCCTAAATATCGTGTTAACAAAATCACTATAACTCGAAGAAAAATTAATATTTTGAATTAGTGATATTATTATTGAATAAAGCATTGTTTAATCAATATTTTCACAAAAAAAAAATAATATAATTGCAAAAAATATTTCATGTGATTTTAATGATTAGAGTTTCTGGGAAAATAAAAAATGCAACATAATTATATTTCCCTTTCATACATAAATCATACATACATACATCATCAGTGCAAGAAATTTTTTTATAATCTTGAAAATAAACCAAAAATTGACAAATTTCAGACCCAGGAACATAACGAAAAAAGAATTTTTTTAAATTGAATAATTTCTACTAACGGTTCACTTGGATTGGTATGGTGGCCCTGTTCTGTAATAACCAGGTGGGATTAACTCTCCAGACCGCCCTCGAAATTTTATTTTTAGAGATTCAGCAATTTCGTTAATTTCACAATTCATCGTCAATTATTTGGAAAGATTTGTATTTGTTTTGTCTTCTTTTCATTAATAAATATTTAAAAAGTTAAAAACAATTATTTATTAATAAATAAATAGAATTCAAACATGACATTTTCTTTCAAAATTGAATTCTATTTATTAATAAATAATTGTTTTAACTTTTTTTTGTCAATGAATAAATTATCAGTGTAGTCATTGATTTTAATTTACTTTTTCACACTTAAAATAAAAAAAACACACTTTATTTTAAAAAAGAATCAATGTAATTTATCGTTACGACACGTTAAGAATAAATCTAGTAACTAAAGTTTTTAATCATCATCTAAAAAAAATTGATAAAATTGACGCAGTTCGTAATGTAAAAATTTTTAATATTTAAAAGTTTTATTTCAAATTCTAAGGAAAAACATTGGTAAACAGACGTCATCAATAATTTCAGAGTATTACTAAATTAAAAACTAATACCAAGTTATATATGAACCTTTTTAGTTAAAAATAAAATAAATAAGATCTTAATTGCGTACATTCACAAATATTGTAATTAAATAAGCATTTCCTTTTTTATTACAACAAAATAAGAGTACTTAAACTTCTTTATAACTTTAAAAAGAATAAAGAAATTAATCGATAATAATTTTTCAACTTCTATAAACCATTTTTATATATAAAGTTAAAAATGATAAAATATTACATTTTTGTCTTCCATATATTTTGCATAGCGATAGTCAATAGGTAAACAGTCCTTTACCGATTAACTAATGCCAGATTTTACTAATCTATGACTTTTGGGGGAATAATTTTGCTAATTTTTAGTAAAACGTGGGAATTTTTTTTATTTTTTTTATTCAGTATTTTCTGACTAATTTAATAATTATCTTTGAAATAGTTCCCAAAAACTTATATTTATCTTTCAAGAGATTTTTACAAGTAATTTTTTCAAAGTTCAAAATTCACTGAATTTTGGGTTTTTTTAGCCATTGTGATAACATATTTCATTATAATTTCTTTTTCACACGTAAATATGCAGTTTTTTTCCTTTTAGAGATTAAGTTTAGGCTTTTATTTTTCAAACACAGTCAAAGTTTACACGGAAACTAATTAATTAATGATAAGCGCTTTTTAATAAGCATAGTCCGTACAAGAGACGGCCATTTTTGCACATACCTATTTAATGTTGCTACTGACTGACTGTTCGGTGACAGCTGGGCCATATCCAGTCTGTTCCGTAAATCTCAATCGAAAACATTTGGATCAATATGGTTTCTCTATTATAGAAGTACCGCAAAAAATATTGCTGACTTCCGACTCCAGTAGAGAGTCCCTTGAAAGAAATCCGACTCCAAAGCCTCACAAGAAAAAAAAATCCACCTCGCACAAAAATTACCAAATCTGACGCCCTCAGGAAATATCTATGCTTTTTTTTTTAGTCAAACTTGGAAAATCACCTCATACATATATATGTAATGAAAAAAAAAATTCACGGACAGTGTAATAGCATCAGCATGACTTATGATGGAACGAAGCAAGGTGAAAAGGAACGTTAACAATGTTTTATAATCAGATAATCATGGAAAAGTTTAATATTTACAAAGCAAAAAAAAAATTTAAAAAAATAGTAAAATAAGAAAGAAAAAATCAACGAGAAATGTTTAATCTTGTGCATGAATGATTTCTGGTTCTTGGAACTTTGTAGGTGGCAGAGGAATACAATGAGTTGCCGCAAAATCAATCATGTATTTGCTCGCTATATACTGGGTCAATACTTTTTTAGCATTCTGGCTTAACTCTTCGCCTCCCTCAATTGGGAAAGGTGTAGACAATTCTTTCAAATACGCCGGGCAATCAATTTTCGGGTGCTCGTCAGCGCCAGTGTCACGCTGCAGTAGCTTCTCATCACTGGTGAGACTCAACCACTCCTGTAGAGTGTTGGGGTCAATTATGTTTGGATAGCGATGCTGGAGCAGTTGGCTCAAAAGAAAATTACCACGATTGCTCGACAAGTCCGCCTGTGTACCGGTCGTGATTACTTCATCGAGGGTCCTACGAATGAGCAGCACGGGGCCATGGTAGTGGGCAAGTTGTTCCGCAATATTCAGGTTCATAAATTGATTCACACATAGACGCACAAACTTATCCATGAACGCTGGCAACCGCGTCACGGCAAGCGGGAGAAGATGATCAAACGATGCATCGATGATCAGAGATTTCAGGTCAGGATATGCCATTCCAGCCCATGTAGCGACATAACCTCCAATAGACCAAGAATAAATAATAATATCTTGGGGTAAAAACTGAAGCCCCCTGATGGCATACTGTATTACAGCATCCACTGCGTGTTGTTCTTCGGCTGGACCCGGGCGGCCACTACTTTCACCGAATCCCGGGTGGTTCCAACCTAAAACAGAGTACCCTTTTTCACATGGCGTACATACAATGCCGATTTCATAATAGCCGCAGTTACCTTCACAGCAGATTACTAACGTGCCGCCGTTTGGAGTTTTTTTTCTATTGTCAATGAAAACAGTATCGATGCCGTTGTTGTCGACCGTTTTGACCCTGGCACGAATCGCTCCATCATCTTCGACTAATTTTGCTCGATAAGATATCAGCGTTGATCGATTCATCTTATTTACTAACCAAGTTGCGCCAGGATAGACCAAAGAACGGCCGATAAAATTAAAGAACACATATCCCATGAGCAGCATTGGATAATGTAATATTTTCTCAAGAATACTGCCATCAGCTACTGCGGATCCACTCAAAGTCAGTTTATTTAAATTACCAGTGTTCGACCTCTTCACGCCGGCCTGTGACGTATCAAAATCGTAGGGTCTAGCCCACTGTTCAAAGTCATAACAATTTAACATTTTTAAGTTGGAAGGCGTCGGGCTAGCCTCAGTAGTGACCAGTTGCTGCTGAAATAATTTGTATTCCGAATCCATATATCGTCCAAGGCCACGGATGACCAGGGCAATAAGGTAGAGGGCGGCTGCTCCGGACACACAACGGACCACCACTATCACGTTGTTTGGATTGCTGCAGTAGCCATGACGGTAAAGATAGAACATGATAAATGGTGAAGCCCACTTGGAAAGGCTGAACATGAGTTGAGCAGAGGAGATGATTTGGTCGCCGATGGCCTCAAGATGTTTGCTCTGGTGGTATATCTCGGCTTCGTTCGGTCGGCGTGTCCGGTAAAGGCGAGGGCCGAATATAGCTTTGATGATAGACGACGCCATGATGTTTTGGGGCGCAGCGTAAAACCTGGAACTGTTCGTGTGACGAAATAGGAAACGTTGCGGTTCCGACACCGACGACGAAAGACGGATCTAAACGAAAATAAATAGAATTTTTTTCTTAAAAATAAAAATAAATAAACATTTAAAAATACATAAATTAAGAGACACCATTACGAAAGTAAACTTTTTCAAATAATTTTTTTAATGTAATTTAAGCGAACACGGAAACTACAAAATTAAAAAGCATCAATTTTAATTCATTACAATTTAGTCAAATTTTTAGTGACTCCGTTGAAAATTTAAAAAAAAGCATACTTCATTGATATTTTATTTATTTTTATATATTTACTTTTTTTTTAATAGATATAAAAAGTTGTGTACGATTTCAGCGTCCCAAATTCTCTTTTCAAAACGGATGTCATTTTTATACGATTATTCGGATTTGTAGTTTTAAAATCATATTACAAAAGCAAAAAAGTTAATTTTTTTTTCGACGGAGTCGCTTCACTAGTTATTGAACAAGAACAAGTGCTTATATAGATCAACCCCCATGGCTGCCAATATCGGCTCGGTAAAATCATGTAACTAGTTACGACAACAGACTAAAGGCGATCGCACAAAATTAAACTCGTGTTTCTGAAAAAGTAAACGATTTAATTTACATCTTCAGTTTACAGACCGTGCTGAAATAATAACGTTATTATTTAGAAACCTATTCTTAACATGGGGAGGGTGGCTTTGTTAACTATTCTGTACCTTCACTTAACAATTTAATAAACAAAAGGGTGCTTAAGCAGTTTACGGACCTGGCTATTTTTTTAGATAGTATTTTCAAGTTAAATTTAATTTATAAGGTATATTTTGTTTATTAAATTGTTAGGCGAAAGTACAGAATAGTTAATAAAGCCCCCCCCCCCCCTCCCAATGTTAAGAATGGCTTTCTAAATAATAACGTTATTATTTCAGCCCGGTCTGTCAACTGTATAAGTGCCTTTTTTTTGTTTGTTTAACGATATATTTACATGGTTGCTTTGTATTTCTTTTGTAAATTGTTGCTTTTTATAATTATTGTTTTTAGTGTTATCTGTTAATTTCTTTTTCAGTTTGGGTTTTGTTACTTTTTTTGTTTGTTTTGTTAAGTCTCTAGAACCAGAGTTTAACATTGTAGTCGTCTCTCGACTGTTCTAACTCGTTACCGGGTTGTACCAGGACCGACGACGTTGGTCGTGGTTGTACGGAGTCAATATGGGCGGCCATCATTTTTTGGTAATTTTATAGAATCACTCCCGTCGTTTTATTCACTCGAAAAACACGTAAAACGTTTGTAGACGAGGATGATTCTATAAAATTACCAATTTCTTCACATCTAAAATATAAGTCAAAACCATTATATTTTTATTGTTCATTTAATTTTTCGTTCTTTTTTTTTTTCCGGTACCAGTGGCCTTGTAAGCCGATGAGCAGTACTCATCTCTAATACAACGAATATAAGAGCCAGGGTACGTTATCTGCGTCGACTCGACACTGGCCGGCGATTACAGATCGATTTTTTCTTAATTTAATTTTAAAACATTTTTCTTGAAAATGTTTAATTTCTATTTAACATCAAAAAATATCTTCAAAATATTAACACAGTGAAGTATTTATTCATGCGAATAAATTCAATAGAATAAAGAGAAAAAAGGTCAAATTCTGGGTTTGAGAGAAAAGGTGAGTGAGTTTAATTATGACAAATACTGGATTTTAACCAACGTCGACGAACAGAAAACGAAGTTATTAAACTCTGCTAAAGAAACTAAGATCTGGTTTTTTAAAAAGTGGGTGGTGGTGGTGGTGGTGGTGGTAAATAAACTTACTAATAACAAGGTTATCTTGAAGTTTTCAGCTTTAAGATGGCTGCCATTGAAACATTATCTTAACACAATTAGTTCTCGTTTTATGACAATTTCGTTGAATAATTTAATGACCAAACAATTTACTACGGTATTGTTTTGGTCATTAAATTATTAATTGAACCAAATTGTTATAAAAACTAGAACTAATTTGGTTAAGATAATGTAGTTTTACTGGCAGCCATTTTAAAGCTGAAAACTTCAAGAAAAGAAAGGAAATTAAGGAAGTTTAGGTTATACAAAAAAATGAACGTTGATGCAAGGAAACAAGCATTGAATTTGGAGCAAAAATTTAGGATGGAAATCTCTTAAAAAGACATACAGGTGGGAACGACAATAATTTAAATCTCTATATTAATAAAATTATAAGGCAACTTTGCGTGTTTTTCTCGCAGTAAGTGACTTTGATAATTACACGTTGAATTAACTAAATTGCGAAATTAAATCCATCGGAATGCATTTCGACTTCTTCGTAAACAAAATCAATCGGCAAACCGAAATATTAATCACTTATTTGATTACTTATTTTTCACTGAAAAGTAATTTTTATTCTAAATAATTTCAAATTATTTAAAATGAAAATTAGTACAAAACTTTTCCTGTTTTTTATTATTTATTTAATTAACTAAAATACACAGATGACTATTTTTTTCGGTAATCACCGCCTGGCTCCGTAAGACTTCCTGTTTTGGGTCGCTTAATATTCCGGTTTGCCAATCAATTATTTTAACATTTTGTTAGGTAATCAATCATTATTATTGACATAAATTACTTTAAAAGGAAATTAGTCGAAAACAATTTATTTTGCTTTAGCTTTACCTACTCATTTGTGATCTATTTGCATTAGTTGGCGTAAATACCGCCATTTGTTTACCTTACTGATCACTTTGCTCAGAATCGGTATTTACGAACTTTAAAGAAACTTCCATTAATTTTTTTTAACACAAATAGGTCACAAATAGGTAGGCAAAGCAAAATAAACTTTTTGACTAATTTCTCAACTGTAGTTCCTTTAAAATAATTTATATCGGTAATAGTAATGATTACCTCTTGTTAATAGGTGTAAAAAAAAAGAAATAAAAAAGATTAATTACTTCGTGACCCTTTGAAATTTGAGAGGAATTTGCAAGCATGTAAACTGTCGAATAGAAATTCATTTCTGGCTTTAAAATTGTTAGCAAATCTTCATAAAAAGGCGATTTACATCAGATAATTTTATCAATAGAGATTAAAACAATGACAAACTAGGCTATAAATTTATGACCAAGCGACATACCGTCATAATTAAATTTAAACAAAAAAGTGGGGGAGAGAATGAAAGGGAAAACCAAAAATGAAAGTAAAGATTCCTGGGCAACGCCCAGTGGGTACACCTAGTAAAGTATAAAATGTACTCTTTTTTTTTTTTGTAATAAATAAATTATATAAACACCGAACAATATAGACAACATCTACGTAAACTTTAGTGATATGTGCGTGGGCATGCAATATTAGAATTACCTGCCGATTATTTTGTAGGGTTCTGCCGGGGCTCAACGGGGTCATTCTCTTTTATTTTAATATTAATTTAAATTACGGTTTAATGCCCGTCTTCTTGTTGAAATAAAAACGACCAAAAAGTGTATCCGACGAGTAGGACATAAAAATGAATTAAGATCAAAATGTTAATTAAAAAATTCTAATTTTGCATCAAATACTAAAAAAACAAATTAAAATTGTAATCGATTTTCAAATTTTCGAATGTAACGTGCTTTCGCTTTCTATATAATATAAAACGAAATTTTAGAACAAGTTATTTCCAATAATTATTTTTAAATAACAACGGAAAAAAAAAATCAATGCTAATAAATTAAATAATTTCTGACATAAATTGTAAAAATAAATAAATACTTTCTTTTCTTTGATTCACTTAAAAAAAAAAAAAATAGAAAATATAACTTTCTGTTTAGTTTTCCAGTTCGTTCTTTTTTTTTTATCTAACATTCGGGAGTTATCACTCCAAATCATTAGTTGATATAAAAAGATAAGTTTTAGAAAAAATTAAATAATTTTCACAATCCACTTTGATGTTTAGTATATTTAAGTATGAAAAGGGTTAATAATAATGGTTAGTAAACAATTATTAAATAAAATATAAACCTGCTTTTTATCAGCTAGCCACAGCAGAAGACAAGGAGAGTAATTGAAATGGCGACCTGGACTTGATTTGCGAAGGGAGACAAATCCAATACAAAAGTTAGTTTCCTTTTCTGGATTTCGTATTTAGCTCGCTGCAGCAAATCACGAAAAGAAGGAAGAAAATGATAAAATTTACTTTGTACTTAACATTTTACAAAAGTACCTAAATTCTAACACTTCCAAAATTTAAAATATAACAAATTCGGTTCGAAAATGATAGATTAAAGTAACGTTAAAGAAATGTTCCACCGACTACCAGAGTGACCTCCCTTAAGTAAAAAAAAACCCAAAAATCTATTTAAGAACACCTGTATCAAGTTCAACCCTATCTTCTCCCGCGGCTACCCGCTTAATCCGATAGATCAGGTTCTGCTGTGTTGGTTCAAGGTTCGCTTTTATCGGGATGACGTATGGTCTGACTCAGTCTTAGGGGGGAGGGTTGGTTTATTATCGATCGCCTAAAGCGCCCTTACTGGGGAATGTCGATGGGTCTATTCATGGCTATTTTTGCAGTGCCAGAGTGCGCTCTCCTGGCCTGTTTGTACCCGGACCTTCCTATCTTGTGTCACATCTTTCTGCAGTGGAAAACTGTTTACTCAATCTGAAAGACAAACTAGTATCTCCTCCTTCGGGACTTGGGGTGGGGGGTATTACCGATCGCTTGAGCCCCCCCCCCCACACCCCACCCCACACCAGGGAATACCGACGGATCCGTTTTGGGCTATATTTCTACCTGGTCAGAGTACCCCCAACCGCACAAAGGAACCGTCTTACGGCTTTGTACATCTTCCTTTAGCAGAAAGCGAATCAATACAAATTGCATCAACTCTACTTACCTGATTACGTATCGGGTCTAATATCGAAGTAGGGTATGGTTCTCTCCGCTCCCAGGAGGCCATCTTCTCAAGCATTATCTCCTCTTTGGGTGGATTGGTTTATTGCCAAACACCTGCGACGCTTTAACAGGAAATCTAGACGAGTTCGATCAAGGCAACTTTTGCAACTATCAAGAGTACACATTAAACTGACCTTGTGTACCACCCACTCTCCGTGTAAAGAGAAAGTAAACATTCCCCGCCTTTTCCCAAAACTCATTTTACTTTCATTTATTAATCAAACAAAAAGTGAAATTTTTTTTTAAGGTGCAATGCTCGGAAAAGTATGTTAACTTAAAAAAAATGACAACGGATTTTCTTTTAAGGGACAATTTAGGGGGTTTTCCCAAAGTAAAATGAACTTAATAACAAAGTCAAATTTGTATAGAAAGGTTGATCCATTTCAGAGTTTTTTTTTTCTTTTAAAATATTTATTTGTATGAAAGACACATGTGGCACAAGATCATCATAAGTGAGGAGTGGGGAGGCCGGTTATTTCTATCTTATTTTTACTTAGCTAGTCTAATTCATTGACCATAAGACGGTCACACTGGCCTTCCAAACGTCATTCACAAAAACAAAAGTCACTATCAATTAACTAATTAACTAACCCATGTAAACAATATGCAATAGGGAGTGGGAGAACAATAATTCCATTCCCCCCCCCTCTCTCTCTCTCTCTCTCTATATATATATATATATATATTACTATTTCATGTATCCACATAAAATTTTATAAAGAGATATAATTTTTTATGTATCAATTTTCAGTATTTACTTCAACAGTGCTCGATACGTAAGTAGAGCTAGGTAGTAAGCTATGAAAATATATTTATGGCAATTAAGCTACACAAAGGCTCCCGCATTTCATCCTCGGGGGGGGGGATCTTTTTAGCCTGAAGATTACCCCCGGGGATGAAACGCGAGAGCCTCTGCATAGTTTAATTGCCATAAATATATTTTCATAGCTTACTATATATATATATATATATATATATATATATAGTTGCAAATAAAAGATAGTTGAATCAAAATTATCAGAGGAATAAAATGTATTTCATAAAGATTAAACCGAGGCAAGCCAAATCTATCTTATACTGTGTCTTTTCTATTTGTCCTTTGAACCCAAAAAGTTATAAAGGAAGAAATGTTATTCCTGTCGGACCGACACCGCCAGCCCATCCTTAATCTTGCACTAAAGAAAAGCGACTTGTGTGTCTAATTAATGACACCCCGTCCTGAACCTAACTGAGAGGAAATAAGACGACACAGCAGGGCGACTGTTGTCTCTTAAAACATTTACGAACATATTGACCTCACATCGAAAGGCAAAGTATCGTCACCTTTTAACTCTTATTTCTGGTTAGCGACATCCTCTCACCCATCCTGAACCCTTAGTCGAAGGGAATTCAACGTCAGCAAAACAGCTGATGTCATCTATTAACATCAACAAATGCCTTGACCCCAAATCAGTGCAAAGTACCATCGCCTGTTAACTCAAAAAAACTTTCAACACACCCACTTCCTGCCTACGCCTCTCAGCAGAGAATAGATATAAAAAGGGAGTCAGTGAATCAACCAGTGAGTTCATGTGAGCCGAAGAGTAAGCCGTTGCCGGTCAGATAAACTATACACGACCAGTGTATGCGCTGTGAGCTTTGAAAAGGAAGAAGAAAAAGACGAAGAAGAGGAAAAAAGAATACGACTTTACAACCAAGCTAATTGCCCCGAAATTTTCTTCTGTGCCGAAGGTTAATATGGCAAAAACAAATTTTTTTCGAAATTGCATCACCCAACCTGCCGTTGATTGTAAATATATCACACTACTGCCAAGATGACAAATACATGCCCTATATAAAGACTGCATAGCACCCATTTGAGAGTTCCACGATTACAACCATATATACATAATTTCTGAACACTTGTATCTTGATATCTGCTCATGACTTTTCCATCCAAAGATCGGTGTGGATCTTGGATGAGTGTGACTTGTGATATTCCTGGATCATTGAACTTTTCAACTCCCGTGGGAAATCGTGTAACGATCTTCCACATTCTGTGAGTGAGTAATCCTTTTTCTTCCATGATTTGTTTGGGACACTATTTTATTAATCGATTTTGCTTCCCATTAGTTAACGTTAAACATTATCCCTCTCTTCTAAAATAGTATTCTGTTTTTCTTGCTGTTTGTTCTTTACATGTTTATCCCTTTTGTTATTAATTTATAAATAAATATTGTTTGAATCTAAACCGTGTGTTTGAGTCATCTTTTACCTGCTCGTTATTCTTCCTTGTTTTCTATGTGATGTCTGTAATTGAAGAATCTATTTCCCCCTGTATTCTGTTGATAATATTGGGACCTAGGGACCTACGAGCAACTTCCGGACATATTTACCTTTTTTTTATATTTATCATTGCTCGTTGCTGTGGTCCCGATGAAGGCTGTGTGTGACAATATATATATATATATATATATATATATATATATATGGGAAGAGAAGGATGAAGGTAATCCGACGTGATGGGAAAATGAAAAAGGAAAACCAAAAAATGGATGTTTTTTATGTGTACATCAACGTTTCGTCTTTATTTATAAGACTTCATCAGGATGATAAAATAGAGAAAAAATGTCATGCAAGTGCAGATACATGTAGGGTAGACATATTGGGAGGAAAAATAAAATGAAATAATGGTCCCTACTAGGTGGACGTCCGTACTTGTTGGAGAAATAGAAATGAATGTTGAAGAAAATGAGTGGGGGAAAAATGGAAGGATGGGGTGAGCAAGGACTACTGTGGCTGTTTCGGTTTAAAATTCGCCACTGGAATACACTCTAACACCACCACCAACACAGTTCTAAAAAATTACAGACACACTGACACAGATTTCACTAAAGGCTTCATTCAAGGCATAATCTCAACCACCACCACTCTCCCTAATGACCCCGTCTTACCCAAGAGATACATAGACACTCTTAAACACCTAGCTAACAACAACAACATAATCATATCACCATCAGACAAAGGAGGGGGCATAGTAATCATGGACAAAAACTCATATATCAAAAAAATATCTACTCTATTATCCGACGAAAACACATACACTAAAACTGACCAAAAAACTATAGATAAAAACATAGAACATTTTAACAAATCTTTCAAACACCTAATCAAGAACAACAAAAAATGGGCATCAAACATTGAGTATCACCCTATCATTCCCACATTATACGGGCTCCCCAAAACCCACAAACCTGACACCCCCATGCGTCCCATTGTATCAAGCATAGGTAGCATCACACACAAAATCACACGGGCCATAGCTAACATCCTAACTCCACTAATGGGTACCATCAGTCCTTCCCACATCAAAAATTCAGGCGACCTTCTTAGCAGAATAAAAAACATCAACGTAGAAAATAAAAATATACATAGCCTAGATGTAACTTCGCTCTACACTAACGTACCTGTTAAAAAATGCCTAAACTTACTTCACACACATATAAAGAAAATAAAAACCGACCTACCTTTCCCCCCCAACACTCTTATAGAAATAATTAGACTCATCACTGACATAACATATTTCCAATTTAACGAAGTATTCTACAAACAAAAATTTGGACTCCCTATGGGCAACCCCCTTAGCGGTGTATTGGCCTGCCTCTTTTTAGAATTCTTAGAATCCGGTCCTTTCAAATATAGACTACCCCCTAACATCGAATACTTTAGATACATAGATGATATTTTAATTTTCCTCCCCACAGACATACAAATCAATCATGTTAAAGATAAACTCAACACAGTAGAACCCTCCATAAAATTCACCCATGAGACTGAAATAAACGGCTCTATTCCCTTCCTTGATACTCTTATAATTAAGTCCAACAACAAACTAGAATTTAAGGTACACCGCAAAAACACTCACAAAAATGACTACACACATTTCTACTCCCACCACCATAGCAAGATCAAAACAGGTATAATTATAGGCTTCTTCCTACGCGCCCTTAGAATATGTAGCCCCCCCACACATAGATGAAGAAATAAAGTACATTTTTAATTCCCTAAAAACATTGCAATACCCCACACATTTTATATTAAATGCCAAGAAAAAAGCCTTCCAAATATTCTCCAGAAACACCACACAAAAAAATCAAACTCCTAACACATCTCTCATAGACAGACCCCTTCTCCTACCCACACACTCCAATAACACATCCATATGCAACACGCTTAACAAACTAGGCATTCCAACTGTACAAACCACATCTCAATCCATAAAACAAACTTTAAACACATTCAGACATTTCCAAAAAATACCCACATCCCATGCCGGCTTATATACTGTCCCTTGCAATGAGTGCCATCAATTTTACGTGGGAGAAACACAACGTGAATTAAAGAAACGATTAAATGAACACAAAAGGGACATAAAAAACAACAACCCTCTTAGTGCCTTTTTCTCCCATGCACTAGAACATGGTCATGCATTCAAATTTGAACAAGCCAAAATCACTAAATACATCCACAACAAATCTCGGCGAAGATTATTGGAAACTGCCCTCATCATCGCCTCCACCACCATCAAGCAACGAAATGGTTTCTTTAACCTATCACCCTTAATAAGCAAGATCATCCTCACAGAACAAAGACTCTTGCCTGATCATAGTTAACTTTTATTTTCATCTCCAACCTTTATGACACTCTTCCATTTACTCACTCCCTTCTTTTTCTCCTTGAATCTTCATTTTCTCCTTACTTTTTCCGTTTTTTTCCCTCACATTTTTAATACTGCAGTCCAAATAAACTTTCTCATGCTCCAAATATTTCAAATATTCCATACCCACCCTTTCAATCACCGCCCTCCTCCACCCCTCCAATCCCTCACTCATTGCTATCATTTTCCAAATATTTAAAATATTTCACACCCTATCACAACAAATCCTCCCTCTCCCCTTCTCAACTATTTTCTCCCATACCCCTTCTTAAATTCCCTCATTTTCTCAAAACGCTCTCTAAGACCATAACTTTCGCCCATCCACCAAAATCACAGCCCCCCCTCCCTCTCTACCCATCCTCCTTTCCCTGCATACACCCCCCATACACAAACATTCCAACTTACTTTTCCCCTTCAATCTTGACCGCAGCCATCTGGTCAAACACCTCCCTCCCCCCTCTTTCCTCCACTCTCTCTCTGCCATCCACTTTACCCCTGCTCATCCCCCACCTCTTTCTCTTACCACCAGCCACAGTAGTCCTTGCTCACCCCATCCTTCCATTTTTTCCCCACTCATTTTCTTCAACATTCATTTCTATTTCTCCAACAAGTACGGACGTCCACCTAGTAGGGGCCATTATTTCATTTTATTTTTCCTCCCAATATGTCTACCCTACATGTATCTGCACTTGCATGACATTTTTTCTCTATTTTATCATCCTGATGAAGTCTTATAAATAAAGACGAAACGTTGATGTACACATAAAAAACATCCATTTTTTGGTTCTCCTTTTTCATTTTCCCATATATATATATATATATATATATATATATATATAGCATTTAATAATCTAGGGAGACATGTTTCGTGATATTTTACGCCTCATCAGCGTAGCTGAATCTAGGAGTCCTGGTTTCGAATCCTGCTAATTTTAGCCACACTGATGAGTCGTAAAACGACGAAACATGCATCTGTTGATGATTAAATTTATAATATATATATATATATGTGTGTGTGTCTTGGAAGTTTTTCACCATCAAAACTATATATAAAAAAAACAAAAAACAAATAAAACATTAAATAAATGGTTCTGTTCGAAATTCCGTGCAGATTCTTGAGTTCGACAAAATACACCTGAAGAAGGTCAGAGGTTACATTGGCCGAAACATTGTAAGAATAATACTCAAGATGAGAATAGTAGTTTGAATAATCCAAACTATACAAATTATCAATCGTCATCTGAAAAATTCAGAAGCATAAAATAAAACACTTTTAGTCCAGTCCTTCATTGGAAAACTCCTTTGCTTGTAAGTCAATTAATCTCTTGCAATCACTACATTAGTTTGCTCCCAAGAATTTATGCTAGTATTATTGTAGAGATCATACGTTGTTTACCATGGAAAACTGTTTCAGAGTTTATATATATATATATATATATATATATATATATATATAAATATTTGTTATTGTTTATTTATCTATGGACGTATACGTTTCGTCTCTTTTCAATCGAGACTCATCAGCATAGAAGTATGACTATTCACTACCGGTCACACGATTCGAAACCCTGGATTACAAATATTTTTCAACCCAAATCTAACGTCGTTAACCGATCGGCCAATTCTGAATAGCTTATAAACAATGATAATTTTAACACATTTAAAGCGGCGAGACATACAGGCATTCTACTTCTATAAGGGAAGGAATGATGCATATAAAGCAAGTGACGTCACGCTGTGTTAGTACTACCATTTACAGTGCTCTACTTTTTTTACGAGGAGCTTCAAATATAAATATTTGTTATTGTTTATTTATCTATGGACGTATACGTTTCGTCTCTTTTCAATCGAGACTCATCAGCATAGAAGTATGACTATTCACTACCGGTCACACGATTCGAAACCCTGGATTACAAATATTTTTTATATATATATTAATGTATTTTTTAAAATTTATATTTAGAATTTTTTCTATTCAAATATAAATTTTATAACATAAAGTAATTATAATAGCTCAATAGTGTAAGGCCAGAGCTATGCTATATTTAATATTTTTATACCATTTCAATGTTATAAAAGACAGATTCATGTCATTTCATAAATGAATGAAATGACATGAATCTGTCCTTTATAACATTGAAATGATATAAAATTTCATTAAATATATATATATATATATATATATATATATCTATATAATACTAAAAGTCTATTGTTCTTGTATGTTTGCAATCAGCTTTCAGCTTTCCGGTTTTCAACATCCGGTTGCACATGCGTAAATAGCATCGTCTTCAATCTGTTATTCCAATTCCGTTATTCTCTATTATGATTAACGAACGCATGAAATTTTTCATTCTGGAAATTTTTAAACAATTTCATTTAATTTCATCAAATAGTTTATTTGTTTTCTTCACGGCTAAAAACATTCAACGGGAGGACTTCGTAAAGTCTGTCGCAGTTTCAAAAAAACTCCTCCCTTTTAAAAAACAAAAACAAACAAACAAAAAAACAACACTCATTATTAATATCAGCCATACTAGCGGTCGGTGAACGAAACCACTTCCCACTTTCCCTCTCATAGATTTCACCACTCCTACTCCTTCTGTTTTCGTTACGTACGCGAGAAAGCCTGCTGTATCCCCTTCCTTTCTCAAATCGCCCTAACCAACCACTTATAATTCAGTAACTGTAATAAAAAAAAAAAACAATTATAATAAACAGAACGACTCATAGAAATCTATCTATATTCTTTTTTCATTTTAATATACTTTCATAGAAATACTTCTGTTATGTAAAAAAAAACTATTTTCTTTATGCCACAAGTGTCACGCTCATACATGAATTCCATAGCTAATATAACAAACTGACCCAACGGGTCACGGGTGGTCTAGTATATATATATATATATATATATATATATATATATATATATATATACATAATGTTAAATGAAGTCAAATGTTTTAAATTTAGATGTATCTTAATGAGACGAGAAAGTACCTTACAAATATAAAAGATAAAAGTCTAAACAATTGAAATCTGTAGGATATCAGTGGATAACTACAGATGTAAAATTAGCTCAATGAATCGGAATTTTAACTGAGAGATAATTTTAGGTGAGAGTTAAAATCTAGAAGAATATTAGAATGACGACTTACTTGGAAGAGTAATTCGTCTTGTCATGTCTGACTGAAATAGAATAAGCAAAACATGATCACCAGTTTTATCTTACTCCCACAAGTAAGATGCAAGTGGGGTTAAAAGCCAGCGCCCTGCAGTCCAGACTCCTGCTTCCGCAGTCCTGAGTTCCTGCACACAGCAGTCTGAACTCCTGCATCCTCCTGCTCCAGCTTCTTTTTTCCAGTCTCCCTGTTCCAGTGACATCACGATCCTGTCAACATCCATCGACAGCTACCCAGCTTTTCTCGCACCAATGACACCACTCCTGTCGTTCCAGTTTGTTGTCACCAGAGACGTCACTCTCGACAGTCCAGTCTCCCTGTTCCAGTGACATCACCATCCTGTCAACATCCATCGACAGCTACCCAGCTTTTCTCGCACCACTCCTGTCGTTCCAGTTTGCTGTCATCAGAGACGTCACTCCCGACTGTCCAGTCTCTCCTGTTCCAGTGACATCACCATCAAAACCAATCACTCATCTTTTGTGGTAAAATAAACATACCTATTTCTTGAACTGTTCACCAGTGTTTGTCCTCTCTTCTTTGCCATTGCCGTAACTTGCCTGTGTCTACTTTCTTAGTTGTGAGATCGATCAAACACCCACGGGTCGGTCGGTCCCGCAACACATTCTTAAATAATCACCTAAAAATAAAAAATCAGCAACGGAGATAACTCATATTTTTAATTAAATAGAATACTAGTTGTCTACCTTAAAACTAAAATTTAATTTCCTTTTCTGTATAAGTTTTTAAATGAGGGCAAACAAATAAAAATTAAAATGACCTGACTGCATTCCGAGGTAGATATCTAAATTTACTTGAAAATGAATGATGTCATACAGGATGAATTGTAGTTGCTAAAAGCAGTTTGATTTACTTGAAAATTGATGACATCATACAGGATGAACTGTAATTGCTGAAAGCAGTTTGACATCATAAATGATGAATAATAATTTCAAAAAGCTGTGTACAAAACGCTTCTAAAATACCTTTTATTTGTAGTCACAAGAAATTCATTCAGCAATATTACACTTATGATGTGGAAATCAGTAGCATCGAAGTGTAGTGGAAAAAGGCAATCTCAAAATTAATAATAAAGTCTATCCATACATAATATATCAACTTTATTTACGACTTGATAGAACAGCTAAAAGTAAGGAGTTAAAAAGAAAAGTCGAAAAGAGTTCAAATGGTTTAGAGGAAGTAAGCATTGTTTTTGCCCGTCTGTGTGTGGACTTGTTGTCAGTGAGTTTGTGAGACTATATCTAAGCTGTCGTTATATTTTAGTAGCCCACGACTGACTTGTGTTGTTTGTCTAGATGCCAATAGCTAAGGAGTCACAGTCAGAGTTTATTTTTTCGCAAGAAGTCTGTGTAGTCATGTTATGACTGACAAGAGTTCCTGTGGCAAGTTGAGGCTCTCGCTGACAACAGCGTTTGGGTTCTTGCTTATATAGTCAATGCGAACAGGTGCTTGGCTCCCATAGTAAACTCTTTCAGATTGATTGAAGTTCGATATAGGCAACCAATCGAGATTGAGTATTTTGATAAAATTGACCAATCAGTATTAAGTATTTCAACCAAATAAACATTAGATATCTTAGAGATCGTTTCTCTGCAGTTGTTGTTGCTGGAACAAAAGTTTCACCATACCGGAATTGCGACTAACAGTTCAAGTCCATACTACATCCTGAGGTTTCTCATTCAGCAAGAGCTATCATATTTTAAATTCTGAATCAATTATTTAAAATTTGGTTGTTTACTAATATTTTATTGTTCTAGATATTCCCTAGTCGGGTATATCTGCTAGTTAAAGATCGATGAGAGTTTTTTTTGTAGCTATAATTCTTCAGGCAGTTCTTTTCGGAAAACAAACAAAAGTAATGATATTAAAATATGTATATGAAGAAGCCTCTAATATTTTAGTACAAAAGAACAAGTAAATGTTTAGTTTTTTATTTTCTTCTTTAACGCTTAGACATTGTGGGGCAATGTCGTAATGGGCACGGCGTTGCCTCGGATGATTGTTAAATGTTCCAGACCATCTCTAGCTAAGTGATCGTTCAATTCAACAGAAATGAAAAATAATCAATATCATCTCATCTAAGTCGATCAGGGCACTGACTGCAATCTTCATTATTAATGATAATAAGGATATCTATTTACCTCAGTCATGTCCGTGTAAGATCTGTGGCACCAGCACAATTGGATGATAATGATGAAAATTGTGTCTCTTTGTATTAAAACAAGGTTTGCTTCTCTCTTCAATGGAGTGTTCATGTGTCCCAATTTACTTCCCTCTCCACGAGGACAGAGTTAGACACAAGGTTGGTTTTTAGTGTAGAGAAAATCGAGCTCCCCCCAAAAAGAAAATTCTGGATTGGGACAAAAATAAAAAATGTCTCAGTCTAGAAGATTTTTTCTATTTCTGACCCAGGAAAAAAACAAATACTACACTTTGCTCCTAGCCCAAAAGTCAAGTGTTCATGTGTATGTCTGTGATCTTTATCTTTTTTGGTGTTTTCTGTTGTCTTTTTCTTGTCTGTCTGTCTGAAGTGTTCTTTGGTTTGTTCTCTTGAAGGTCACAACATTTGATTATATTGTTCGTCCGGCTTCTGAGGACTTTATTTCTGTTTTGTTTTTTAATGTAGAGAAAATCCTTCACTCCAAAAGAGAGCACACTGGATTGAGATAAAAACAAGAATTACCTCAGTCTATAAGAATTGAAAAAAAATGAAGTGTAGTATCTTAACAGATACTACACTTTGCTCCTAGCAAAAAAAAGCTAAGTCTTGCATGTCTGTTCTCTTAAAGGTCACAACATTTGATTATTTATATCATTCGTTCGGCTCCTGAGGACATGATTTCTGTTTTAGTTGTTTCTCCTGATATGTCTGAAAACTTTCTCTTTTGCTAAACATGGTCATGTGCGCAACTTTTGCAAACATATGCGAGTCATCACGGGAAGCAATTAGTGATTTTTCGTTCAAATTCAAATATTTTAATCAAGAGAGGCGCGATAGCGCTCTATCCCTTAATAGACTTCAAAAACGACCTATGCTAGAAATCTCATTTCTTTGATCAGTCATAACTCAAAAACCAATGAACCAAATTATTTAAAACTTTGCACAAAATTTTCATTTGATAGGTTCTATAAGTGTCGAATTTCAGCATCATTAGTCAAGGCAACCCAGAGATCCAGAAAGGTCAGGAGTGATTTTGTGTTATTCGTGTGTACGTACGTACGTGTGTGCCACCCTGTATCTCATCACCTATTTGATGGATTCAGCTGATTTTTGGCAGAGATAGAGGTTCTAGTTGATGGCATCTTAATTTCAGTTTACCATGTACCTTAGTTTTCCAGAAAATTTAAAAAAAAACTTAAAAATTACCATTGTCTTGAGGCATAGCCTTTACAAAAGTAGTGACATTCTATGATAAATGCCAGTATACTGAAATCATATGCCCATGATAGGGTTAAGATGAAAATTCATATACACTAAATGTACAAAAGCAAGGAAATTCCCAAATTTTTACACTTTTATTGTCATTAAGGGTATGACTACATATCAACCAAACCATTTTATTATCACATCACTACAGTATAAATATCTGTGGATGAAGTGTGTGAGGTGCGCTGAAGAAAAATTCCTACAAGTAAAATACATAGCCCTGTTGTGCTCGCATACCCTTAATGACAATAAAAGTGTAAAAATTTGGGAATTTCCTTGCTTTTGTACATTTAGTGTATATGAATTTTCATCTTAACCCTATTAAGGGCATATGATTTCAGTATACTGGCATTTATCATGGAATTCTACTTGAAATCAGAGTTGACTTTTCTTAGTAAGACATATATCTAATCTGTTGCTAAGGTTGCTGGAAAAATGGTTGAATCTTTCTATTGATCCAGAAAGTGCCTGACCCCTGATGCACTCCTTTACTTATATGAGTCAAATAGGTCCTAAGATGAAGTACTCCTGCAACATCTGGGGAGGTGCCGCTCAGACCACTTTTTCTTACCTTGACAGAGTACAAAATCACTTTTGCAATCTAGTGGAGGATGATCTCTTCTCTACAGCCCCTTTCTCACAGAAAAGAGACCTTACTAGTCTTTCTCTACTCTATCGTTATTTCCATGGAAGATGCTCGACTGAGCCCAATCGTCTTCTTACCACAACTGAAAGAACTTTCCTTTATTTCTCTGCATGCTTAGCGCCAGGAATTATTTCCGTGAACAGAGTTTCTTTCCAAGAATTTCTCATCTGGGGAACACATTACCATGGGACTGTTCTCCTGCAGATTACAACAGTCATCTTCAAATCCCATGTCAACAAATACTTGGTCATAAACAGAACCCATAAGTAATAAGTCTTTGTTCATTACATTAATCATTTTCAACCTTCTCATAATATTCTTCATCATTAAATTGAATATCCATCTTGTTAACCTTGAGTGGGTTTTGGCCTTGATAAGGGGTGACGCTTTAGTAAAAATAAATAAGAAAAGAGAATAAAAGAGGAAGGCGATAATGACATTGGAAATTGCCTATTTTCATCTCGTAACATTTTGTTTATTTCTTTATACCTCTTTATTACCCTCCAAAGTCCAACCCTTCCTCATCGTGGTAGGGGTGGTGGCAACGTGGTAATATCAGAGCTACCTGGCTAACAGGGCTCTGGTGAAAATCCAGGAGAAGTCGGCATCAGAATCTGTCATCCTCTGGTCGTCTCTACCTCTGCATTTGACAAGCAAAGACGTGTCTGGCACGGAACTGCAAATCAATTGCAGTGAAAGTGGCAACGTTGCTTCTGCACCATTCCTTTGTGTGTTCTGGGACAAAACTTCCCCAACTTCACATGCAACCGCTCAGCCTGTCAGTGTCGAGGGTGAAGTCTGCAGATTAGCGAATAACTGTAACTAACGAGGACTTCATGCAGATCAGACAATCATGAGGCACAATCTTTTTGAGCTCTATGCAGAAATCTGACTTGTTTAACAACAGAAATCATCATCACACTATAATAATGATAAAGATTTAGATTGATGATCTCTAAGGAGAGCAATAAAAACAAATTTGAACGAATCAGCATGGTACGACTTTTTTGATCGGCTTGATTCTGTTGTTAGCATTGATTCCCCGCGATTCTTTTTAGAATCATGTACTTAAAGAAGGGACCACATGAAGGTTGCCAACATCCATAAGTGAAAGTTGTGCTATGGAAGCAAACTTGCCACACTCAGGTCATTAGTGTGAGTTATCCACTTTGCCACCTTCCAGGAGAGCACTGATATTTGTTTTTTCATCTTGCAATTCGTAATCCTCTGTTATGTTCATCTGTGCTGTTAAAACTGAATTTACATAGCTGAAGTGAAATTAACCTTTAAATGCTTTATTTCTTATATTAGTTTTGAAAAGTAAACGCTTCATAGAAATAATATAAAGTATTATAAATAATTTATCGGTATAATTTACTCTTAACCGTAATATATCTCTTGAAATAATACACAGAAAAAAATTGTATTTTTCATCTTCCATGCAAATAATTGTCAGCTAAAATTTAAATAATGTTAATGTTTCTTGTTTATTTAAAATTGTAACACTTAGATGTGTATTAAAATGGCATTAAACTAAAAAATAATACAAATAGTTTTTTTAAAGTAAAAAAAAACAAAAAAAAAGAAAAAAAAACGAACAACAGAAATCGATTTATAAGAGAGCCATAACTTTTACCATAACAACACCAATACGTTTTCAATTGCTTTTTTCATTGCACTTCAGTTTTGGCAATCGGACGATTTCATTAAAATAAACAGGTGTGAAAGGTGATAACGTATGTAGGAACAAGAAATGCCTTTGTGTATTATTATACATTCTAATAATGAAAATTATGTATAACAAGCAATTAGAAAGATAAATAAGCATAGAAAATATTAATTTTTTTTAATTTATTTATTTTAAGATTTATAAAAAAAAATAAATAAAAATTTTTTTAAAAAAATCAGTCTATGGATTAAAGTAGAGAAACATAATAATGATAAATGATTAGGTTTTCATGGGTTCTGGAAGTTCCAAGCGTTTTCCTTGAAGTTCTAGTTGAGCCCTGAAAAGACAGAAAAAAAAAAATGATCTATGTAAATAAATTTAAAGAGACAATGTAAAAATCAGACAAAATATTCGTTAAAACGGCATAACGACCGAGATTTGCCACTTTCTGTTAAGAAAGTGTTCAGCAGTGAATTGTGAATTGTGAAAATCAGTTCCCTGTGTATTTCACACAAGAAATTGTGAAAAGTTATTTCTTTCTTTAATTTTATTTTTATTACAAATATATTTATTATAATTGGAATGTTTTCTTTTTTTACAAATACTCAAAGGAACTATTTTTAACAAAGCCCCCTCCCCATGTTAAGAATAACTTTGCTTTATTAATTATTCTGTACTTTTATCTAACAATTTAATAAACAAAACAAAATATGTTTTTGTCCAAAAATAAGAATAGTTAACAAACCCCTGGCTGGAACGTAATATAGTGGGAACTGACTTCCGCAATTCACCGCTGAACACATTCTTAGCCGAAAGTGGCAAATCTTGGTCTTTATGTCATTTTATCAAATATTCTAATAGTAACAATGCCCAACTAGTCCGTTTATGCTGCGAAAATGGGTAAAAACAGTGAAACCTTTGTAAAATTTACCTTACGATATCTCAGCTATTTTTCAGCTTATATCTATGAAATTAGTATGTAAATAAAAAATAAAATTTAATCGTTCCTCTTTCTAATGATATCAGTTTTTTTCTTGTACTATGATTAGTTTTTTGCAGGTAGATTTGAATTATGTAACTATTTTAACGACAAATGCATTTAGTTCCACTTTTTTCAACAACAAATTTTTAGTCCGTTTTTTTTAATGTTTGTGCCGTTCACACTGTTAAATAATCCACTTTGAAAAATCTTTCCATCTTATAAAAAAGATCATTCTTCAATTTCGTGAGCAGAGTATAGAATTTTAAGTTAATTTTCATAAAAAATTTCATAGTTGAAAACTCTGTGAATAAATAACATTTTACAGAAATTTAATTTTACAAATTTTTATGCCATTGGATAAAGCAGGATTTCCCCATATTCATATTGATATTATTTAACATCGCAAATCGCTCAACAATAACAGAGACATAGGTTTATATTTTTGAGTAAAACAATGCCTTGTGTAAACATGCCCCGCAGCATGTAAAAATAAGCCCCCTTTCTACCTTCAGTGACACGCTTTTCTCCCTCTCTCCCCTCCACATTTTTTCATTTTCTCTGTGTGTGTCCCATCTTCCTTTTTTTCCTCTCTCTGTCCCTCTTTTTTTTCCTCTCTGAATTAATATTTACAATTTTGTGCTAACTTTCCATGTTTAAAAATCTTTTGTCTGACTAATTTTGAAAAATATTTCATTAAACGAGGAGGTTCCTGTTTTATATTTGATGACCCGTAATTCTTCGGGTCATGGGTTGTCTATGATCTATTTTAATGGATGACATCATCCCTTATGATATCATAAAGGATCTTCCCGGTATCTTCAACCACCAAGTGATGGAAGAATATAACATATCCCTTAAATATTGGCTATAACAGAAGCTTGTAACCAAATTAAAGCTACATAAGATGAGTGAAACTACCAGTAAAATCTTTCGTTCAATAAATATATTTTATTCTTAAACATTTGAAAATTAGCATTAAAAACATTTTTTTTTAATTTAAAGCTTTATAATAAGCATTTATTTAAAAATTGACTAATGGTTTCTTTTATTAAGCAAATTTTAAGGTTTTGATGTCAATCCCTTTTTATTTTTTTTACATGCCAAAAGTTGGATCACTCCACAAAATCTTCCAATATTAAAAAGAAATCGACTTTTGAATTCCTAATCCAAACATGAGTCAAGTATACAAGTTTTAGGCTTGTATCTTTTAATGGGTAACTTTTTACAAAAGGTTTGGTAAAGTGTACATTTGACTCATTTTTCTGTCCAACTGCCAAATGGGCTTTGGGACATGTTTACATGTTAAAAATAAAAGGTTTTTATAGATGTACCAACGAAAAATGTTTTTTAGCTGTATGATGTCATGAAATGATAAGTTTCAATGTGTTAGCTGCTAAAATAAAACATGAACAGTCAAAGTTGCTCTCCTCTATTGTTTCCGCACAAATTTTGTGACGGCATGTGGGTATATCTAAGAATTATTAATTCCATCTATATTATCTTTCTTTTAATGAACTATGGCATTATATTTATGAAGATTTTTCATTTATTTGAAGCTTTTATCTTTAGTTTAAAACTGCTTAAGTTGGTCTTGTATTCAGTATCACACAAAACGCAATGTCTGACTAAATTTGAATGGCTATAAATCAGGCACTAATTGAGATACCAAGATAAATTTGGTATTTTTTTTATATGTTGCAGCACTATATATGCATAACTTTTGGTATATTGGAAAAAAAAAAATCAGTTTGGGATATCTATATATAGGTATATAGAGAACTCTAAAGAGAGAGGGGGAGCAGACAGATGGAGAGGCGTTACATACTAAATATACCAAAATTCTTCACTTATTTTTTTATTATATTAAAAAAAAAAAGGAAAATATATTCTTTGATTTTGTATTTTATTTAAAAAGAAATCAAGGGAGAGAATCGAAACTGCACATTTAATGTCTTCAGTCTGATACTTTCCCAACTAAATAATTCAAACATTATCTAAGTCGACTTTTAAAATAACACTCATAAACCTACTCGCGTACCCGACGTTGACAAACATTTTGCAAGTCTTCTTGATATTTTTCTGACAACGTGTCTGAACTGTGCTCATCCACCATTCTGTCTGCTAGGATCTTCCAATCACTCAGTTGTTTCAATTAATATCAAAACAAAGTGCATCAAGACCTGATGCCCGTCTCTACCGCACAGTGTATCGATACTCGATGGCTGATTGGGACAGCCTCCAATTTTTCTTATCAGAAAATTCTTCTGCATTCCATGTTTGAAAAGAATATGTCCTGTATCGTATCAGATTTCAATGACTGGTTAATCGTCCCGCCGCCATTGCTCACAGAAACCACCATTTCAATTGCTTTCAACAAAATAGATGTTCTGAAACTAAAGCCACCTTTAAAACTGCCAGCAACCACTGCAAAAGGGCTATAGAAAACACGAGAGTCATATGCCCAATTCGTTAAGTCTAAAGTAGCTGAACAGATGCATAACCTTTATTCCAACCATCATCAATGGACCAGATGTAATTTCCTCAGCATCTGATAAAACTAAACTTTTGCAAAGAATATTGCATCAAATTTCAACCTTTCTGCAATTAGAACCGCCTACCTTCTGAATTTCCCCTTATGACTGAAAATACTGAGCGACATCCATATATCTGTCCGGGATGTTGCTAAAGATACTAAAAACCTTGATGCCAGCAAAGTAACTGGCTCTGATAACATTCGAATCAGTGCTAAAAAAAGGTGCAACCTGAACTAGCTCCCATTTTCACAAATCAGTTCAATCGTTGCTTAAGGAAAAATGCTTTCCAACACCTTGAAAATCTGTCAGTCGGCTCAGTATTTTAAAAAACTGAAGATCGGTCTTTTGCTCCTCGGTACAGACCAATCAATCTCCTGTGCGTCATAAGTAAGATGCTAAAATCTGTGATAAATCAAGAAATTTTCAATCACCTCAGCAAAAACAGCCTATTCAGTGAGAAACAATATGAATTTCATCCTTCAAGATCAACAGCTGATATGCTGACTGTAATATCACACAGGATCAGTGAATCTATTGATGGGGGGCTTCATTTCGAGAGCAATAGCTCTCGACATATCAGAGGCCTTTGATATGGTTTGGCATAAAGGTAAACTTCACAATATTTTGAGCTATGGAATATCTGAAAATGTCCTCAACCATCAAATCCTTTCTCTCTGATAGGTTCATAAAAGTAGTCGTTGATGAGCAGAAGTCTGAAGCTCATAGTATCAACACTGGCGTACCTCAGGGATCCATTCTTGTCCCAACTCCCTTCCTGATCTTCATAAATGATCTCCCAAATTAAATTCTAAGATCATTCTGTCAAAATTTATGAAGATGACAACCGTCTATGACAATACTTCGAAGAGCATTAACGATCAAGATCTTTTTGATTCCCTCTTCCGATCTGGAGCACATTGTCCAATAAGGAAAAAGGTGGCTGGTTACTTTTAATACGTCTAAAACCAAGCTTCTCTCCTTTCACCACCAACGCTCTGATCCTCACTTTGCCTACATTGAAATGAATGGCTCTCATCTTGAGGAAGCCCCCTGCTTTGATAAGCTTCTGACCATCACTTCAGACCTTAAATGGGAGACTTAACTCAAATCCGTTGCCAAGATTGTTGGAAAAATGGTTGAATCATTTTACCATTCCAAAAAGTATCTCACTCCTGACACAATTTTCTACCTGTATAAGAGTGAAATAATCCTAAGATGAAGTACTGTTGCCACATCTGGGGAGCTGCCACTCAGAGCACACTTTCCAGCCTTGACAGAGTACAAAACCGACTTTCAAATCCAGTAAACGATGTCTTCATCTCCATCCTACAGCTTCTTTCTCACAGAAGACGTTGCTAATCTTTCCCTACTTTATCATTATTTTAATAGCAGGTGCTCGACTGAGCTTCAATATATGACCCCCCCCCCCCACCCCGTAAAACATTCACAAAACACGTCTAGCTATAACCACCGTCAATAAATTCCCTTTCTCTCTCTGTGTACCTAGAACTAAGTGGAACTTCCATGAGCAAAGTTTCTTTCATATAATTGCTCATCTATGGAACACAGTACCACAGGGCTGCTTCCCGGTTGATTATAACATTGCCGTTTTCAAGTCCAATGTAAACAAATTCTTGTTGAGCCGTCCTCTTAAATAGTCAATTTCTGACAAGTTACAACCATCGTAACTAATCCCCTGATTTTTTTTTTTTCCAACATAAAAAAAAATACCAAATTTATCTTGGTATCTCAATTAGTGCCTTATTTATAGCCATTCAAATTTAGCCAAAACCAATAAGCCTTATCCTCAAGTGGCCTGTGGGCTTTGATAAGCAGTGACTTGTTTGTAAAAAATAAAAAATCGGGTATACATATTTTAAGTTTTAATAGGGTTCTGTCCCCATGGGTAACAGAGGTGGGAGTACATAGATATTCAGCACATAAATTCAGGACAACTTATATTGTCTTACATGGAGAACTTTAAACGTATGATATAAATTTCCTAAACATAGAATATATTTGCAGTTTTAGGGGATTATGCACTCAGAGATTTGGGAACACTTCCATTGTCTTCTCTGGTAAATTTTACATAGGACACTTAGCTCTTATGTAGATTCTCTAACCTTTCTTTCTATAGGGAACATACACAAACAGAAATGGTTTTATATATATAGAGAGATAATTATTATTATTATTTACTAGTGAATTTCAATCTAAGTTGATTAAAAGGACAGATTCTTACCTGAGCTGTTTTGAAAAATCATCTTCCACATTATCATCATCCCAATTGTCTTCCCAAACATTTACATCATTTTTCTCTTCTTCTGCTCCAGTCCAATCTGAAGAAAAGAAAAACATGAGAAAATTAGTATGGAAAGCAAATTTCGTATCGACATTTTTCAAATCTATCTGTTAATATTTCTAGATAAATGTTTCATATATTAAAGCATAATGACTGAAAAAAAAGAAAGGTAGAGAGTAGTAGTTAGTCAATCAAGATTTTAACTAAATAGATTGAGATTAAAATTTCTTTACATTTTCCTTTCTATAAGTCTGCACATCTAACAAGAATATCTTCAAGTTAGGATCCAGGATGAAAAACAAACTTTAGTGGATCCATGCTATTAATTTAAATTGATTTTAGAATCTCAACAATTTTATTGGAAGCAGTGAAATTTGTAAAACAATGTAATTTTACTAAAAGGAAAACCTAAAAGCTATCAAATTGTTTAAAATCAAATTCATTACATAGTACAATCAAATATACTTGTATTTAATAAGTCTGTGAGTAATACGAATGAAAAAAAACCCCAGAACAGTGAAAGAGATGAACAAAAAGATATAATTCTTTTGTTTTCGCAACATCAAAAAATTATTTTTTAATAAATCTTAAATCCTCTGGATATCCATTCATTACAAGTACCAACCATGTTTTAGTAAAAAGTACTAAGTTATAACAAGTTAATCGTCTACACAAAATGTGGACAAAACAAGACGACTGAAAAAAATAAAACATAGCGGGTATACAAATAAATCAAGGCAGATAACTCAAAGTTTTACCTTAAAAAAAGTGGGTGCTGATGCTTTTCTTTGATTTTGATTATCTACGGGTTAATTCGCTTGCTAACCTTGCCATTATTTTTATTTGTTATTTTATAACTTTTATTCACCCCAAACAAGGCATATTGCCACTGAGACATAAGGGGCTACTGTGATTAGCGCCAAGATTTATAGGAGGGAACTCTAAGTGGGGAATTGTGCACTAAGATGTCTGTCCACATCATATTGAAATTTTTGCATGTTGGTACACCTTGAGAAACAGGGAGGGAATTACAAAGGCAGGCGGTCTGCGGAAAGGAAATAGAGTAGTAAATTTCCTCTGGGGATCTCTACAGTGAAAAGTTTGGATTTTTCTGCTAGTCGGGTTTGTCAGGGCTATTTACATTGAGAGAATACAAGTGCAGCAAGTTCATCGGAGCACATTCAATGGAAGTACTTGTAAAATAAGCACTGGGATGCAAGATTGCGGAAGTGGGACAGGAACTTGATAGAAAGTGTGGGACCTATTAGGTTAGAGACTTTTTTGCACCCTGTCCAAGATTGAAAGACTAGTGGTTGATGCACCAGCCCAGATGTGGAAACAATACTCCATGCACGGGCGAATGGTGGCTTTATAGAGATATAGGATACTGGCAGCTTTGAAAAGTTTAATAGGCTGGTAGTCAAATATTACCCTAATTTTTTTTTCTTCTTTCAATTGTAAAACTTTATTTATTTATATATCTGTCATGTTTTCCAGTCGTCCTGTTATGTCCGTTAAATTTGCTATAACGTACGGCTTTTAACATTATTTTTCTTTACTTTTAGTCTCAAGTAAAAATAAGTTGTTTAGTAGCAATGAAACTATCGCGGTGCCTCCCACCGCTACTGTGTTTAGAAATGTTACAAATTCCACACACTTTCTTCCAAGCGTGACCTAAGCCATGCCCCCAAAACACACTGGAAACATACCCGACCCCCTACTGCTAAAATTCCCTCATGGAAAACCCAGCTATTTTTTAACCATAATGAGCCTGGTCATTGTTTATTTGATGGGACCACCAAATGTAATATTCCGGCTTAGAAATACATTCAGTCGGTTTTGCATCAATCAGCAGTTACCAGCAGGAGGGTCAAGAGCCCCCTGCCAGCGTCCGACTGGAACCAGTTGTCGAGACCAGCAACAATCAGACTGCCCTTCAGAGCAACAACAACTAGTCTCCAAACTACTTAATGAGATCAAACTACTATTTTCAGAGCAACTTTCACATACTACAATAATGTGATCAAACCTCCACTCTTGTGCTACTACTTGAGATGTCCACTTGGCTTCGGCTCCTCCAACTCTTTCTTGCAGCTCCAGTCTTTCCAGTGCCCGTCGATGTTCCTATACTTTCAAGTTCCCGTAGACGTCCTACACTTGCCTGTTCCTGCCGATCTAGCCGCCTCCACACGAACCGGACCTACCTGCGGCACCTTATTACGTCTCAGGAACGTCCACATAAAATTCTATGACGTCATCCCATGCTGTCCAGGTTCCAAAGACATAATTCTTGTCAATTAAGTATTTCCTGCTGTACAAGTCTCTCATTCCTGGTTCCAGAGACGTCACCAACCCTATTTCTCCAGTTCTTCTCCGTTGTACATTTCGTGCAATAAATACAACCTTTATTTTACACTGTTCATTTGCGTTTGTCCTCTCTTTGCCATGTTTTCCTGTGTCGTTTTTTTAGTTGTAAGACCGATCACCCAGGTGACTGAACCCTGCAACAAAACTGCAAAATCTATTTCATTGTAAACTGTAATTTCCAACCAACCAGTTTTCCTTTGGCTTAGAACCATCTTGCTTTTTTCAGGAAGTAAGATACCAGACCGGATCGGAAATGAAGGCCGGATACTACTTTAGTTCAAGCCAGTAAATTAAAAGTGGGTTCTTAGATATGACAGGGGCGCATTTCCGGTACGGTCTTAGTCCTTACTTCCTGAAAAACAAGATGGCTGCCGCTAACTAGTTTACTCACAACCAATATTTACGTCAAATAAACATACGGCACTTCTGAAGTATATATGAAGCAGCAGATTTTCTGTCCTTCTACTGAAAATAAAGGGAGGTAATTCAACCGGAAGTGATTTTTTTACAACATAAAAAAAAAATGCAAGACTGATTTGTTTTTGGGTAACAATTAACAATTTATTTTTTTATTATATGAAGTAAAAAAATTTTATCAGGCGGTGTGCCTGTAAACAATCTATTGTTTTTTGCGGCTGGTTCATTAAATTACCAATGTCTCGAAGATTAATCTCATTTAACTCCATTTTCTAAATACTAAATTCAACTTCCGGTGAATTCTGAATGAATGGTACTTGGAGAAAAAAAACGGAACTCTTCAATTTCGATTTCTTAATCGGCAGCTGCTTCATATATACTACAGAAGCGCCAAACATACTTATAGTTCAAAATTTTAGGGCGCTCTTGTATAAGCAGTAACCGATCTGAGGGGGACAACTCTACTTGACCCAGCCGCCGCCATTCCGAACTCGACAAGGGAGACAACTTTGACACAAAGTTTACAAACCCTACAACAATTAATAAAAAACACGCTACGATTCTGAAATGCGCCCAAAACAACTCCTAAATGCGCTCAAAACAACCTTCAAACAATTAATTTAAAACCTGTAACATTTTTTTTATTAATTGTTATTAAGTGTATACAATTTGTGGCATGTAAATAAAAGTGTTTAAAAGTTATTTTGAACGCATTTAAAACCGTAACATTTTTTTAAATTAATTGTTTAAAAGTTATTGGGAATGTTTTACAATAGCCCTACAGCTCGCGAGTCGGGTTGAAAAAAAGTTGTAGAACGTAGTCAAAAAAATGAATATGCAACAAATAAATGCAACGTACGTCGAGACCGGAGATTTTCCTAGTTTTCTATTCCATTTGTTTGTATGTTTACGTATGGTAAATGGGTTTTTATTAGACATGAAAAAAAAAAAAAAATTTTAATGTCTTCGTTTTTAAAAAACAAAATGGCGTCATTATTTTATGCTGTCGGTGTCACGTGTGTGTGTGTTTTTTTTTACCGGGACTCATAATCAAAGCGGCGTTTTTTTTTGGGGGGGGGTTAGGGTTAGGTTTAGGGTTAGGGTTAGGGTTGGGTTTAGATTAGGGTTAGGGTTTAGGTTAGGGTTAGGTTTAGGGTTGGGTTTAGGTTAGGGTTAGGGTTAGGTTTAGGGTTAGGTTTAGGTTTAGGGTTAGGTTTAGGTTTAGGGTTAGGTTTAGGGTTAGGGTTAGGTTTAGGGTTAGGTTAGGGTTAGGGCTTAGGTTAGGGTTAGGGTTAGGGTTGGGTTTAGGGTTAGGTTTAGGTTAGGGTTAGGGTTAGGTTTAGGTTAGGGTTAGGGTTTAGGTTAGGGTTAGGGTTGGGTTTAGGTTAGGGCTGGGTTTTGGTTAGGGTTAGGCATTTTTTTAAGAAACAGGAAAAATAAACATTACGGTGTGACGAATGAAAATAATATGTAAATAAAAGCACACTGACATGTAAATAAAAAGAAAATTATTTTATTCCTTTTGCTTAGAATGTAGTTTTGTTTTGTTCTTCTGCTTGGCTGAAAAATGCAAACATTGCGCTTTGACTATGAGTCCCAGTAAAAAAACAATTAACACGAGACGACAACGAGAGCGGCCATTAATTACTTTTTTTTTTCACTTCCTGTAAGCTAAAACTATTAACTTATAGAAAAAAGCACTTTTAACGGATTATAATCATTAATAACTGTCACAGTTAACTTGGAAATTCAGTTTTATCGGCTACGGTAACTTTTATTTGTTGTATATTTGTTTTTTCAGCGTTTTCGTTGTTGGGCTATTATTAAAAATACCCAAGTTATTTTTAACGCATTTAAAAGTTATTTTTAACGCATTTCAAAACCGTAACATTTTTTTTATTAATTGTTATAAAGTGTATACAATTTGTGGCATGTAAATAATAAAAGTGATTAAAAGTGCATTTAAAACCAGTAACATTTTTTTTTATTAATTGTTACAAAGTGTATACAATTTGCGGCATGTAAATAAAAGTGATTAAAAGTTATTTTTAACGCATTTAAAACCCGTAACATTTGTTTATTAATTGTTATAAAGTGTATACAATTTGCGGCATGTAAATAAAAGTGATTTAAACCCCGTAACATGTTTTTTTTGTTTAAAAGTTACACTGAACGCATTCAAAAGCTATTTCTAACGCATTAATTGTTATAAAGGGTTTGTAAAAATTGTCTCCATTGCCGAAGTGTGGGCGAGTTCGGAATGGCGGCGGCTGGGTAAGGTAGAGTTGTCCCCCTCAGATCGGTCACTGCTTATACAAGAGCGCCAATGAGTAAAATAAATTGGTTTTTTTTTCACTAATTTCTCAACTGTATTTCCTTTCAAATAATTTATGTCGCCAATTAGTAAGTGTCAATTCGAAAGTAACTCATGGCACAAGTCCTGTGTCATGATTTATGTTTCAAAAGTAATAAAAATATAATATATATATATATATACATTTTAACATCGCCACTATTGTACCAATGAACAATAAATATGATGAGTAAAAAATAATCTAAATCGTATTTAGACACTTAAAATGTATTTGAAAGAGGTTTTTAGCCTTCTTTTTCTTCGTTAACATAGAGAAAAAGTTTGCATTCAAATTATAAAAATTCATCCAAACGAAAATTCTTGGAATATAAATTGTACCTTCAGCTGGAAATTCTTCAAATTCATCGTCTTCTTCAAGAATCCCTAAATCGGGTTTTGTCTGTGTATTTGACGACATATTCAATTACTAGAAAAAAAAGCACGCGTCTTCAAATAAACACAATGGCGTTTGAATGACTACACAGAATTTCTAGTGGTTCTTAGTTTCGTATTTTTTTCAACTATCCGCCATAACCAAATTTATACTTATAAATTTTTGCTATGATTTTTAAGTCTAAACATGTAAAAATAATTTATAGAATAAAGCATATGAACAAATTTTATTATTTTTATTTATTATTAAACTGTATTTTATTTATGATTTAAATTTTAGTTTCGTAAAAAAAAAGAAGCTATTCCAAGTTTCCAACTTCAAAAGTCTGTGTTCTGATTTTTATTAGTCTTATGATTCGCATTACGAGTTAAATAAAAATTATTTTACTTCTCAGTATTATTGAAAGTTTAAAAAACAAGTTATATTGAAACTTTGGCGGCTGAATTAAACGTCAATGTAACGTTGGACTTTGAAGACGGTGTTAATCTGAAAAACGTACCCGAGCTTACGAATAACACGAAACAATCTGTTTTAATAATTTTTCAAACAAATTAAGGAAAAGGCGACCAAATATTTATAGATGTGACATATGTACAACGAATGCTACGAAACGAACGAAAAAATACGAACCACGTTACGCCATTTTGAATGTTACCGAAGCCCCCCCCCCCCATGTTAAAAATGGCTTCTAATCAGACGACTTTAATGAAATAAAATTTTAAAATCACACTAGAAACGACAACCGTAAGCAATTTTTTTTCTGAGTTTTTTATTTGTATACTAGAAAATTTTTTTTTTTTTTACTATCAGTCTGTTTTTGTGTCTCTTTTATTTCAGAGTTTTTTTTTAAATACAAGAAACTATTTTTTGAGGGGATTTTTTTTTTAAAACACAATAAATTTAGGGGTAGGAGTTGGTTTTCGTAGCATTCGTTGTACATACGTCACGCCTCCACATGTTTGGTCGTTTTTTCCGAAACAGTACCCAAATTAATTAGAACAAAGTGTTTTGGGTTATTATTATTAAGTTGAGCATTTGTTACTGTATCGAACAGAACGAAAAAGAGACGAAAAAAAAACAAATATGCAACAAATTAATGTTACCAAAGACAAGATAAGTTACCCTTCTACCGACCTGGATAAGGTTTTTGTGTTTAAACTTATTTTAAAACGTTTTTTTTTAGTTCAAGACAAAACTAGTGTCCATTCTGTTAGAATTAAAAAAAAAAAAAAAAAAAAAAAAAAAAAAAAAAAAAAAAAAAGAAGGTCGCCCATAAGCCCTGCACATGGTTTGAAAATTTTATTTTCAATTTGCTATTAAGCAGTGTGGATTGGGGGGGGGGGGGGGGGGTCAACATTTCCTGCTATGAGTCAGCTAGGCGATTCCCTACCCCTGCTACCATCAGTTCCGTGTATCGGCTTGTCTCTCTTTGTCTCTTATTATTTTTCTAGGCAATTCAACTCCTTTTCCACTCCATGCCTTCCCTCAAACATAAGGTACAGGCCTATGCTGAAACAATTTGGGCTTGGCTTCCTCATCAATGGGTATATTCACCTTAGTCCTTCAAACATCTCATTTCGTCATTGAATAAGGCATCATATTTTGTGAGCAATTTTTTTAGTCTCGATGGGGTCTCATTTGTTAAACAGAACATCCGTTCCCAGTCTAGCTTCAGCATGTCATGGTAGACAATTCACTTCATCTTCATGTAATACCATTACAACTGTTCTCAACAATGTATGTCGTCAGTTTTCTTCAAATTTTCTCTAAATCCTGTATTCGACCCAACTCTTTGAATTTTTTTAGACTGATGACTAAACAAGATGTTCTTGTATCTACTTTTATGACAACCTTTTTTAATTTGTTTATCAGCTCCATCATTACAGGTGGTATTCGTAGGTTGGAAATATTGTATAATTTCAATTTTTCCTGGCTTACCTCCCTTTCATCCAGACTTAACCTTTCCATGATGAATTCATTTTCATTTGTCTTGTCACCATCCATTACACTCATTGCATTGCTTCTTTTCGTTGTTTTGGAGAATCTAACCTGTTGCTGCCTTGTTGTGTCTTGTTTTATGACACTTATAGCATTCACTATTTATAAATGTACATTTATCCGCTATGTGTAAGGTACTTCCACATCTGTAACACTCCTGTTTCAGGGGTAATTTTTGTTGCCGTTTTCATAATCGATAATTGCTTTCTGCATTGATTTGGAATATTTCTGGAATAATTCAATTGAAACTGCTATTTCAATAGCTTGCTCCAAAGTTATACACCTTTCACTTAGTAGGCGTTCCTGGATTTTCATATCCCTAATTCTAGAGAATACCTTCTCTTCGAATTTGAAGTGCTCGGACATTTTCCTTAATGATAAGAAAATAGCCTTTTTCTTACCTTCATTCTCAATATCATTGGCTACAAAAAAGATTTTACACTTTCAATATAGTTATTCCAAGCCTCTTCTACATAGTTCTATTCTCGTAAAGTGCCCATTAATGATATTTTCTGCATTTTTTTTAAAACGTCTCTATGCCAGGCCTCTAAACGCATTATCCATTCAGTGTTTTTTTAATCTTGATAACCTTCGGCTCAATGCTGCAAATTTTAAAAAAACAATGGAATTTCGTGTGTTGATAAAGCATTGAATTCTGATGAGAAAAATACTGTTCAAGCAAACTAATGGCTTGATAAGTGTTATTTGAACTCTGCTCCGTCAGAAACAACGGTAAAGAGGTGGTATACTGACTTTAAACATGGTCGAATAGACACAAATAATGCTAAATGCTCTGGTCGCTAAAATTTGGCAGTTCTCCCAAAAAAACATAAAAGAAGTCCACAAACTCGTTTTGGCCCATCGTAAATTGAAGTTGTGTGAGATAGCAGAAGTGTTGAAGATATACGAAGGTGAAGGTGTATTCATCATTTTGCATGAACATTTAACAATGAGAAATCTGAATTCTGCAATTTCGTGAAAAAGCCTATATTTATATTTGACACAGTATATTGTTTGGTGGAGCATCCATTGCAATCTAGTTGTGTTCATAGGTGTTGCTTCCGCTATGTTCGGCAAAATGAAGGTTATGGATGAATTAATGAAGGATATATGACGAAAAGTATGCGTGAATGAAAATGAATATTAAAAACAAATGTTTTTGCTTTGATTATCATACTCTAAGACACTATGATAGATTGGTGTGTGTGTGTGGAGAAGGAGGAGGATGATGATGATGATGATGATGATTGGTCACTATTTAGAAAGTGCTAAATTCACCTTAGAGCTTTGTTAAATGGATCCTTGTTTGGATGAGTCATCAATATGAGGGTATAATATAGTTGATTATCCATCCATGTTGCATAGATAGAAAAGACGGCCATTTACCCACTTTAAGGAAATACGAAGGGTAATACTTTTTAGAGGTTCGTAGAAAGAAACACTGAAAAGAAAATAATATTCTGAAACATGAACAAAGTAGAATGTATGGTGAAAAGAAGGAAACGAAGAAATGCTTAACATTAATAAACTCATATTTATTTAGTGTTAGATGCGAAAGAGAAAATATACGTATGTATCAAAGAGAACTGAAGGTGAGAGTTTGTTCTTGTATTTGCTTGTGCCTTGCTGAGTTTGTGAGTGAGAAAATGTATGTGCGTGTGTAACAGAATAGCTACGAAGAGAAGGTCGAACATAAATAAGATTGTTAAAGACAGAACATTTGTCAAATAGAAAAATGACAAAGTCTATCCATACAAAAATAATTAATTAATTTTTATAGACAACTTGTTAAGGCACAAAAAAATAAAGGGCTGGTAAAGATTGAAAGTTCACAGTGCCCCAAAGAATGTTCTAGGTAAGAGAAAAATTATTTTGCATGTAAGGAGAAATTGAGTAGATGTGTTCATTTCGATTTGCACCTTGCAAGTTTGTGTGCTACAATGTGTGTAGACAGGATTGGCTTGGTAGATGTGTGTGTATATTAGCATGCCTGTTTTGTTAGTGAGAGAATGTGTGCATGAAGTGTGTATATGTGTTCGTTTAGCAGTGTGTATATGCTATCGCTATATTTGTGTGTGTCTCTTGTGGCGTCTGTTAATGGTTTTCGACCCCCAAAGGCCTTGGCAGTATTCCGTTATACGCATGTGTGTTGTCTCTGAAAGAACAATACCGAAAAAGGGAAAGAAAGCTGTGTTTAGTTTTTATAGTATGCGTGAAATTTTGGGAGTAAATATTTCTTGTGATTGGTTGAAAGATATTGCTGATTTGAGCTTTTGTCCAATCGAGAGTCGATATGTAAAAACAACATTCGCTGCTGCTGGTACTACTCCTAACAAGACAATGCCCCCCCCCCCCCTAGAATATATTTTAAAGTCACATCTTGAGAAGAAGGCATGAACATTAGAAATATGTGTTCGTTCAGAGTTCCATTTTGTGTGTGCGTTTATCTTTTTTCGTTGGGCTGTAATTGTAGAGAGAGGAACCCTAGTAGCTGAGGAATTTTCAGTGTGACATAAGTCGTGTTTCTTGGGTGTTTTGTCTCTCTTTATTGGGTGTAATGGTGACCTGGGTTGTCAGCCAGAAGACTTTATCTCTTTTTGTCAGTGAGATGCTGTTTATATTGGAATTAGCTAGTTTACATGGGTTCGAAGAGAATTCGTTTCAAACGAGCGGGAATCCTTCTCATTTGTGGAAAATTTGCAAGTTTGCACCTACATGTTAGTTAAATGTTTTTTCTTATTTCAGGATGTCAATCTGCATTTGTGCGAACGTCAGAGTTGCCAATTGATTTTTCACTTAGTACAGGCAGAGGAAGAAGTGAAAGAAAAGAAGAGGAAACAGTAAGCTGATTGAAAAAAGAAAGAAAGAGAGTAGCTCATACAATCTAGCATATTTTTCGCATATGCTTGTTTTGCGTACCTACCTACACTACACTCTCTGGCATTCAGGCTAGGATCAAAGTGTAGTATCTGTTCTGTCCTCAGTCAGAGGAGAAGAAATCCTCTCAAACTGAGGAAATTTTTATTTTTCGTCCCAATCCAGAGTCTTCCTTTTTGGTGAACTGGATTTTCCCCACATTAAAAATATGACTTTATGTCCAACTTTTTCGGTTGTAGGAGGCAAGCAAATAGGGACAATAATCTGATATATATGCGGTCGGCCTATATATCCAGTCCTTTTATGCATTCAACGAATATTTTCTTACGATTTCGAAATTCTTTTTTTTCTTTTTTGACAAGTGTGATTTTTTTCTTAATGTTTTTGACAGTCAGTCAACCCCCAAGGCCACCACATCTTTGTTAAATATAAAAAACATGCGTCTGCTTTAAAAATCGGGTTCATTGACCAATAAACTGCTGCTGGTAGTCTACCGTAATCTGATAGCTAAGCCATTTTTTTTTGCAGACAGCGCATTACTATAACTGGCTATGTCTGTCGGTTAGTCCAATTTAACCTTGCCCTTGACTGTATTTAACCATGACCTTGAAAGTAGAACCGCTTTCGTTTTCGGAATTTAGAAAAGGTATAGTATTAATTTTTTTGAAGAATAACTATTTTCACCATAAATGAAGACTAATTAATAAGTTTCATCGAAAGTGTGTGCGAAGATCCAACGAAATAAGCGAGATATTCAAATAATAATATATTGTAAATAAACTGTCCGTTTTGCAAAAAAAAAAACACACACACACACATTTTAATTTATTTCAATAAATGTTCTATTAATTAATTATTTTGAATTATTGATTTTGTGTTACTTTACTGAATTCGTAATCTTTCATGTTTGATTTACTTTTAAGTTTAAAAAATCAAGAAACATTATTTATTATTTTGGAAATGAGAGCAACTGTTATCAAATTATTCAACTGAGACTAATGATAATGAAGTGTTCATATAAAGAATAAAACTGCCTAAGAATAGAGATTTGACTTCTTCTTGTGTTTACAAACCAAGAGATATTTCCATACAGCATAACTGATACTAGTCTTTTCATTCGATGTAGCTCAGGTTGTCATAAGAATCAACTCAAACAGTAAGAATGAACTTATTTAAGAATAAATATTAAATCAGACAAAACGTTACAAAAGGTTCCTTCTGATTATAGTTTAAAATATGATATAGTAGTAATACATTATTTCACAAGTAAAGAGTTGTTTATTGTGTATAAAAGAATTGAGCAGAGATGTCTATTTCGACTGTCACCGTGCAAGTTTGTGTGTGAAAGTGTATGTAAAATGAGTAGGCATTGTAGATGTGTGTGTATATTAGTATGCCTGTTTTGTTAGTGAAAAAGTGTGTACATTAAAACGGTTTGCAGTATGTATATGTTGTTGCTATGCTTAGTAATTCGTGTGTGTCTCTCGTTGCGTCTGTCGAGGGCCTTTAGCCCTAAAAGGCTTAGGCAGAATGTGTCGTACGCACGTGTGTTGTCTCTGTAAAAAAAGCAGGAAAGAGAAAGAAAAAATGCTGTGTTTGGGTTTTTATATTATGCACGAAATTTCAGGAGTGAATATTTCTGCCATTGTGATTGATTGAAAGAAAATGCCGAGTTGAGCTTTAGCCAATCGGAAGTCGATGCGTAAGAACAGCATTTACTTCCGCTGTTGCTTCCAACGATAGTAGTGTAGCGACAACAGATGCGTTACTGCCAGAGTAATACACAGCCATTCTTAGCAGCATTATACATGCTCTGGGAATAAATTTAAATTCTCTACCCATGCGTTGCTAAGCTTGATAAATTAGAATATAAAATATTCTTATTTTTCAGTAGTATTTATCTCCATTGAGCAAATTAATTTTTTTCATTAAAAGCGACAAAGTAAAATTCTGTCTACCCTATTTTATCGACGAAAGCGCTGCCTCCAAATTAAAAATGAAATCTCTAAGACTAATAATTTTATTTTAACCGTGTAATTGTTTGATAAATATTCTCCTTTTTTTTTACAAGTACTTCGATGGAATGTGCTCCGATGAAATTACTGTACTTGCATCCTCTCAACGAAAATACCCCCAACCCGCAACAAAATCCCACCCCTTCACTGCAGAGTAGAGGTCCCTAGATGCAGGATGATTTTCTACTTTAATAGCTTCTTTCCTCAGACCACTTGCCTTTGGAATTCCTTCCTGTTTCCCTAACTGTACCAATATGCAGAAATTTTAATGAAATGTGAACAAACATCTTACTGTCCAACTCCTCACTCAGGTCCCCCCCCCCTATAAATATGGCCTGTATCATAATAACCCCTTACACTTCGGTGGCAATATGCCTTGTTTGGGGCAAACAAAAGTAAAAACAAAACAAATGGTGAAATTTTTTTATTTAATTGCAAATACTATTAAAAAATAGATAAAGTAGTAGTAGTAGTGGTAGTCATCATCATCATCATCATCATCATCGGTTTAACATCTGTTTTACATGCTTGCATGTATTGAACGTCTTTAAGAAATTGACTTCTAAAGTAACCTATCTCTGGCCAGGTCTTTATTTATCCCTCTTTCCCTCAGGTCCATTTTTATATCACTTCCTCCCATGTTTTCCTTGGCTTTCCACTGTGAACTGTATCTGCTATCTCAACTGTTCTACATCTACTAACCCAAAAACTCTCATCCATTTTTTTCAACATGCTCATACCATTAAAGTCTACATTTCTGCATACGTCCCCCTATACTGTCCAGATTTAATCTTCCTCTGAGGGCATCAGAACTAAGCCTGTCTTTACGACTGACATTCTCATATCATTTCTCTCCATGCAACACATGTCCTCAATCCTCACTGGCCAGGTTTCACTTCCATACATCATCACACTGCATACACATACCTCATAGACTCTTCCCTTCTTTGACAGTGGTAACCCTCTGTTGCTTAGTAATGCCATAAGTTCCTTGAACTTATTCCATCCACTCCTAATTCTTGCAATTACTCTACTACCTGCTCCATTCTGTGCTTCAATGGTAACAAAACTTCTTAGCAACATAAATAGCTTCGCCATCCAGATATACTTTCTCTACATCTGAGTTCTCATCCATCTCCATTGTTTTACACTAATTTGCACATAAATTGGTTATCTTGTCTCAACCTACCAGTAATTCCGCTGCACTTTTGTGTACCCAATGCTTACATCGCACCCAACTCTCTTTTAACAAATTGAGCAGGGAAGAGTTCCTCTTTTGGGGAGCTTTTCAACACTACAACCACTGATCATCATTTTGGACTTGATCACCTTTAGTGACAAAATTTTTTTTAAAGGAAATACTGTTGTGAAATTAACCAAAAGTAATTTATTTTTCTTTACTTACTCATTTGTGACCAATTTTTTTTTTTTTTAATATTTAAAAGAAGTTTAAAGCAATTTACTTTACGGTAAATAATGACTGTCAGTAAAGTAATCAAAATATAAAAATAGTTGAATGTGGATTATTTTATAGAGTCATCATTTACCGTAAAGTAAATTGGCTTTAAACTTTAAAAAATACTAAGTATTAAATCTTTTTAATGCAAATTGTATAAGTAAAGTAGAGTCATCTGCCCTTGGGTCAGGCAGGACAGAGTTATGCCCGTGTAGAAGTTTAAATGTAATGTGAACAAGCATCTCGCTGCACAACTCCCCACTTAGAATGCCCCTAATTCACAGTAGCCTCTTACGTCTCAGTGACCTTGTGCCCGTGGCAGATAACTATATATAGAACATGGCGGCAACCATTTGCAATTTTAGGATACACACATGAAAACGTTCCCCGAGATAATAGATAGTTATACACAAATAGATCGCAAATTAGTAGGTAAAGCAAAATAAATTGTTTTTGACTAATTTCTGTGGTGTAAATGAGGAAAAAGAAGAGAAAACAAGAACGACCGACCGCGTTTTTGCGTGGCTTACCTCGTGTGAAGAAGAAGGAAACAAGAATGGCCGACTTGTTTCTTTAAATGCCTACAGGGTGACTACAAGGTATGCAAATGAGATGCTCCTGATTGGAAATGAAAGAGATAAAAGAGGAGTGATTGGGGGAGGAGGCAGAGGGAAGTTAGATTGCGAACAGAGAAGTTTGATCATAGGAGAAAAGTCGGATCCGTAGAGAGTGAAGAAAAACGTTGCAGAAATTCGTCTCGGAGTGGATAGAAAGCGGAAGTACGGCCAGCAGTGTCGCGTATATCACAAGCTATTTCGGCGCATCGAGCAAATTACCATGGCTGAGTGGAGACTGAGCACTCACATGCTGAGACCCTTTACTGGGGAGGGTGACCTGATTAAGTGGCTGGAGAGATTAAAGATGGTGGCGAAGCTGCAAAAGATAGAAGATGTGGTCACCCTGCTGCCGCTATACTTAGAGGGGGAAGCCCTCACGATTTACCAGCAGATGCGAGATGAAGACAAGGAAGACCTTGCCTCAGTGGAGCAAAGGCTGAAATTGGCCTTCGCTGAGGGCCCATTCGAAGCACTTGGTAAGCTTTCCAGTTCGAGGTGGACCGGCGAGTCGGTTGACGTCTTTGCGGCAGAGATCAGGAGACTGGCAGGGTTGGCTGGTTACGTGGGGAGGAGCCTGGAGATGACGGTAAAGCTGTACCTAGTTAACAGCTTCCCAGAGGAAATCTCTACGAACATGCAGAGAATCACTGGGATCCATACTATGGAAGTGGACGATCTCTTGGTTCACGCCAGAGTCCTAGTGAAAAATGTTAAAAGCCCAATCGTGGCTGCAGCTGTGGGTGGAAATATGTGCATGAGGCCTCACTTGAATGAGAGGCAGCCGGCGAGGCGACAGGAGGGGAGACCTGCAATCAAGTGCTTCCGGTGCCAGGGCCCTCATCTGATCAAGGACTGCAAAGAGCCGAGACCGGGGATCACGTGCTACCGATGTGGACAAGTGGGGCACCTTAGCCGCTATTGTGTTGCTGCACGGCACCAGGGAAACGAGTGAAGGGGAGCTATTGCGCCAGTGGTTACCCCTTCTGTGCGGAGATGGTGCATGATGGAACGTTGCCTCGGTTACCGGTAGTAGTCAATGGGAAGAAAGCCATAGCCCTTGTCGACACAGGCTGTACTACAACGTTGTTAGCGAGGAATGTCGCTAGGTCATGGAGCGGAACCAGGACTATTAGGACCGTGGATGGCAGGGATGTGAAGTGCCTAGGTGAGACGACAGCGGAAGTAATGGTGCAAGGGGTGTCCATTGGACTGCGAGCCTTAGTGTTGAATCATCTGGTCGGTGGTGTTGACGTGATTATAGGTATGAGTGCAATTAACCGACTGGGGGGGCGCCACGTTACGAGGGAGCCAAGTGACGTTCGGACGTCTCGGCGCAGTGGGGATGGCAGGAGTGGAAGGTGATAGAACCATCAGAATACCAAAACCGGAGGTTTGCTGCATTGAGGACAAAGATTTCCTGGCAAAGTTTGATGGCGTGAGGTGGACGGTGGAATGGAAATGGATCTCCGGACCCCCGGAACTACAGAATAAAGTGGGCTGCTACGAAAACACCCTGCGAGGAGAAATAAGAAAAGGATTTGAGGAAGAAGTGGAGAGGTGGATAAAAGAAGGAATTCTGAAACCGTGGACAGGGGAAGAAAAAGGAGTGTTGCCACTACTGGCGGTTGTTCAGCCTACGAAAAACAAGATTAGGCCCGTACTGGACTTCAGAGAATTGAACAGACACGTAGCCTGCCACACTGGAACGGGGATCGACGTATGTGAGGAGGTCATGAGGAAATGGAGAAGAATGGGACGGGCCACAAAAATTGTCGATCTGAAATCGGCATATCTGCAGATCCATGTAGATGAAAAACTCTGGCAGTACCAGCTGGTCCGGTACAAGGGGCGAGTGTATTGTCTGACGAGGCTAGGCTTTGGGCTGAGTTCAGCCCCCAAAATTATGACTGCCGTGCTGAAGACAGTGCTGAGCAAAGACCGTTCAGTGGAGGAGGCCACTAGTTCGTACATTGACGACATTCTGGTGGAGGAGGCAGAGGTGACAGCGGAGAAAGTAAGAAGCCATGTCGAGAAGTATGGGTTAACTGCAAAACCGGCGGAGGCCCTGGATGGAGGACGGGTGCTGGGGTTGAAACTAAGGCGAGATGGAAAAGAAAGCCTTGTCTTCGAACGAGGGAGTGTAATACCCGAAGTCGGATCTGAGCTGACGAAGCGAGAACTCTTCTCAGTCTGCGGGAGGCTGGTCGGGCACTATCCTATCGCTGGCTGGCTCAGGATAGCATGTAGTTTTATTAAACGACTAGCAGGCACTGCTGGCTGGGAGGGCCGTGTAACGAAGGAGGTTATGAACATGCTGCAAGATATCATTGCGAGGGTGAGGAATGAGGACCCAGTGAAAGGGGACTGGTATGTCAGCAGCGGAGATGCGGGTATGATTTGGTGCGATGCCAGTAACCTGGCGTTGGGCGTCGTACTAGAGATGGGAGGCGTAACTGTGGAGGATGCGGCATGGCTAAGAAAAACCAACGACTTCTCCCATATCAACGTAGCAGAACTAGATGCCGTTATGAAAGGACTCAATCTGGCCCTGAAGTGGGGATTGAAAATAATTGAAATTAAAACCGATTCGGCAACGGCAGCATCGTGGATTCGGTCGGCAGTAACTGGCGATAAGAGAGTTAAGACCAAAGGTGCTGCGGAAATGCTGATCAAGCGCAGACTCGGAGCGCTCGCCGATCTAATAGCGGAGTTCCAGTTAAGAGTATCTGTCGTGTTGGTCCCATCAGAAAAAAACAAGGCGGATTCGATGACACGCGTGAAGAAGGCCTGGCTGCAGGAGGGAAAGGAGGTCTCCTCGGTATGCTATGCAGGGGAAGAAGTCAAGGAGTCACACGAAATGCACCACTTTGGTCGGGAACGAACGTTATTCCTAGCCAGAGAGGTTTACCCGGAGACCACCGAGGAGGAGGTTAGGGAAGTGGTGGAGAACTGTCGAGAGTGCCAATCAATTGACCCTAGACCGTCCAGACACGAAACAGGACAGTTGCACGTTGCGGAGGACTGGAAGCGATTGGCTATTGATGTGACGCACTATCGCCACAAATTGTATCTCTCGATGGTCGACTGTGGACCGGGAAGGTTTGCCATCTGGAGAGAAATCAGGGCAGAAGCGGCATGGGCGATCGGAGGGGTCATCGAGGAGATATTTTTGGAGAGAGGGCCGGTTGAGGAACTCTTGATGGACAATGGGCCCGCTTTCCGATCTGAAGCCTTTAAAGGGGTATGCGATAAGTGGGGAGTAAGGCAATTTTTTAGAGCAGCGTATCGGCCGAGTGGCAACGGAATAGTGGAGAGGAATCATCGCACCATTAAAGCCGCTGCGGAAAAAAGCAACGTATCACCCATAGAGGCGGTGTTTTGGTACAACATCTCGCCAAAAACCAAACAAGACGAGACAACTGTCCCTCATAGGGCCGTTTTCACATATAAGTGGCGGCACCCGTGCAACAAAACAGCAGGAATCGAGAGTGAGGAAGCCACTATCAAAGTAGGTGAAGAGGTGTGGGTGAAACCCCCTAATGCACAGTGTACCACTCGTTGGAAAAAAGGGGTCGTAACGGGATTGCGGTCGAAGAACAATGTGATGGTGAACGGCGTTCCCCGGCATATCCTAGACCTGCGTCGCATGACACTGCCGGTACGCAGTGAGGGCAGTAAAGAAGAGGAAATCGAGGGCCACCGAGAAGCAAATGATGCGACTCTACCTGACTTAGACCCACGTTGTAGTGAACCTGAAAATGTTAACCCCCAAGAAGTTGTTCCCCAGAGGCCTCGACGTGAGAGGAGGCGGCCTGCTTGGATGGAGGATTACGAAGTATCCTATTGATCTCGAAGATCAAGGGGGGCGTGTGGTGTAAATGAGGAAAAAGAAGAGAAAACAAGAACGACCGACCGCGTTTTTGCGTGGCTTACCTCGTGTGAAGAAGAAGGAAACAAGAATGGCCGACTTGTTTCTTTAAATGCCTACAGGGTGACTACGAGGTATGCAAATGAGATGCTCCTGATTGGAAATGAAAGAGATAAAAGAGGAGTGATTGGGGGAGGAGGCAGAGGGAAGTTAGATTGCGAACAGAGAAGTTTGATCATAGGAGAAAAGTCGGATCCGTAGAGAGTGAAGAAAAACGTTGCAGAAATTCGGTTGTTAAGTGGATAGAAAACGGAAGTACGGCCAGCAGTGTCGCGTATATCACAATTTCCTAACAGTATTTCCTTTTTTTTTTTTACTTTTGTTCACCCCAAACAAGGCCACTGAGACGTAAGAGGCTACTATGAATTAGGGACATTCTAAGTGGGGAGTTGTGCAGCGAGATCCTTGTTCACATTACATTTAAACTTCTACAAGTTTGTTACAGTCAGGGAAACAGGAAGTAAGAAGGTAATTCCAAAGGCTAGCAGTTCGAGAAAACAAGCTATTAGAGTAAAAAGCCCTGGTACCTCTACAGTGAAAGGGTGGGATCTTACTGACTGACGGGTGTATTGGGGATATTTACATAGAGTGGGGCATAAGTGCAGCACCTTCGTTGGACCACATTCCATTAAAGTACTTGTAAAACAAACACAAGGATGCAACATTGTGGCGATTGGACAGAGACTGTAGCTTGCTAGATTGTGTGGGATCAATAAAATTAGAGACTCTTTTTGTACTCTATCCAGGAGGGAGAAGGTGGTGGTTGATGCACCAGCCCAGTTGTGACAACAATACTTCATGCATGGGCGAATAGTGGCTTGTAGAGATATAGCATACTTGTAGGCGTGAGAAGTTTTTTTTTTAGCTCAGTAGAGGGAGCCCACCTTCCTTGCAGCAGCCTTGGTAATATCTTCTATGTGTTTATTCCAATTCATGTAATCTGTGAATGTTAAAATAATAATAATATTAATGATTAGCAAAAAATATATATTAGATTGATGAAAACAAAAATCTCCTTCCAAAAACTAAACCATAGAGAATAACTCGAGCTCTTCTAAATTCAATTGTACTCGTTCGTTATTTAAAAAAACAAAGCCATAACATTAATACAGATATGTTCAGTCCAGTTAGAAAGTTGAAAGATAAATCTGATTAAAAAATATTGTTGAAGATAAGACATCATCAAATGAAAGAATGACAAAGGGTCTATGCTTGGTCATGGTCATCAAATATAGCCCCTTGATTCTGCCCCCTCGTTCGTATAAATCCAGATATCACTATATACACCTTTTAGGCTTCTGCCCTTGTGGGATGATATGCTGTCCTCACTGTTGTGTCGGCTATAATGGAGACAGCAAATCGATGTTCTTCGTCATCTTTGTCAGCAAGACCACACTCCACCCCCACGCTGTGATTTGTCTAGTAATGAAGTAGGTCTCGCTGCTTTCCGAAAAGCACCGGCTGAACGAGGTGCTTATATGTAGAAATATAAAAAAATACACATGTAATCAACAGAGGCCACACAAGATCAAGGAAACACAACAAAGTTCTTGTCTTGTATTTCTAGTAAAAATATATTCTCGTAATTACAGGAAACTTCAATGTCTATGGGTTTTCTGGTGCAAATCTCCAATTAATTAAATTTGCGACTTTTCCTACTTCAGTGGGTTTTTTTCTGACACAGCTCAAACTGTAAACTCTTAAAAAACTGTCTGAAAACTGACTAATTCGCTCTGCGCAATTGCTTTCATAAACATGCAAGGTAACCTGGCTCCACACACACAAATCTTTTTGTGTACAATACGCATTTTGATTGGCTGTCAGCTATCTCCAGCTTCAGTTTGGATTTCATTTGAGTTTTCGCATGTACTAGGTACTCCGGAAAGATATTGTTGACACTCATGTCATACCTGAACCCAGCTGACCTTCGCAGCTGCAATTTTTGCTTTCAACAGTTTTATCTATTTGTAAACAAAACAATAGTGTTATATTTCCCCGAATCTTTTCCTAACTTGCGTTAATTGTGAATTGATAATTTCTTGTTTCCTCAGTACATTGTTCCAAATATACACTAATATATTTAATCACCCCAATTGCTTCATAGGGACCCCAGCCCATTGCCACATATCCATACAAAAGTAATTAATATTTATTGACAACTTGTTAAGACAACAAAAGATAAAGAGTTTATAAGAATGAGAATTCAAAATGTTTGAGAACGTTCTAGGTGAAAGAAGGTGTTTTGCATCATCATCATGATGATGATGATGATGATGATGATGATGATGATGATGATGTTTATTTGTTAAATCAGGCCACAATTAATCTTCTGATGAGGGTGGGACCTGATTATCTAGTCATATTTCGACTAGACATATTTTTTTAGACAGTTTTACGGCTGGATACTTATCCTTCACCAACTTGAACACTTTTGACAGTCCAAGACCTCCACCGTTCCCATCTTACTAGGACTGATGTGGTTTTCACTTGAGCATGCAATGTCACATATTACCTGTGAGTTTCCACATACACTACTGTCACCCAGGTTGTGACAGGCCATCCAAAGATAGCATTTACCACATGCCCTGTGGGCGAGGATTGGATTGGTAAGTGTCAGGACATGTCCACATACCAGTAGGTCCTGCATACTGCACCTCTAAGGCTCCAATCTACTCCGAGATCCCTAGTTAATTAGCATGGGGGCCGCAAGGCACCCAGTATCCATATTGTACCACGGGAAGGTTTGTTGGTGAAAGGAAGACTTACACATTCGGCTTCCTTTTCGTCCAACGACTAGCTGGCGGATGAGGCTGAAAGCGGTAGGTGGGGAGTATATGTAACCACATCTACACAGCAACACCACTTTACACATCACACAGACCTGTGGCATATACCACTGCAAGAAAAAATTAAATACACATGTTCATTTCGGCTGTCGCATTGTGCGTTTATGTGTGTGTAAATGGGATAGGCATTGTAGACGTGTGTATATTAGCGTGCCTGCTTTGTTAGTGAGAAAGTGTATGTATGAACTTGTGTGCGAGAGAGTTCAGTTAGCAGTGTGTGTATGTTGTCGCTATGTTTAGTAGCTTGTGTGTTTATCTTGTCATGTGTGTGCTACTTGCCAAGGGATCTCGGCTCCAAAGGACCTAGGCTGTATTGTGACGTACGCACGTGTGTTGTCTCTGAAAAAAAAAAAAAACTACCAACACAAAAAGGAAGAAAACTGCATTTGGGTTTTTATAAGACGTGCAAATATATGGAAACTAATATTTCTTGTGTTGTTATTGGTTGAAGGAAACTTCTGATTTTAGCTTTTGTCCAATCGAGAGTTGATACATAAAAACAACATTTGCTGCTGCTTCTAACAAGACAATCCACCTCCCTAGTATATATTTTCAAGTCACATCTTGAGAAAAAGGCAGAAACATTAGAAATATGTGTTTGTTCAAAGTTCCATTTTGTGTGTGTGTGGGGGTGTTTACCTTTTTCGTTAGGCTGTAATTGTAGAGATAGGAGCCGTAGTAGTTAAGGGATTTTCAGTGTTGCATAAGTCATGTTTCTTGGGTGCGTCGCCTCTCTTTGTTAAGTGTAACGGCGACATGAGTTGTCAGTCAGAAGACTTTCTCTCTCTATGTTAGTGAGCAGTTGTTTATATTGGAATTAGCTAGTTCACATGGGTTCGAAGAGAATCTGTTTCAAACGAGCGGGAATCCTTCTCATCTGTGGAAAATTCGCAAGTTTGCACCTACATGTTAGTTAAATGTTTTTTTCTCATTTAAGATGTCAAGCTCCGTTTGTAGGAGAGAAAGTGAACGAAAGAGAAAGGCAAAATGCCGCATTATTTTTGGATACACTTTTTATGGGAACAGGTCAAAACGTCACCAAATTTTTTGGCCCCCGTTCCGGCGTCGGAGACCCCCTCTCGACGGCTAGCCGCACCACTTCTGGGGGTGTTTCCACTCGTCACCAAACTTATAAAATATTATAATAAGAGTATTGTTTGCAATGTGGGTCGAATATGATAACAACGGTGATTTAATTATTAACCGTTTGCTTCGAAAAGCATCTCGGATCTACATGCCGGCTATTAAAAAACATATTTTGTATATTTTATTGGGTATCTTTCAGAATGATCAGTACAGTCGCGGACGGGGTCCAAAAAACTAACGAGAACGGGGTTATAAAAATAAATATGCAACAAGTGAGTTTAACCTACGTCGAGAAGAGATATTTGTCTACTTACCTATGATATTTGTTTGTATTTTTACGTACTATAAATGGGTTTTTATTAGATGTAAAAAAAAAATTCTTGTTCATTTTCAACTAGTACTTTTTTCTAGACAAGATGGCGTCTTCTACTCACTCTCTTACGAGCCAGCGCCATTTTGTATTTGCAAGTTTGTGTTACAAAACTATTGATTTCTAATAAATAGCAGTTGGAACGGTTTAAAAATACAAACAAATATCACAGGTCAGTTTTAAATTAACTTTTATCGACGACAGTTACTTTTATTTGTTGTATATTTGTTTTTTTGAGCGTTTTCAGCGTACTGATCATTCTGAAAGATACCCGTAACAAATTATTTGACGATAAATATCACTTAAAGAATTTGGTGACGTTTTTACTTGGTGACGTTTTGACTTGTAACCCTTTTTATTGTTCGTAAAAAGCAGAAGGGTCCAATTATTTTTGGCTAAACTTTTTATTGACTCGTTCAACAGAATAGTTAACAAAGCCCGCCTCCCCATAAGAATGTGTTTCTAAATAATAACGTTATTATGTTGGCACGTAAAATGCAGAAGTACACAGTTTTAAAATTCGTTCGTAATTTAAGTACACAACAACAAAAGCTTAACCGATCTCATCGACGTCCAAAGTCAAGTTTAAGTGGGATCGACCGACATAGTCAGTAATAGAGGTGCGATGTTCGCATTAAAAAAATAAGTTAGTAATAATAATAACGGTAAAGCAAGCAAAGGTAAAAAAAGAAGAAGGTGAAGAAGAACAAGAAGAGGAAAATAACGTAGAAAAGCAACAAGAAGGAAGAAAATACAATAAAAAGGTAAAAGAAACAGGAAAAGTGAAGAAAGTTGAAGAAGAACAAAAAAGAAGAGAAAAACAAACGAATGAGTAAAAAAAAAAGGTAAAGAAGAAAAGGAAAAAGAAAAGTGATGATAAAGAAAAGGAGAGAAGTGTGGGGAGAGAATTGAAGAAGTGAAGAGGAAGAAAAAAAAAGCGAAGAATACGAAAGTAAAGAAGAAAATGGAGGAAGAAGGATGAATAAGAGTGAAAGAAGAAATAAAGCCGAGAAGGTGAAAGCGATTGCGCGCGTCAGGTTCTCTGCGAAACACGCCGATTGCACATGTTACGGGCGTGCTCGACTGGTGCTCATCTGCGCACTCGCATCTATTAACGAACGCGCGTGTGCACACACACACATCTGATGATTCCGTTTCGACGACAGACATTTATTACAAGAAGAAAAAAAAAACGCATATATTAAATTTGTAAGTAAATATTTGCGATGCACAACCCAAAATGTCATGGTTCACGCGGATGAGACGTCGGCGTTAGGAAGTCTAAAAAAGAGAAAAGGACGCGACTTTTTTAACTGTTTGTTTTTCCTCTGCAAAAAAGAAGTTAACGTTTATAGGGATGTCTGCATTTTTTTTAATGTTTACAACAACTTAATCTAATCACTATTCCTGACTACTAGTCAGTGACTAGTCATTACGCATAGCAACAGGGAAGCACCTTACGGCATTTAAAGAAGAAATTCTCCAAATAAACCACAACCAGAGAAACTCTCTCTCTCTCCCCATATTTCTCCTATAAAATAGTGAATCTGTTGTGAGCGGGATTTTGTTTTAATTCCCTAAAACGTTTTTCTTTCTTTCTCCCTTGTAATTATTTTGTCAACAACTATACTTTAAAATAAAAGTCCGAGGTTTTGAAACAAATAAACAATAACAAAATTTACCTAAAAAAAACAAAACAACGCACAAACGAAAAAAAAAAAAACAACGGCTTCATCTCTACAGAAGCGATTTAACAGAGCATCGCACCGTCGTGGTTGGTGTCTAATACAAGTGTGGATGGATTTTGTTAATCTTTCAAGGTTTGTATTAATTTTTGTCTTAATTTTGCAAGGATTCTTATTTCAATTAAAACCAGATTTGTGTTCGATATAATCTTGTGGTCGATGTATGTACGCCACGGTATCGCTCAAAACAACATCGCGTATTTTTAGTTTAGTTTTCTGCTTTAGTTCTAGGGTAATAATAATAAAGTTGCCGGTAATAAATTTACAGTGAAATGGGTTTCGGTAGAGTTTCATTGCTCCCAAATAACTACTTTATTTTCTTAATTATTTTTAACTTAAACCATGTTTCCGTTGATGGCGAACCTTTACTTTAGGGTTAAAAACTCATAGCACTTTCAAAATTTAATATTTTTGGAAAAGATTTTCAGCCGAGGACCTTTGAAACCGTAGTGAATCATATTCCATAAAAAAATAAAAAATATATATTTTTTTATTTTAGAGGGGGGGATCACTTTCCTATATAAATCTAACGTAAATTGACCACCCACTTCTTGGCCAAGTTCAGGGTAAAAAAGTTCATAGCAGTGTCTAAAATTTATATTTTTGGAAAATGTATGTTTTGAAAATGGGCAGAAACAATTTTTTGAAACAAATGCGAAACATTTATTAAATTATTATATTTGAACTCCAGTAATGTATACAAACCTATTAACCCAACATATTTTTGTTAATTTAAAGTAATTTAAATTATATATATATAACAGTAACACCAGTAATTTTTATAGTGTACGCGGACAAACCGACTTTAACCGAACTAAAACTTAGGTTAGGGTAAAAACAACAACAAAAAGAAAAACAGTTCGATTAAGTTCTATAGAAGTACTAACAAATAAATGTTTTTCATTGCTTTTCTTTCCCTTACTAGAAAATGCTACCCCTACACACAAAACAAAATGCTAAAACTGGGAATTATCTCCCTTCTTGAATGATCTATTTATAAATCGGCCATGTTTTTCCCGATTAACTTGTTTTGTCCGTGTTTCGTGTAGAACATTAAACTTGCTATAATTTATTGTTTTTAATGTTTAGTATTATTATTACTGCCACTAATGCTGAATAGGGATGAGCCGAAATTTATTTTTCATGTTAGAAGAGCTCCAATAGTGTAAGGGCCGACAACTCTCTTTTTTTCACTTTTAAGTACGTAATTTAAAAAAATAAGTAATGCAAATTCAATTGATTGATATAACATTTATTGAAGAAATTAAAATTTGTGAAAAGCAACAGTATATTAATAGAACATTTATTGAAGAAAATAAAATTTGGGAAAATCAACAGTATATTTTTTCATTTCAAAACGAACAGTCATCGTGTTTGGTTTAACACATTTGTGTATTTTTTTGTTTTACAGTTTAAAAAAAATTTTCTCATTTTTTTTTTTTTTTTTTAACGGGATAGCGTTCAGCAATAAATCGCGCATATTCAGGGGATTCACGTCCATTTTCGGTGAAATTAGAAATTATGTACTAAAAAGAGAGTTGTCGGCCCCTTACACTATTGGAGCTCTTCTAAAATGAAAACAAATAAATTTCGGCTCGTCCCTATTCTGCAGAAGCGCCTTATTTATTTTATTTTTTGTACTGAAACATGATTTTAAGTAATTTGAAGATCAAAGTGTAGTATCTGTTCCGATGGATACTGCACCCTATAGACTGGTATTGTCTTGGCCTTCGATGCTTGATTTACGCCGGTCTATAGGTCTGTCCTGTGCAGTTCTAGGAGGTCCACCCTCCCAGGCTTCGCCTCCCCTCTTTGGGGAGGAGTAAGTTTATTGCTTACTGTGTAAGGCTCCCTTACCGGGGAATGCCGACGGGGCTGCCCAGGCAATTTTTAATGGCCAGAGTGCTCACCTCTCGGGTGCTGGCTTTTCAAACCCCACTTTCCCGACCCGACCTTGGGTCACATCTTACTTGTGGGAGTAAGATAAAAACTGGCCTTGTGCCTAACTCCTGGAGAGGAGTAAATCAATACTCAGTTGTCAAACTCCAAAAATGGACCAAAGTTTAACGGAGACATTTTCGAGTTGACACCGCTTGATGTTAATGATGTAAAATTAATTTTTTCATATTTGTTTTTAGAATGTTACAATTTAGTGCTGACTCTACAGAAATTAAAAAAAAAATTTCAAGCTAAAAAATGTAGATTTTAGAGACATGCATTTTTTTTACGGATGCATTTTGCAAGCATCACGAAATGAACCCCCTCGTAAGTACGGACAAATCTTCTTTTATAAAATTTTTAAAATATTGTATTTAGTGCTTATCTTATATTTGGTAAGAGTCTAGATTAGAGGCGGTGTAAGATTTTTCGAAAAGGCGATATAAAATTGTGCATAGGCGATAATACTTTCTTTTTTTTTTTTTTCAAGATTCTGACATGCAGAACGCATGAAATCTGAAGAAAAAAACATATTTTAAATTAGTAAACTGCTTGTATTATCGGCTTATTCGATAGGATGTCATATTGAAAATAAGCCGATGTACTACTTTAAAAAGTGTTTTCTTTCGCTATTAATACATAATACTAATTTTATTTTAAATCTAAAACGTTCAGCATGTCATAATCTAGCGATATTGAATTTTCTCGCTCACATGCCCCTATTCCGAATTTGTGGCCGTGGCCGCCATTAATAAACTGCCTCTCTTGCACCAAAACGGTCATAAACAACGTTTACGGTTTCAAACCGACATAAATGATTGCACACCAAAAATAATTAAATTTAAAAAAAAAATACGGTATATGTTACGAGACTCAGCAGAGGCGCGAACGAACGGGGTCCAAAAAAAGAACGAGAAAGGGTTTAAAAACATAAATTTGCAACAAGTGAAGTTGACCTACGACGAGAATAGATATTTTTCTACTTACCTATGTAATTTGTTTTTATTTTTACGTATAAATGGGTTTTCAGTAGATGTAAAAAAAAAAATGTCTTGTTTTTTTTTCCCAACGTTTTCACAAAAACAATATGGTCGCTCCTAGTGATTTCGTTAGTAATCCCCCCCCCAAATCGGCCATGTTTTTTTTCGAAATTACGCTGTCAAAACTATTGATTTCTAATAAATAGCACTTCAAACGGGTTTAAAATACAAACAAATAGCACATGCAAGTTTGAAACTAACTTTTACAGCTTACAGTCACTTTTATTTGTTGTAATTTGTTGTTTTTTTGCGTTTTTACTCTGCTGAGTCTCGTAAAAGATTCCCAAAAAATCAGTTTTTTTTTGTTCAAATTATTTTATGGTTTTTAGTAATCAAGTAAAAAATCAATTTTTACTTGGTATTTGATTTTCCTTTAAAAAATTATTCCAGCAAATTTTAATAAATTTTAATTATAAAATTTGGTACTGATATCGATCCTGAACCAGTTTTCGTGAGGTTCGACTCGGAAGCGTTCGGCTGTCCTACGCAAACGCCCGAGTGTTGACGAGCCGAATGGTACCAGACGACAATTTTGATACGGTGCTGCGTCCTGTCATTATAAGTTATATTTTCAAGAAATTTTCTAAAAGAAACAAAAAAAACAAAAACAAAACAAGCAAAACCTAGCGAAATTGCTGTTATCAAATAAATATTTAAAACCTTAACCCTAAACCCTAACTCTAACAACAACAAAAAAACAAAACAAGTAAAACATCATTATCATAGGACGCAGCACCGTATCAAAATTGTCGTCTGGTACAAATATGTTCGTCAACTCTCGGGCGTTTGCGTAGGACAGCCGAACGCTTCCGATTCGAACCTCACGAAAACTGGTTCAGGATCGATATCAGCACCTAAAATTTTCCCTGAAAAAAAATTGGCACTTGTTCGTAATTGTCTACAACCCGTTTTTCCAAACTTTTTTTTACTGGCCAATCTTTTTTTTTTCTTTTTTTTTTTTTTTTCGGTGTACAATTACCTATCAGGTCGCCAGAGAATTCCGTGTTTGGAACTTTTTGAATGATTTTTTTAAATTTTAGGAAGGATCAGTTTCATATATAAAGTAAACTGATCACCCATGTTGCATGTTGTTTTTACACCCATTTTTTCCACCTTTTTTACGGACTAATTTTTTTTTTTTTCTGTGTACAATTACCTATCATGCCGCTAGAGAATTCTGGGTTGTTTGGAAAATTGTGCAAAAATTTGTGATGGTCAAAAAGTGGGGAATTAGTTTACGTTAAATTTATATATGAAACTGAACCCCTTTCTAAAATATTTGAAAAGAATTCTAAAAAACACGGAATTCTCTAGCAACACAACAGGTAATTGTACACAATTTTTTTTTTAGTTTGTGATGGTCAAAAAGTGGGATCAGTTTACATAAAATTTATATAGGAAACTGATCGCCCTTCTAAAATCCAAAATATTTGAAAAGAACTTCCACAAAACACAGAATTTTCTTGCGAATTGGTCAGTAAAATAGTTTGGAAAAACGGATTGTGGACAATTACGAACAAGCGGCAAAGATTTTATATGACTTCTTTTTTTTTAATTATGACTACTTGGCGCAGAAGAGACAGTCTATTGATGGCCCACGGCCACCAGTTCGGAATAGTGTTTAAGAAACTTAAATATCACCCAAAATCTTACCCCAAAAAAGATGGTGCTTCTTGAGTTCAGCCCCGATATGTAAAAAAGGGACTCTTTTTTAAGAGCTTATTAAAAGAGGGAGATATCTACTAATGTTAAGAATGGCGACAATTTTTACATATTGAGGCTGAACTCAAGAAGCACCAAAAATGCAATTTTTTATAGCTTATACACAATTTTATAAATGTCTTAACCCGCCTCTAATCAAGACCTTTACCTTATATTTATATATGTAAAAAAAAGAAGTTTTTTTTAAATCTCAAAAATATAAATTTTAGTGGTACAGGTGGCACACTTCCTTTGTTGACATAATTGACTTAATATGGTGATAGATTTTGTTGCTGTTAGAGATACAATAAACAATTGTGCTTCCATAGAAGGGAACCCATATCTGCTCGAATATTTCTGATTGCGATTTACAGAACAAACCCGAAATGGCCGAAGTAATTTACAATTTGAAAGCCGCAAAAAATGTCAAAAGGCAGACGACACTAAAGCATCTGGCTACAAAACCAAAACGAATGTAACTGCGGCAACAGCAGCTATTCATTCATCCGAAGAACTAATCACATTGTGTGATCCCCCCCCCCCCCCAAGAAAAAAAAAAGATTCATGGCAAAAATCTAAAATTGCAACAAATGCAAATAGAAATACACCCTTTTGAGTTAATTTTTAGGGCTCAAAAATATTTTAACCCCCCATATAAAAAAAAAAAAAATTGATAATAAAATTGATTAACTTATTGATTTGAAGAAAATTATTAAACCAATTCTTAACACGAAGAGGGGGGAGGGTAATTAGCCTTAGAATTAAGTCAGGAAAAAAAATGAAAATGTTAATTTAATGTCGGTACTAATTGACTGTTCGGCGACGGCTCGGCTATTTCCAGTCCGTTTTGTAAATCACAATCGGTAACATTGGTCCGAACATATTGGTGTTACAAGCCGCCGAAGCAACGATACAAAATCTAAAAAATACAAACACTAACTACTATTCTTTACTGACTAATTTTCTTTTATATATATATAAATATAGGGTAGCAGTCGAGATTAGAGGTGGGTTAAGATATTTATAAAATTGTGTATAAGCTATAAAAAATTGCATTTTTGGTGCTTCTTGAGTTCAACCCCAATATGTAAAAATTGTCGCCATTCTTAACTATCAGTTAGTATCTCCAACAACAACAAAACCATTATTAACACTAACCGGTCTACAAATAATTGCTGCCAGCACATGGCCCTGAAAATTTGAATTGATTTGCCAAAGTTTTCTTTGCATGCTTTAAATATGACTGGTATTTTTATTAATTTTTACTTGTTATCGTATTTAATTGTATTTATTTTCTATGTTTTTATTTTTGGTTTTATTCTGTGTGTCTTATTTTCACTCTACTGGGCGGAGAAATGCCTTTTTCGATTGTTCTCGAGGTTAAATGAAAAAAGAAATTGTAAAGAATAGGTAGCTTAAAATATGAGAAAAAAAAGGGTCTGACCACCCATAGAAGGGTACCCCCCCTCCCTACGTCTTATTCTTACTTATGAGAGGGGAACCATCTTCAATTTTCTATTATCTCTGGGAGGTGACGTGTAAACTTATTCATCTACATATATATGGAAGCGTTTTTTCTTCTTAATACCTGCAGGGGCTCTGAAATACCGGACTAGTACACGGGCACAGTATTACCTCTCTTGGCGTGATGGACTCGTAGACCTTTTCAGGTCATCCGTCTAGGAGAAGGAAAACTCTGATATACAAACTGTGCTATTGACTACTTGTGTCTTGGCAGCAAACGGTTGGGGGAGAGAGGCCTCCTTAGTCCTGATCAACAAGCTTCTTAGAGCTAGTCTCGAACAAAATATCCGGTTTGCAAACCTAAAATTGCTTAAGGAGTAGATGGGCTCTGCCTATTGCCCGGCCTTTGCATTCCTTTGTCTATTAGCCAGATGCAGAGGTACTAGTGCAAGGACACCTCAAAGTGCTTGGCCTTTTTTTCCTGACTAGGAAAATGAACGCCATCTCTCTTTCTCTCTATCTGGGCAACTTGGGGAAACATTTTTGTCACTAAGTCTCACATGACTAATCTGGGTCGCTCTTGTTCCGACAGGTTGAGGGTACAGGTTAGACAGCTTGTCTGGCTGCTGTTTCCGACTGGTAGTGCAGGAGCTCTAACTCTTAGGTAGCACTAAGAGCAGCTGCTCCATCAACAGTTGTATAATATCGTGGGTAACTGTACGTGCTATGTTGCACATAGAAAGGGACCCTACAGTTATCCCTGATGGTCTTTCCCGAGGTCACAACCCCCATGGATCAAGTCTCGACTAATGGTCTGGTTATGTGAGCTTATTGGCACCAAACAAGCACCTACTTTGCCCTCCCACTCCATCTAAAATCAAAATGACAATACAAAGAAAAAGAAACAAACCTAAACCAGACATCCACCATAAAACATCTTTGCCTCCACCTTTGAGGCTAACATTCACAAATATCCAGGGGTTTAGAACCAACATCAATGACGTAGAAACCTTTCTCTTAGTAAACTCCCCAGATATCTTAGTACTAAGTGAAATAAACCTACAATCCTTAATCTCCTCACACCATTTTGACATGACTGAATACCTCCCACTCTACCGTAAAGACTCTGACAAACATATCCTGGGAGTTGGAATAGGGGCAGGAACAAATATTACACTTTGACCATAACGATCAGAGTAGCTGCTCTGAAGGCAATTTTCTGTTCTCTTAGTATTTACATTCTTCCCGCTTACAATGATGTGACACAAGGACGGAAGGTTGGGAGAATAAACCAGTGCCCCACAGATGGTGCATTCTGGCCCCTTAAAAATTGCTTGGGCAGCCCCGTTGGCATTTCCGGGTAGGGATGCTTCAGACACTTACCAATTAACTAACTCTTTCCCAAACAGGGCCTGGGAGGGTAGACCCTGTAGGACTACCAAGAACTAATACCACAGCCGAACAGATAAAAGATTACCGCAATGGTCCAGTCTCTGTCAGACTGATTGTCGAGGACGTATCCTCGACTGGTATATGTCGTGGCAGCAAGTAGCATTGCTACTGTTTTCTGTTCTCTCACTGCTGACTTCATGTTAAAGCAGACTAAATACTGTGATGGGCCAAGCAGAAATCAAAGGTAAAGGTCATGTCAATTAACAGTAGCCAGTTTATTACGAAGGGGGTGGCGATTTGTAAACAACCCACAACAATAATAAATTAATAATTCAATGTGTAATTAGCTAAGTTATGTTGACACGATAAATACACAAAAATGTAAAGTTGTCCCATAAATTTACTTAATACAGAGAAGAGATAATATAAATACATTTTCTTGGACTCGTACCATTCCTTCTAGAAAGCTGCCTTGATCTGCAGGTTTAAAGAAAACGAGGAATTTAATTTAGTTTTATTTAAACGGGGTTTCTTATTTTACTACAGAAATAGTCGAAAAGCAACTACTAACTGTAACTAACGCAATCGAGAAAAAACTGCTAATTTTTTTTTCTACAAATGAAATACAATTAGAAATGGTAAAATGTGAATTCTTTAATGAGACGCTTGTTTTTGGTTATTATTTATAATTTCCCCACATCAGGTGGAATATTCGTGGATGAAAGGAATAAAACATCATCCAAGTGTTTGTTGTGCAACCTTATCCTTAAATGACTTTCGTATATTTCTTTTTCGGAAAATGTGTTCACAAGCATACGTACTACCAAATAATGATGTCATCAGTTTCGAATTATTCAAGATTTTCCGTTTAGCAATTGTTTCATTATCTTTTATTTTTGTTTATTTTTTTATTGATATTTATCACACCCATATAAGTTCCAGTTAAAAAAAAAAAAAATCTCATCTGAAAGTTCAAAGTAGTGTATATGCAATCCATTCTTTATACGACCGGTCAGCAAACTTTAGAAGAGAAAGTGCCAAACAGCTAGATTGTGTCAACGAGGAATAAAATCATATCATCTTATGTATATAAAATAAAGTCAGAACTTTCCCTATTTCTTTGACCGGAATAGCTTTTCTAACAAAACGTAGATAAAACAATGTTTTATTTGAATTATATGCCAAATATTAGTCCGTATTCTTAAAAAGGTGAGTCATGTTATTTGATATAAAATAAATAAATTTTCTTAGACTTATACCCCTCTATCTAGAAAAGTTTAAAGAAAACAAGGAATTTAATATGAATGGGAAGGATAGGAAAAATATAAATAAATTTTCTTGGACTTATACCCCTCTATCCAAGAAGATTTTAAGAAAACAAAGAAATTTAATATAGGTTTATTTATGCAGGGTTTCTTATTTTACTGCAAGAATGAACTGTAGACTAACGCAGTTAAAAAAACTGCTAATTTTTTTCTACAAATGAAATACAATTAGAAATGGTAAAATGTGAATTCTTTAATTAGACACTTGTTTTTGGTTATTATTCATAATTTCCACACATCAGGTGGAATATTTGTGGATGAAAGGAGTAAACCATCATCCAAGTGTTCGTCGTGCAACCGTATCCTTAAATGACTTTCGTATATTTCTTTTGTGAAAAACGTGTTCAAAAACATATGCACTTCCAAATATTGATATCAGTTTCGTCGTATTCAAGACTATAAGGGTTATCTGGCATTACTCAAGGTAAAGTGAGGGATAACATCACATGTATCAGTAGAGTAAGGACTGAGGAGAAACTATTAGATACATTTATTTTCATTCATTTTGTTACACTAAAAAATGAATCGGACATAACTTATTACACTCCCTTTTAGGTCTGCTAGCTCATTACCCTCCCTTTTAGGTCTGCTAGCTCATTACCCTCCCTTTTAAGTCTGCTAGCTCATTACCCTCCCTTTTAGGTCTGCTAGCTCATTACCCTCCCTTTTAGGTCTGCTAGCTCATTACCCCCCTTTTAGGTCTGCTAGCTCATTACCCTCCCTTTTAGGTCTGCTAGCTCATTACCCTCCCTTTTAGGTCTGCTAGCTCATTACCCTCCCTTTTAGGTCTGCTAGCTCATTACCCTCCCTTTTAGGTCTGCTAGCTCATTACCCTCCCTTTTAGGTCTGCTAGCTCATTACCCTCCCTTTTAGGTCTGCTAGCTCATTACCCCCCTTTTAGGTCTGCTAGCTCATTATCCCCCTTTTAGGTCTGCTAGCTCATTACCCTCCCTTTTAGGTCTGCTAGCTCATTACCCCCCTTTTAGGTCTGCTAGCTCATTACCCTCCCTTTTAGGTCTGCTAGCTCATTACCCTCCCTTTTAGGTCTGCTAGCTCATTACCCCCCTTTTAGGTCTGCTAGCTCATTACCCTCCCTTTTAGGTCTGCTAGCTCATTACCCTCCCTTTTAGGTCTGCTAGCTCATTACCCCCCTTTTAGGTCTGCTAGCTCATTACCCTCCCTTTTAGGTCTGCTAGCTCATTACCCTCCCTTTTAGGTCTGCTAGCTCATTACCCCCCTTTTAGGTCTGCTAGCTCATTACCCTCCCTTTTAGGTCTGCTAGCTCATTACCCTCCCTTTTAGGTCTGCTAGCTCATTACCCCCCTTTTAGGTCTGCTAGCTCATTACCCCCCTTTTAGGTCTGCTAGCTCATTACCCTCCCTTTTAGGTCTGCTAGCTCATTACCCTCCCTTTTAGGTCTGCTAGCTCATTACCCTCCCTTTTAGGTCTGCTAGCTCATTACCCTCCCTTTTAGGTCTGCTAGCTCATTACCCTCCCTTTTAGGTCTGCTAGCTCATTACCCCCCTTTTAGGTCTGCTAGCTCATTACCCTCCCTTTTAGGTCTGCTAGCTCATTACCCTCCCTTTTAGGTCTGCTAGCTCATTACCCTCCCTTTTAGGTCTGCTAGCTCATTACCCTCCCTTTTAGGTCTGCTAGCTCATTACCCTCCCTTTTAGGTCTGCTAGCTCATTACCCCCCTTTTAGGTCTGCTAGCTCATTATCCCCCTTTTAGGTCTGCTAGCTCATTACCCTCCCTTTTAGGTCTGCTAGCTCATTACCCCCCTTTTAGGTCTGCTAGCTCATTACCCTCCCTTTTAGGTCTGCTAGCTCATTACCCTCCCTTTTAGGTCTGCTAGCTCATTACCCCCCTTTTAGGTCTGCTAGCTCATTACCCTCCCTTTTAGGTCTGCTAGCTCATTACCCTCCCTTTTAGGTCTGCTAGCTCATTACCCCCCTTTTAGGTCTGCTAGCTCATTACCCTCCCTTTTAGGTCTGCTAGCTCATTACCCTCCCTTTTAGGTCTGCTAGCTCATTACCCCCCTTTTAGGTCTGCTAGCTCATTACCCTCCCTTTTAGGTCTGCTAGCTCATTACCCTCCCTTTTAGGTCTGCTAGCTCATTACCCCCCTTTTAGGTCTGCTAGCTCATTACCCTCCCTTTTAGGTCTGCTAGCTCATTACCCTCCCTTTTAGGTCTGCTAGCTCATTACCCTCCCTTTTAGGTCTGCTAGCTCATTACCCTCCCTTTTAGGTCTGCTAGCTCATTACCCTCCCTTTTAGGTCTGCTAGCTCATTACCCTCCCTTTTAGGTCTGCTAGCTCATTACCCTCCCTTTTAGGTCTGCTAGCTCATTACCCCCCTTTTAGGTCTGCTAGCTCATTACCCCCCTTTTAGGTCTGCTAGCTCATTACCCTCCCTTTTAGGTCTGCTAGCTCATTACCCTCCCTTTTAGGTCTGCTAGCTCATTACCCTCCCTTTTAGGTCTGCTAGCTCATTACCCTCCCTTTTAGGTCTGCTAGCTCATTACCCTCCCTTTTATGTCTGCTAGCTCATTACCCTCCCTTTTAGGTCTGCTAGCTCATTACCCCCTTTTAGGTCTGCTAGCTCATTACCCTCCCTTTTAGGTCTGCTAGCTCATTACCCTCCCTTTTAGGTCTGCTAGCTCATTACCCCCCTTTTAGGTCTGCTAGCTCATTATCCCCCTTTTAGGTCTGCTAGCTCATTACCCTCCCTTTTAGGTCTGCTAGCTCATTACCCCCCTTTTAGGTCTGCTAGCTCATTACCCTCCCTTTTAGGTCTGCTAGCTCATTACCCCCCTTTTAGGTCTGCTAGCTCATTACCCTCCCTTTTAGGTCTGCTAGCTCATTACCCTCCCTTTTAGGTCTGCTAGCTCATTACCCCCCTTTTAGGTCTGCTAGCTCATTACCCTCCCTTTTAGGTCTGCTAGCTCATTACCCTCCCTTTTAGGTCTGCTAGCTCATTACCCTCCCTTTTAGGTCTGCTAGCTCATTACCCTCCCTTTTAGGTCTGCTAGCTCATTACCCTCCCTTTTAGGTCTGCTAGCTCATTACCCTCCCTTTTAGGTCTGCTAGCTCATTACCCTCCCTTTTAGGTCTGCTAGCTCATTACCCTCCCTTTTAGGTCTGCTAGCCCATTACCCCCCTTTTAGGTCTGCTAGCTCATTACCCCCCTTTTAGGTCTGCTAGCTCATTACCCCCCTTTTAGGTCTGCTAGCTCATTACCCTCCCTTTTAGGTCTGCTAGCTCATTACCCTCCCTTTTAGGTCTGCTAGCTCATTACCCCCCTTTTAGGTCTGCTAGCTCATTACCCTCCCTTTTAGGTCTGCTAGCTCATTACCCTCCCTTTTAGGTCTGCTAGCTCATTACCCTCCCTTTTAGGTCTGCTAGCTCATTACCCCCCTTTTAGGTCTGCTAGCTCATTACCCCCCTTTTAGGTCTGCTAGCTCATTACCCTCCCTTTTAGGTCTGATAGCTCATCACCCTCCCTTTTAGGTCTGCTAGCTCATTACCCCCCTTTTAGGTCTGCTAGCTCATTACCCTCCCTTTTAGGTCTGCTAGCTCATTACCCTCCCTTTTAGGTCTGCTAGCTCATTACCCCCCTTTTAGGTCTGCTAGCTCATTACCCTCCCTTTTAAGTCTGCTAGCTCATTACCCTCCCTTTTAGGTCTGCTAGCTCATTACCCTCCCTTTTAGGTCTGCTAGCTCATTACCCCCCTTTTAGGTCTGCTAGCTCATTACCCTCCCTTTTAGGTCTGCTAGCTCATTACCCTCCCTTTTAGGTCTGCTAGCTCATTACCCTCCCTTTTAGGTCTGCTAGCTCATTACCCCCCTTTTAGGTCTGCTAGCTCATTACCCTCCCTTTTAGGTCTGCTAGCTCATTACCCTCCCTTTTAGGTCTGCTAGCTCATTACCCCCCTTTTAGGTCTGCTAGCTCATTACCCCCCTTTTAGGTCTGCTAGCTCATTACCCTCCCTTTTAGGTCTGCTAGCTCATTACCCTCCCTTTTAGGTCTGCTAGCTCATTACCCCCTCTTTTAGGTCTGCTAGCTCATTACCCTCCCTTTTAGGTCTGCTAGCTCATTACCCTCCCTTTTAGGTCTGCTAGCTCATTACCCTCCCTTTTAGGTCTGCTAGCTCATTACCCTCCCTTTTAGGTCTGCTAGCTCATTACCCTCCCTTTTAGGTCTGCTAGCTCATTACCCTCCCTTTTAGGTCTGCTAGCTCATTACCCTCCCTTTTAGGTCTGCTAGCTCATTACCCTCCCTTTTAGGTCTGCTAGCTCATTACCCCCCTTTTAGGTCTGCTAGCTCATTACCCTCCCTTTTAGGTCTGCTAGCTCATTACCCTCCCTTTTAGGTCTGCTAGCTCATTACCCTCCCTTTTAGGTCTGCTAGCTCATTACCCCCCTTTTAGGTCTGCTAGCTCATTACCCTCCCTTTTAGGTCTGCTAGCTCATTACCCTCCCTTTTAGGTCTGCTAGCTCATTACCCCCCTTTTAGGTCTGCTAGCTCATTACCCCCCTTTTAGGTCTGCTAGCTCATTACCCTCCCTTTTAGGTCTGCTAGCTCATTACCCTCCCTTTTAGGTCTGCTAGCTCATTACCCCCCTTTTAGGTCTGCTAGCTCATTACCCTCCCTTTTAGGTCTGCTAGCTCATTACCCTCCCTTTTAGGTCTGCTAGCTCATTACCCCCCTTTTAGGTCTGCTAGCTCATTACCCTCCCTTTTAGGTCTGCTAGCTCATTACCCTCCCTTTTAGGTCTGCTAGCTCATTACCCTCCCTTTTAGGTCTGCTAGCTCATTACCCCCCTTTTAGGTCTGCTAGCTCATTACCCTCCCTTTTAGGTCTGCTAGCTCATTACCCTCCCTTTTAGGTCTGCTAGCTCATTACCCCCCTTTTAGGTCTGCTAGCTCATTACCCTCCCTTTTAGGTCTGCTAGCTCATTACCCTCCCTTTTAGGTCTGCTAGCTCATTACCCCCCTTTTAGGTCTGCTAGCTCATTACCCTCCCTTTTAGGTCTGCTAGCTCATTACCCTCCCTTTTAGGTCTGCTAGCTCATTACCCCCCTTTTAGGTCTGCTAGCTCATTATCCCCCTTTTAGGTCTGCTAGCTCATTACCCTCCCTTTTAGGTCTGCTAGCTCATTACCCTCCCTTTTAGGTCTGCTAGCTCATTACCCTCCCTTTTAGGTCTGCTAGCTCATTACCCTCCCTTTTAGGTCTGCTAGCTCATTACCCCCCTTTTAGGTCTGCTAGCTCATTACCCCCCTTTTAGGTCTGCTAGCTCATTACCCTCCCTTTTAGGTCTGCTAGCTCATTACCCCCCTTTTAGGTCTGCTAGCTCATTACCCTCCCTTTTAGGTCTGCTAGCTCATTACCCTCCCTTTTAGGTCTGCTAGCTCATTACCCTCCCTTTTAGGTCTGCTAGCTCATTACCCCCCTTTTAGGTCTGCTAGCTCATTACCCCCCTTTTAGGTCTGCTAGCTCATTACCCTCCCTTTTAGGTCTGCTAGCTCATTACCCTCCCTTTTAGGTCTGCTAGCTCATTACCCTCCCTTTTAGGTCTGCTAGCTCATTACCCTCCCTTTTAGGTCTGCTAGCTCATTACCCCCCTTTTAGGTCTGCTAGCTCATTACCCTCCCTTTTAGGTCTGCTAGCTCATTACCCTCCCTTTTAGGTCTGCTAGCTCATTACCCTCCCTTTTATGTCTGCTAGCTCATTACCCTCCCTTTTATGTCTGCTAGCTCATTACCCTCCCTTTTATGTCTGCTAGCTCATTACCCTCCCTTTTATGTCTGCTAGCTCATTACCCTCCCTTTTATGTCTGCTAGCTCATTACCCTCCCTTTTATGTCTGCTAGCTCATTACCCTCCCTTTTAGGTCTGCTAGCTCATTACCCTCCCTTTCAGGTCTGCTAGCTCATTACCCTCCCTTTTAGGTCTGCTAGCTCATTACACTCATTTTTATGTATGCTATCTATGTTTCAAATTTCTTAAAAACATGTCAAGTAATTTCTGAATACATAGTTATATTTATTCCCAAGTGTTCGTGGGGAGCATTTTGCCCGCTTTGCTACTCTAGAACATTAAATAAAACATGGCTCATCACACTTCATATAGTGTTTCAAATTTCATAAAAGTTGTTTTTGAATCCTGCCCTCCTCATATTAAGAATAGTTTTCTAAATAGTAACATTATTTAGAAACTCATTCTTAACATGGGAGGGCTTTGTTAACTATTCCTTTTCTACGCCGTCTTTTTATTTTGCATACAAATCGTCGACTATATTCAATTGTTTATGTAACAATTCAAATAGCATTTTGTTAGCTAACAACGAACTAATGCAAATCGGCTTTGTTTTAAAAGAGAAATAAATCTTTAGTTGCCTCATTATTTTCTATCAATTACGAGGAAAACATTTGAGAAAAAATATTTAGAAAGATCTACTCATGTAATATATGCACCCACTAACCTCCTAAGTATATTTTTTTACGTTTGCGAAAATATATGCGGACATTTACACGGGTTTTTACGAAAAGTAAAAAAAAAAAAAGCAACAAATCTATAATAAAGTAAAGAGACTAAGTGATGGGACGATTCCAAAATGTTTCCCCGATTCTGATAAAATTATCGATTCTGTTCTAAATCCTAGATTCAGATTCTTTTTAAATTTCTAAATAAAATATTTAGAAATTTTAAAATAATCTGAATCTAGAATTTAGAACAGAATCGGTAATTGTATCGGAATCGGGGAAACTTTTTTATCATCTCTTCACTTAGTCTCTTTACTTCTATAGAATAATAATACTTCTATATAATAATGAAAATAATAATAAGGATAATATAAAAGTAAACCGACTTATTATTTTTTATTTATGTAAGAAGAATGTCCTAAAAGATATGTGACAGTTTATGAATTTTTGAATAAAATCAAAGTAGAATAAATAGTGGTAGTGCTTATAACTCAACAAGTCACGTCATGGGTATATCTAATACAGATGGTTTTATATATTTTCAATTTGGCAATACATGGCGTACAGCAATCTCTAAGTAAAGTCTACTAAAAAAAAGACAATGCGATATAGAGAAAATCTAAAGAATGTAGGAAAACAATGAAACGTGGGAGGTATATTTATTTGTATATATAGATTTGCTAAAAATCTAAATTTAATCTCTAATCAAATCCTGCCAAAGAATTTACCCATATTCAACCACCAACTTCGATGGTTAATACGTATGTAAATATAATTCTTCTCTTTCCATTTTATTTTTTTTTTTTACTAACGAGTCACCACTTATTAAGGGTAAAAGCCACTCGAGGATAAGGGTTAGTGAGATGGATGGATTTTCACTTGAATGATGAAGAATATTATGAGAAGTATGCTGCCTTAGGGCCGGGTTTAGCCGTCAGACAGCTAGCAATAACTCCTTTCGAAAAACAAGACTCTAAGCCATAGCATATTTTAATCGTAGGTCGATTTTAAAACTGTAGTGTTTCAGAACACCATCTTTATATGTTACCATGTGCTCACCAGCTGAGAAAACCTTTACAGCAACAAAATATTGAGCGATGGTTATAATAGGATTGAAACTTTCCATAAGGACCTGTGGTGTAATGAATAAACTGCTAAGTAATAATCTAAGTGTCAGTCTTCTGTGGATAACAATACAATTATGAATTACTTAAGGTTTCTACCCAGACATGGCTGACGGAATGAGAGCAAGCTAATCTCGTAGATTAAATGTTCAAAATTCCATACAGATTCCCGAGTTTGACAGAAAGATTTCAGAGTTCAACAAGATGCATCTAAAGGTCGGAGGTTACATCATCCGAAACGTTGTGAGAATAACATCCAAAATGAGAAAAGTAATCCAAATAATCCAAATTATCAATACTCATCTAAAAAAATTCCAAAACATAATAGTTAAGGTTTAACATAATAAATGATGACACAGAATGTGTTCTCAAATCGTTACTGCCAGATCAGCACTGGTAAATTCATTAACATTAACCTAAATTTTCCTTAACATTCCGATCATCAAAAGAATTGCTTCGTGGTTCTTAGCGTTGAAGTGAATTACTGAATTTGTATTCGATACTGTTTGGATAAATAGTGTCCTGGAGTTGGTGGTGCTGGACAAAAATCATGCATCGCCTGGGATTTGCCGACCCCTGGTATGCCATGTATAACAACATCAATAAACAATTCTGCAGAGTGATATGTGGGTTTATTTATTTATTTATTAAGAAAAAAAAAAGTTTTGGTAGATGTGTATGAATTTTTAAATCTGGCATTTTGACTAGGATCAAAGTAGTTATCACAAACCAGCCTAGTTTAGAATGCGAAAACTGGTAAATATAGTGAAATTCCCCTCAATTTCAGCGCTATCTCATTTATTTATTAAGTTATTTTGATAAAATTGAAATGTAAATAAAATTTAATCTTTTCTCTTTATAAATGTACAATTCTTTCTCTTCTGTGATTAATAGCTCTTTTCCAGACTACTTCAAGTTAGGTCACTATTTTTGGTGACTGGCAATTTATTTTCTAATGTTCATGTTTTTCAAATTTGATGTGCAATATCAATGCATATAAAGATAGTCCCATCTTAAAAAAAAAGGGGGTCACTCGTCAATATGGTGGGCTTAATATAGGGTTTTAAGTTGTCTTTCACAAAAGAAAATCCAAGTTGAAAACTTCACTGAATTAAATTTTTGCCCTATTATAAAATTGTGTTTGTCTGTTATTACATGGTCCAAATCTGAATCTTTTATGGATTTACTATTAAAAGAAAAATCTAGCTTGTTCTTTGTGTAATGCATCATATTAAGAAGATTCAATATGTTAGCTGTTGAAATAAATCTTAAATGAACAGTCAGTTACGTTTCTGTGTCATTTTTGTACGTTTTTTTTTCAAGAGGGAATAGGGTTTTGCTCAATGTTTAGGCTGGCTTGATCTAATAATTATTACTTCAAATATGACTATGATTAATTTTCATTTGCCATAAGATACCATCGCATTTGTAAAGAATTTTTTGCTTGTTTAAAGTCTGCATTTTAATTCACACAATTTTTCCAATTTCCAACAAATTTTGAACAGTCATAATTTAGTGGCTAATTGTGCTACCAAAATAAATTTGGTATCATTATTTGTTTTGTAAAGATTTATGTGCCCACATCAAAAGTTTTTAGATATAATGAAAATAAAATTTTGGTTTGTGATACCTCATCATAGTGTAGTGTTGCCTCCTGAAACGTCAGGAGGCCATTCTTTTTCTGAAGATGTTCATTGATCCGAACGAAACTGGTCAATCTTTCGTTTTTTTTATTTTTCCTGTGTTTAATTGTTTTTACATTCTATCTCCATGACATTTGATTTTATGAGATATTGTGTATTTTATTCTCATATTCCACTATCAACATGCAAAACAGAATTCTAAAGGTTTTTAAGTATGACGAACTATGTATGTAAATTTCTATTGAAGTTACGCCAGCTTCAACAGAATGATATTTTATGGCAATTCTACAAGCAATAAAGAAGCTAATGAAAATGATTACCAGGCAATGGGTGATGACATCACACTCTATTCTCGACATAGAGGGCAAATCAAATGCACACATATCAAAAGGAATAACTGAATCTGTAGAAAATGATCTCCAGTTTGAAGTGTGATGGCACAAAATGTTTGGTTACATTTACTGCTACCAAAACAAAGCTCCTTGCCTTTAGCAATTATAAAAAAAAACCCTGACCAACCATCAATTGCTATGTTTGACGTTGAGTAGGCACAGCTAGTTTGGTATAAAGATAAAAATATTTTTAGTGCAAAATAGGGTTGCTATCGATTTAAAACAATAAAAGCAATAAACGATATCATTAGAAGTCTAGATGCAACTATATCTGTGCCCCCGATTGACCGCCTTACCCCAAATGCATGTACCGCGGGTTTGAACATGTTCTTCGTCATCTTATGAGTTATGTTGAGATTCTAGTGCTGTCGTTTTCCAGAGCATGAAACCATAGTCCATTGCAAGAGTTTACATACATGATAAAGACAGCAACACATATGCAGGCATTGTATATGAGTGTCTTATTAGAAACTGGGGTGTGTGCATGTGGCTAGAGTCTTGTCGCTAGTATCTCTACATCTAAGCTACTCTCCCGTCTCTTGCCTTCCAAAAAGACTAACTCATCGTCTGTGCCCCTTCTCTGTCATCTCTCCCTCCTCAATCCAACTACTTTTCTTTTCATGTTTCCAATCCCTACATTCTTCTATTTCCTTTTCCGCTTCTGTCTTTGTCTTCATTTGTCTCTTATCTCTACCCCCCCCTCCCTCACCGTAACTAAAAGACTTCCACTTTTTCCAATCTTGACCACCCAGTCTGTCAATTATTAACTGTAATAGCATCGCTTGTCTATGAAGTTCAAAGGACCCGTCTTTTTTTTTTTTAAATGGCTTTTTTGTCATTAATAGCTAATCTCTCCCGGTGGTCCTAGTTGTGGGGGGGGGGGGGCATTCCATTGTATCACACCCTTCTCAAATCGAACCTGTGATGATGAAAAACGACCTGATGGGATTGCCATTTTCCCTTTTAAAGAGGGGAAAGTCGTTGATTTGGGATGCTGTTTACAACCTTCACTCTCTTGGTAACAAACCGGATACTGTTAGTTAGCATCACCATCTCATTTTCTTTCTGGTCGTGAGACCATCGAATGTCGTCAAGATTCGGCAACAAACTAACAGAAAATCGTCTCAGTGTAGTATCTGTTCTAGATCCCATGAACTGTTAATCGCATTTCAGATATTGGCTCGTATCTGATCCCCTGACCATATTAAATCACTGGTCAGATTTATCTTTCTGTCTAGCAACAGGACATTAGCACACCTGACCAGCTGCTACAGTCGTAATTACCACGACTTGACCAACCGTTTGGCTCGACCAGCCTTTAAACCGCAGTGCGACGGGACCATTTCTCTTTCAGTCTTCCAAGCTGTCCTTCAACCGTAGTAACCGTAGTATGACAAGAACATTGAAGACACATATCCAGTTCAAAGATGAAATAATGCTGCCACATCTGGGGAGGTGCTGCACAGAGCACTCTTTCCTGCCTTGACAAAGTACAAAATCTAGTGAGGGGGGTCTCTTTTCTCTTTCCTACAACCCCTTTCGCACAGAAAAGACGTTGCTAGTCTCTCTCTACTTTATCGCTATTTCAATGGAAGGTGCTCGACTGAGCTCCTGTCTTTGGTTCCTCTTTGTAACACATTCATAGCAAGAACTTATTACCACAACGAAAAGACTTTCTTTTCTCCCATGTGCCTACCATCAAACAGAATTTCCATGGACAGAGCTTCTTTTCAAGGGCTTCCCACCTGTGGAACACGTTGCTGTGTGACTGCTTCCTTGCTGATTACAACTTGATTCTTTTCAAGTCCAATGTCAACAAATTCTTGTCATTGACCGTCCCAAAAGTTCATATTATTGACCAATGTTAGTACTCCCATAGCGTTTCTCATCTTTCGGCTGGCAATCATTCCTGTCTCATTAACCCTTATCCTCGAGTGTCTCTTGGCTTTGATAAGTGACAACTCAATAGTTAAAAAAAAAAGGCTATCGAGCTGTCCTTTAACCGTCACTGTGACGTCAACACTTTTGACCATCATCATTTGAAGAAGCAAACTGATCAGGCACTCAGCATCATTGTTCCTGCAATGTCAGCAACTGAACAAACCATTCACACATGTTACTGGGCATTTTATTATAAAGATGGCGACTATATTTTTATGGCCTAAATTTCATTTCGGCATTTCACGCGTACAATGAAACTTACTGTTTTTAATGTTTTTCTTTTTTTTCTTTTTTCTTTGGTACTAAAACATCGTTTAAGTTAAAATAAGTTGTTTGTGAGTAATCCATTTATTTCTATATAATTACTTAAAATAAGAATTTACCATAAAAATAAACAAATGAGAATAAATAAAAATAGTTATACCGATTGATTTCTTACTGAATTAAACTGAAAACAGTAATTTCCATTGTTTGATGAATATATTAAACACTAGTTAAACAGTTATCCCGCTTAATGTATTATTAATGTATTCAATAGCGAAAATAGGCTAATTCCATTGCTTCATTTATTTAATAGTTATTTAAATATTGTATTTAAATTGAAAACTTTTGAAATTTTTTTTTTTTTTACTGAAACATGGTTGAAGTAAAAATATGTTGTAATGCCGAAACCTATTTCACTTGAAATAATTAATGCGACTGAAATAAGAATTTATTGTTCACTGCTTAGTAATCAAAAGAATTTTTTTTTTTTTTTTTAACTCTAAAAAATTTAGATTTTGTAAACTAGGTGTCTTTGTATGCCTTAACCAACGGGATGTATACCTCAGTCATAGTAGAGTAGTAAGTAGTCGTAGAATGTGCCGTCATGACCTTTCTTTTTATTTTAACAAAAAGCAAAGCAAAAATAATGGAGAAACGAAGTCAAGTTATTTATGTTATTGTTAGAGAGAGAAACAGTCAGTGGATGACAAGTTTGCCAAACTCTGCGAGAAAGTAATGAAAAAAAGCATCAAGTAGTCACGTACTCCACAGAATTGTAAAAATTCCCTACATTCCCTTATTTTCACAAATGTAACCATGCACCCCCCTCCTCCTCCTCCTCCTCCAACATGATTATACTATTACTAGCCGAATTACCCGGATGGTTAATAAAATTAATTCACCAAACAGAACAGTTTTTAACAACTTTTATGACTCTTTATGAAGATTAACATATATATGCTATTAAATCTTATGACTATAATTCTTTTCCAATTTTGATCAAACTCCACAAAATTAAAGCCTTTCTTCTAAGCCCATAACTTTAGGTGTGAACACTATAGTTTGACACAGTCTTGCATTATGTTTGATTGCTGTGCATTATTTTAGGGGAAGATGTTTTGCAATTTCATGAAGAGAGCATCACCCCCATCATCACTGAATTTTTTTACCTTGAGATTTAAAAAAATAAGTAACAGACAGGAAATTATATTGATTCTAAAAGTTTAAGAAAAGACCTCTCCAAAATGAAAAATTTGGGCAAAGACCTCTCCAAAATGAAAAATTTTGGCAAAAACCTCTCCAAAATGAAAAATTTTGGCAAAAACCTCTCCAAAATGAAAAATTTTGGCAAAGACCTCTCCAAAATGAAAAATTTTGGCAAAAACCTCTCCAAAATGAAAAATTTTGGCAAAAACCTCTCCAAAATGAAAAATTTGGGCAAAAACCTCTCCAAAATGAAAAATTTGGGCAAAAACCTCCCCAAAATGAAAAATGAAACCAAAGACCTCTCCAAAATGAAAAATTTGGGCAATGACCTCTCCAAAATGAATAATTTGGGCAATGACCTCTCCAAAATGAAAAATTTGGGCAAAGACCTCTCCAAAATGAAATATTTGGGCAAAAACCTCCCCAAAATGAAAAATGAAACCAAAGACCTCTCCAAAATGAAAAATTTGGGCAATGACCTCTCCAAAATGAATAATTTGGGCAATGACCTCTCCAAAATGAAAAATTTGGGCAAAGACCTCTCCAAAATGAAAAATTGGGGCAAAAACCTCCCCAAAATGAAAAATGAAACCAAAGACCTCCATAAAATAAAAGAAATGTTCTCAGTTGTGTAATCTCTATTTTCATACACGTTTTATCATATTAATGTTTTTAATCACTTTAAAGTATGTAGGAGTCATTCTCTTGCACTTATTAAAGGTTCCAAATGTGACTCCTTTTTAATGAACTCATCTTGGGACAGGTATTTCAGCTAGTATATAAAATAAAACAACCGATAATCCTCGTATATTTCAGAACTTGATGTTCTGCATTCAGTGTCTTTTAAAGAATCTTGCTTTTTTGAAAGTTTTTGTGGCTTGTTGGATTGTTTGTCATCTGATTTGTGATTTAAAGGATCAAACATGACAACTGATGGGTATCTAGTTTTTTTGTTTTTTGTTCAAGGAACTCGAGCCATTTTTTCGATAGATGTGTCTTGACAACAATTTGAAGTTGATTTATTTCACTTATTCTGAACATGTAAAAAAGGACATTTTTTCATCTCACATATAAAATTATTTTGTCGGATTTTCAAAGTCAGACCCAAACAGCATTTAAGCTGACAAATCAAACTTTGCTTTTGACTAGCCAATTTTCATTTGTTATTGTTATACCATGTTATTGGCACAATAAAAACGTACTTAGTTGCAATTTATTTTCTTTTAATTACTTAGCCCGGCCCAGAGGACTTCCGATATGAAATATTTTTAAATAATCGTTTAAAAATAAAAATCAGTAAAGGGGATAATTCATTTAAAATTGAAGAATATATCAACTCAAATCAAAATCAAATTTATTGGCAAAAAAAAGTGCAGCAAGCCATATAAAAAGGCAGATGTGTACAGCTATATTGCGTTTGAATGTTTGTTCAAGGTGACTTTAAACCTGGATATGAATGAAAATAGAATATAGAATAAGAGTTGTCTACTTCAAGTTTTACAATGTGCAAAGAATAAAAACTAAAATGACTTCACTAAATCCCGGGTAATGCCGGGTAGGTATAGCTAGTAGATTTAAAAAAACAATAATAATAGAGATGCCATAAAAAAATATGGAGACAGACCTTTCACTTTGCTTCTGACTAGTGAATTTTCATTTGTTATTGTTGCACCGTGTTATTGGTAATATAATAATGTACTTAGTCACAATCTATTTTTTAAATTACTTAGTTCGGCCGAAACGACTGCTGACATGAAACATTTTTAAATAATCACTTAAAAATAAATTTAAAAAATCAGTAAGGGAGATAACTCATTTAAAATTGAAGAATATAATAGTTGTTTTAAAATGTGCAAAATAATTAAAATTAAAAACTAAAAATTACTTCACCGCATTCGAGGTAACGCCGAGTAGGTATAGCTAGCAGCATTTGCGAGAAATAGTAGGGATGCCATAAGAGGAAATGGAGACGAATCTGTCACTCTTGATAGACGATTAATTATTACTTGTATGGGAAGAATCTGAAAAAAACGAGACTACTTCTTTGAGAATGATACATTTTCCATGACCATTCTCTCTTTGTAATGTATTATTTAAGTAAAGTCAGAAGTAGTTCGCACATATACAACGCCTTTTTCTTTGTTATTTTCCGATGTATAGCTGTCTGAAGATATCGGCTTCCTGATCCCAAATACATCACACATTGATGTTTTATTGTTTTTTTTTCTCTTTGCAAAACTCAATCATTTTCTGCAAAATCCAAAACAAAAAACAATTCCCCTTCCCCTTTCCCCACTCCCCCCTTTCACTCAACTAAACACCATGATAAATACTTGAACATATAAAGAACTTGAAGCATACAAACTTTTGCAAAAATGACCGGATGTGGCATTAAATCACCAGAAAAGGGTTGATATACCGTAAAACAAAACAATCATTTTCTGTTAGGTATACCTTTTCTTTACATTCAGTAAGTAGGTTGCCAACGCTGCTTTCAGTGGAAAAGAATTCAGCGTTGAATTCTAAACATATCGCTGATAAGAGGAGGATTTAAAAAACAACAGATATGCTTACGATGCGTCTATTCAAACTGCGTGATTAGCGATAAAATACTGTTTCAGACATAAGTGTGACAGACTGCCGAAATTGCTATTTCAAACATAAGTGTGACAGACTGCCGAAATTGCTATTTCAAACATAAGTGTGACAGACTGCCGAAATTGCTATTTCAAACATAAGTGTGACAGACTGCCGAAATTGCTATTTCAAACATAAGTGTGACAGACTGCCGAAATTGCTATTTCAAACATAAGTGTGACAGACTGCCGAAATTGCTATTTCAAACATAAGTGTGACAGACTGCCGAAATTGCTATTTCAAACATAAGTGTGACAGACTGCCGAAATTGCTATTTCAAACATAAGTGTGACAGACTGCCGAAATTGCTATTTCAAACATAAGTGTGACAGACTGCCGAAATTGCTATTTCAAACATAAGTGTGACAGACTGCCGAAATTGCTATTTCAAACATAAGTGTGACAGACTGCCGAAATTGCTATTTCAAACATAAGTGTGACAGACTGCCGAAATTGCTATTTCAAACATAAGTGTGACAGACTGCCGAAATTGCTATTTCAAACATAAGTGTGACAGACTGCCGAAATTGCTATTTCAAACATAAGTGTGACAGACTGCCGAAATTGCTATTTCAAACATAAGTGTGACAGACTGCCGAAATTGCTATTTCAAACATAAGTGTGACAGACTGCCGAAATTGCTATTTCAAACATAAGTGTGACAGACTGCCGAAATTGCTATTTCAAACATAAGTGTGACAGACTGCCGAAATTGCTATTTCAAACATAAGTGTGACAGACTGCCGAAATTGCTATTTCAAACATAAGTGTGACAGACTGCCGAAATTGCTATTTCAAACATAAGTGTGACAGACTGCCGAAATTGCTATTTCAAACATAAGTGTGACAGACTGCCGAAATTGCTATTTCAAACATAAGTGTGACAGACTGCCGAAATTGCTATTTCAAACATAAGTGTGACAGACTGCCGAAATTGCTATTTCAAACATAAGTGTGACAGACTGCCGAAATTGCTATTTCAAACATAAGTGTGACAGACCAATGAAAATACTATTTCATCTTTAAGCATGATGGACAGCATCTAAAATTAATGATGAAAATGCTATTTCAGATTATAAGTGTGATGGACCGAGGAAAATTACAGACTAATGAAAATGCTATTTAAAACGTAAGCATTACAGACCAATGAAAATGCTATTTAAAACGTAAGCATTACAGACCAATGAAAATGCTATTTAAAACGTAAGCATTACAGACCAATGAAAATGCTATTTAAAACGTAAGCATTACAGACCAATGAAAATGCTATTTAAAACGTAAGCATTACAGACCAATGAAAATGCTATTTAAAACGTAAGCATTACAGACCAATGAAAATGCTATTTAAAACGTAAGCATTACAGACCAATGAAAATGCTATTTAAAACGTAAGCATTACAGACCAATGAAAATGCTATTTAAAACGTAAGCATTACAGACCAATGAAAATGCTATTTAAAACATAAGCATTACAGACCAATGAAAATGCTATTTAAAACGTAAGCATTACAGACCAATGAAAATGCTATTTAAAACGTAAGCATTAGACTAATGAAAATGCTATTTAAAACGTAAGCATTACAGACCAATGAAAATGCTATTTAAAACGTAAGCATTACAGACCAATGAAAATGCTATTTAAAACGTAAGCATTACAGACCAATGAAAATGCTATTTAAAACGTAAGCATTACAGACTAATGAAAATGCTATTTAAAACGTAAGCATTACAGACTAATGAAAATGCTATTTAAAACGTAAGCATTACAGACTAATGAAAATGCTATTTAAAACGTAAGCATTACAGACTAATGAAAATGCTATTTAAAACGTAAGCATTACAGACCAACGAAAATGTTATTTAAAACTTTAACGTGACTGACTGTAGGAAAACAATTTGAAATTGAAGCATGACTGACCTACCAATCGATTGTTTGATAACTAAAGTCTCCTGTAGACATGCATAGACACATCTAAAAACGACAAAACAAAGAAAATAAAAGAACTTAAGGTATTCATATTGTTCTATTATTGGGATTTTTATTTTATGATTTTATATTTGTTCAAAACAAAGATTAATACTATCTTAAGTACTTACTTATATTCGAAAGAGAATGGAGATATAAACCCAGAAATAAGATTACTGGTTAGATCTGTAAAAATGAATCCTTTGTAAAGATGTCAATCGAATACAAATGGTTAGAAGCTGCAAATATTACAATAGAAAATATATTCGCTTAAAAAATGTCCAAGTGACGAATAAGGGATTTATTAATTATTTATTCAATTATTAATCTTATAGTTTACTTTTTCACCAAATGGATCAGTGTAATATATTTGTTTCTTATTTTTTATTTGTGATTGAATAAAGTTCTTGAACTAAATTTTTCTTTATATAAGACAAGAATTAACTTATGTAGAAATTTGTGTGTGTGTGGATGTATATATTAATAAATGCAAAATTTTCAGGATATTTACACGTCCATGTTAATATCAAAACGGTTTCTCGGCCTTTTAGCTAGGAGCAAAGTGTAGTATCTGTTCTGATATTCAACGTCATCTTTTCTGTCCTTGGCCAGGAAAAATCCTTCTAGGTTGAGACAATTTTTTTATTTTTGTCCCAATTTAGAGTGACCCTTTTTGGGGAGCTGGATTTTCTCCACATAAAAAAAACGATCCTTCTTTGTTTCCACCCCTTTCTTTGCCCCCTTTGCATAAAATTAAATTAAACTAAATATAGTCACACTACCCACCCTTATGCCTATCAGCTGTGTTAAAAAATTCATGATTCATCAATTTATTCTCATTATATATATATATATATATATATAAGATAAATTACACAATATACATAAAATGAAATGCCATGGAGACAGGATGTATGAAAAAGACAAAAGAAAAACAATTAAAAACAGAAAGAAATCATCAGATTTCTTGTTTTGATTTCTTCCTGTGTTTAATTGTTTTTCCTTTTGTCTTTTTCATACACACACACACACACACATATATAATATAAATATTTTTAATTAAATATTAAAGTGTTTTATACGTACAGAGGACGTCGTTTCGTGCTTCTACCTTCATCAGTACAGGAGTGGTGGTTACAAGCGGTTGTATGGGTTTGAACGCAGTTCGTATATTCAGCCTAGAACTACGAGCCTGACGCCCAGAATATATATATATAGAGAGAGAGAGAGCGAGTCAAAATGTTTTTATACATAATAGTTTGCAGCATGTATATCACGTGACAAAAGTAGTTCCAACGATGAAAGTTACACAATGTGTGCATCGCTTCGCTGGGCGTGTGATTTAAAAGCTGCACAGATGAACGTGCAACATCATCTAATTTGGGAACTTATGCTTCACATGTTTAAACTGGGCCATAGTGTTGCACAAACAACCTAAAAATAGTTGTTGTGCAAAAGATGAAGGCACAGTTGAGTACTGTAATCAGCTGGTTCAAAAAATTATGCTCGAGTTGCAAAAACTTTGATGATCAAACAAGGTCAGATAGGCCTAAAACACATATGTAAGGACAACCAGAATTATCTCCCTGTTAAAGAAAAATTATTTTATAGATCAAAGTTATTCCCCTTGGGCTATATCCCTATATCTTGTGAAACACAAGACTTTGGTTGGCAACTCTCATACGAACACGTTGTCAAGAATTGAGATCATAATTCGCCCTTTTTTGCTTGGTGAATGCCAACCAGACCGAACTTATCTTTGGCCTGTCCTCTAACAGATGAGATGCTATGGGAAAATGTAATTTGTGTTTTGTACGCATATTCTTTTTACCCATTAAAGGAATGATGTGTGCATTTTATCTGTATGGGAACAATGTGTTTAATTGATGTTTAATCTAGGTATACATGTGTCATTTATGGTTGTTATAGTTTGTTGTAGACAAACAATTAATAAATGTTATGTTTTTATTCACCATGAGCCTTATACCATGTTTTATTTTCTATGTGTACATTACTGCCAAAGTAATACACAGCCTTTCTTGGCAACGTTGCATTAATTTAAATTCTCTACCCACACGTTGCTAATCTTAATAAAATAGAATATCAAATATACTTATTTTTCACATGGTTTCCAAGACTGTGCTCTAAGCCAAAGAGGCCAATCTGGTAAGTTGAACTCCGAGAAAATCATGGAAGCTCGTCATCTCACAGTCCAGTATTGTTCATCACATTCACGGTGTCGGCAAAAGTATCTGGAATTGCGGGATTTTGTCAAAATACAACAAAAAATCTTACCAGTTTTGGAAAGTTTAAAAGGTCTTACTCTAACTCCGAAAATTTAAGAAAGAATGACTCCTACTCTAATAATAATTTATATAGACTATATATATATATATATATATATATAATATTTTGGTTTTGAAGAGGACGGATATGTTTTTCAAGGCTGTGCAAATTCAACGTTTTGCATTTTTTTTTCAAAACTTTGATTAATGAACAAAATCTTACTTCAATTAAACAAAAAAATGATTGATGTTGAAAAGTGGGCATATATTAAAAAAAAAATTCAAATTTATTGCCTTGTTATTATTAGTAGTGGTAGACTTAAAAATGATTTAAAAAAAAAAAAAAAAAAAAAAAAAAAATGACCAAACCCAAAGATTTTGATATTTTCTTTGTTTTAAGCATTTTTCATTATTTATTATTACTCTATTTTTTTTTAAAATTAAGTTGGATTCAGCCAATTTTCATTATATCTGAAGCTAATTTCTTACTAGTGCTGGAATGTATCACATTTTTATAGATGTCATTTATTTATAATACTTTTGAACGAATATATATATATATATATTAGTATGAAAATATACTTATGGTAAATAAGCTACACAGAAACCTTTATTTCATTCCCAAGGAAAATTATTAAACCGATTGTATGGTTTTACATTTTAGGATTGTTTTTATAACTATATATTATTTGAGGAAAATTAAAAAAACAAAAAAAATAAAAATTAATTATAGAAAACTTGAACTTACTGTTTGCTTATTAATCCCTGTCCAGGATTTTTCTTTAAGGGGGGGGGGCGTTTTAGAAGCACGTTCTATATATTTTCTTCACCCCTATTTTAAAGTATTGCATGGATTTACATTTGTGTGTATGTATATATATATATATATATATGGCTTAATGATTTTCCTTGGGAATGAAACAAATGTTTCAAATATATAATATATTATTTGAGAAAACAAAACCAAATTAATTACAAAAAAATGCAACTTACTTAATCTCTCCCAGGATTCTTTTGGACGTTTTTGAAGCACGTTTTAATATTATTTTTTTCCATTCTAAAACGCAAAAAAAAAACAGCAATGAGTTGCAGTTTTCTGTAATTAAATCGTTTTTTGCTTTATTTCTTTTAATAATGTTTAATAGAAAATGTATAATAAAAGAAACACATGTCAGACTTCATTATGAATATTTTATTTCATTTATCACTCCTATATTACCATCAAACAGGTTATTTAAATCAATTATATGTGATGTTTTGAAATACTGTGTGTGTGTGTATATATATAGTACAGACAAAAGATCCAAAGACAGCTATTTTAATGCTTAATTTGCATAACTATTTTTTAAACAGTTGATAATAAATTGTTTGGTGTTATTCATTTATAATCTTATTGTCCTATTTTTCTATATATATATGCAATAGTTTTGTCGATATTAACAGTAATTAAAGTGATGTAATAAAAAAAATAAAAAATATTAAAACCTTTCTTGAATTAAACTTACATCGCTTGTTCGAAAGAAAGATACTGATGGGGCATAAGTGAGAAGAGTTCATAGAAAAGAGGATGACTGACTGAGCATTGACATTCTCGCCTCCTCTCTCCCCTTTTTCTCTTCCATTAGCGACGTCAAATTTTTATGGATTTTAAATTCAATGATTGTTTTGATCCTGTAGACAAAACGTTTCACAAATTGATTTCTTTCTTTTGATTTCATTATGGTCTGTCTTATTTAAAAGATAAATAAATTTGTATAAAAATTACAAAATGTTAATGTTTATTTATATAAATAAATGCAAAAGTTTTAGTCCTGTGTTTACGAATGAAGTGTTTATTTGAAATTTTGGTTTCAATGGTGTTGGACGAATCAGACTTCTGCACAGAGCTCACAATGATCGTGTCTCAGGATTGTCTGTTCTGCATGAAGTCCTCTTCGTTATACATGCAAGATTGCAGGTTTTCACCACCCACTCCCCAACACCCAAAGCAGCAAGGCCCAGTGGTCGCATATGTAGTCGGGGAAGGTTTGCGCCAGAACACAAAAAATGGCGGTTGCACGTGCACAGAAGCAATATTTTTATCCTCTTCACATGCACTGGACACCTCTTTGCTTGCCACACACGATTTTCACCAGAGCCCTGTTAGCCGAATAGTACTGCCATGTTGTCACCACCCCTACCATGGTGAGGAAGGGTTTAACTTCATGGGGAGCAGTTTAGCTCTTCTGAGCTTTGTGATACTATTGACTTCCCTCCCCCCTCCTCCAGAGCCGAGGAAATGATTCACTAAGTCGCACAAAGTCAATCGGAATGTAGAATAGGTAAAAAGACAATGGCAGGAAATGATTCACTAAGGCACACAAAAGCGAGCACGGAAGTAATCAGTTTGTATTGTTTACATGGCGAAGCATTACCACTTGTCGGTGACTGGGACAAAAGACCGGACATGGGATTGAGTGAAGATGTTTAGGAGTTGTTTGCGACAGTTTGGTTTACAGCAGTTGACGAGTTTTAGTTAGTGTGACAGTTTGCAGTTCGGAGAGGAGACGATTAGATGGGGTAGAGTCTTAGCAGACCTGAGATAAGCTGACAACTTTGAGTACCGACAAAGGGGCCTCGACAGTCTGCGGTGGTGTCACACACGTACCCAGAGTACAACTGACTCATACACAATGTATCTGAGTTTGTGTTTTTTCTTGTGAGTCTGTGTTGTTTTGTTTTTCTCAACTTGTAAACCAGTGCTCGCGCCCTCGACGATAGCCAAGGCGAGAAGACTATGACACGGCTAGTATAAGATGGAGAAGAAAACCACGGCACACAACATTGGGGTCGTCTAGAGGGGCGGCATATAGTCTTACAGCTTTATTTCTCACTAACTTCCTTATTTCAAATCTCCTCTCCTATGTCATGTGGTTCCATTTAGCCAATCAAGACTTAGTATGTCTAACTTCCCCTTGTTCTCCTTGTGTCCTTGTTCCAATGATCGTATGTAACATAAACTTTTAAAATTTTGTAACTTTTTTTTTTAGGTTTTAGAAGAGGGACTATTTACAAACTGTGTGTAGGCGCCACCATGAGATGGATACAAGAGCACAACACTATCCAATGAAGTTGCATACATCATTTTTCCAATCAAAGTAGGTGACAGCATTTTTTTTTTTTTTATGGATTTTTAATTTCTACAACTATGTGGTACGTTCAAGCATTGCATGCACAAGAAGTGAAGTGGAATTACTGGTAGGTTGAGAGAGGATAACCAGTCTATGTGCAATAACTGTAAAACAATGGAGATAGATGAGAACTCGGATGTGGAGAAAGTATATTTAAATGGCGATGTTATTGAGGTTGTTCATAAGCTTTGTTACATTGTTGATAGCATTGGAGCACAGGGTGGAGCAGGTGTTGCTGCTAGTGTGATTGTAAGAATTACGAATGGATAGAGTAAGTTCAGGGAACTTCTACCATTACTAACCAGCAGGGCGTTATTATTATCGACGAAGGGAAAAGTCTTTTCGGCATGTGTATGCATTGTGATTAATTATGGAAGTGAAACCTGGCCAGTGAGGGTTAAGAATATGCATTGCATTGAGATAAATGACACTAGAATGATACGATGGATGTGTAATGTGAGTTTTAAAGAACCGGCTTAAATCTGATGACCATCAGAGTAGATATCATAACCCGGGTTAGTTTTGAGTGCCAAAAAAAGGCAAACATAGTGAAATTAGCCTCAATTTCAACTTGCGATATCTCATTTATTTTTTTTTATATTTTGATAAAATTTTAATATAAAGAAAATCTAACCTTTTTCTCTTTATTAATGTTTAATTCTTTTCTTTGTGCCATTAATAGTTTTTTTTTTTTTTTTAAGGCGATTTAAAATTAAGTCACTATTTTCGGTGACGAGCAATTTAATTTTTTATGTGAAAAAAATATTGTTGTTTTTCAAATTAGCCGGACAATACGTTGCATGTATCTATGCATACAAAAGAAGCCCTATCTTACAGAAAAAGGGTCACTTGTCAATATGGTGGGCTTAAAAAATGGTTTTGAGTTGTCTTTCTCAAAGAAAATTCAAGTTGAAAACTTAATTGAATGAAAAACAAAATTAATTAAATTTTTAAAAAATTCTGAAAATCAGACATTTTTATAGAAAACTATCTCATCTTTAATAATCTGTTAGTGTTATATTACTACGCTAATAAATCATGTTGCCCTGCTGCATGAAAGTAGAGGTACCCCCTTCCATATTTAAGATTTACGACTTAACAGGGGGAGGGGGACAATCAGTGAGTAGCAGTAGTATTAATAACAACAACATCGCTATTGTCCTCTCTCTCTCTTTTTCTATCTCTCTTTTTCTATCTCTCTCTTTCTTTTTCTCTTTTCTTTTTTTCCTTTTTGAATAAATATTAACAATATTCTTAAAAATAAAAAACTTTCTCGTCAAGTGTGGATTCAAATGATCTAATCGTCTAAAACGTTAGAATTTAATTTCTTTTTAAAAAAATTATTTAATGAATAAAAATGTTTATTCTCTTTAAATAGAAATAGGCTTACAGTACCACTAACCCTAAGTTCGGAGTGATTTCTAGCCGGATTAGGGTAAGCTTTTTTTTCTTTTTTCTTTTTTTTTTAGCTTGAAATTAGCAACCAGTTTTTAAAAAAATCGAATCTTGAAAGGATCTTGAAACGATAGATTAAAAGTGAAAATTCATAGATAATAAATGTTACGTATACAGGTAGCTAGAAAAGTAAATTAAATATTAGCATAAGATACTCAGTTTACATATGCTACAAAGAGACAGCTAACAAGAAGTTCTTGTGAAACTTCGCATCCAAGAAAAGATTATACAAAATGAAAGGCAAAAGAAGGAAAAAGAGTTTCAAGCTGTTGCTGAGAAACTGAGAATCATTAATTCTGTAATCAAGCATGGTGGTCTTGTAAAGTCTGTTAAAAAGAGGCAATTGGTTTCAGGAAGTGGCTTGAAACACTAAAAAACCAATTGAGATATCTCAAGGTTGTCTTAGGTATCAAGATCAACACCAGTGGAGATAAAGTTCAACTGGAAGCTTCTCTGAGTTACGACTTGGTAAGAATAAAGCCAATCAATTCATCTCCACCTCTAACTCAATGAAAGAAGGAAGAAAAGTCACTTGGTGAATCTGCTGAACATTTAAATAATTTCTTAAGTTCTGATGAAGAACCATCTCAGGATATTTTTTACCTACCAGCGTCGAGTAAAATGGCTTGCTGTATATTATGACACCAACTTTTACATTGTAAAAATTATTGTTATATCTCTATCGAGTGCAGTAATCACATTTTTAACTCAAACCAAAGGCAGAAATGATTATTTCCGATGGCTCTTGTCAAATGATATTGCACAGGTGGAGTCAACATTTTTATTGAGATGGGATTTTAATGTAATGCTCATTTTAAGTGATGGTAGGATTTGGAATGTTGCAGACGTGTTTATTATAGCAAAAGCCTATGAAAAAAACTTCTCACTATAAATCAGTACGCAGAAGAACCATAGGAGGACAATTAAATCTGTAGATGTTCCATCAGTTAAAATAAAAATATTTCTACTCATTTCAAATTTTTGAAGTTTAAAGCTTGACAATAAGTATTTGCCTGAAAAAAAAAATGACTTGTGATTCCTTTTGTATAACAAATTTCTAAATTTTGTTGTTGTCAGACTTTTTTTTGCCTAAGTTAAAAACTTAAATAAATTCATTCAAGTTAAAAGATATCTATGATAAAAACTTTTGATAGTACAGAGAAGCCACACATGTTTTTAAATTCCTCATCCCAGAATTAGTGAAGTGGCAAAGTTTCAAGATTGTACCTCTAATGGATATTGTTTTACAGCAATTTCAATAACGTATATTTTTGACTCATTCGATAAAACCAGTATAAATATTGAACAAAATCTCATTACTCTCTCTTCTACTTACTGATGCTTTTATAGGCTTCTGCTATAATAAACACATCTGGAACATTGCAAATTCTACCACTACTTAAAATGGGCATTACATTAAAATCCCATCTATATACAAAGGGGGTGGCACGGTGGTTAAGTGTTAATGACGCTGACTGAGAGCCTGGGTGTACCGGGTTCCAGTCCAGCTCGTTCCACAGAAACATTTTCATCAAAACACACACTTGACCTTGTGTCTAACCTCCTTGAGAGGAGGTAAATAAATAATTTTGACTTTATTTAAAAAAAATCTATTTTTGCCCTATTATCAAATTGTGTTTCCGTCTGTTTTTAAATGGTTCAAATCTGAGTATTTTTATTTATTTACTATCAAAAGAAAAATCTAGCCTGACCTCAAATGTGCTATGATTCATATTAAGAAGATTCAATGCATTAGCTGTTGAAATGAAACTTATATGAACAGTCAAAGTTGTGGTTCCGTGTGATTTGTGCATGTTTTTTCGAGCAGGTAATGGGATTTTGTCCAATATTTATACTGGTTTTATCGAATAATTATTGCTTCCATTATGATGGATTTTCATTTACTACAGATGACATTACATTTGTAAGGATGTTTCAGTTGTCTGAAGCTTACATTTCTAGTTATACACTGAAAATTGACTTCTAGACCAATATCACACAAGACAGCAAATCTTCTAATTTCTACGACCTTTGAACGGTCAAAATTCAATGGCTAATTGAGCTACTAAAATAACTTTGATGCCATTGTTTATGTTTTGCAAAGTTCTATGTGTCCACATAATTTTTTTTAGATATAATGAAAATAAAATTTTGGTTTGGGATACCTAATCAGAGAAAAATTAAATCTGGACAGTATAGAGAGATGTGTGCAGAACAGGATCATTGAATGGCAATTAAATGAAAACTGTTGGATATTCATAAGTGAAACTTGGTTGACAAGTCGAGCATAGACTGCAGTTTATTTGTACCAAATATAGTTGGATTGTAGAAAGGATTCTGAATTTTATTCATGATTCCAAAGGTGGCATTTTTTTAGGGTCACTCACCATGTATTTAAGGTTTTGCTATTTACCTTTTGTTAAGATTTTGCCGCAATCCACTGACACAAAACAGCTATCTAAAAAAAAAAAAGAAAAAAGCATTTACACCTTGCCTTTTAATATTTAAGTAGAATGCTATCAGTCTAACCTTCAACAAGTATCTGTGGAGACTTCTTGAATCATGGGTTCTCCGATGGAGGTTTTCTTGTTGGGTGTAAGGTGTTCAGTTTTATGGGTGATAGTGTAAACATGCACAATGCTTCATGTGTAGTGGAGTGCATCGATGCATGCTGCAGACGACAGGCAGGTGATGGGGAAATATCTCGCTCGGGGTTAGACCACCCAAGAAATCAGATAGGCGCTTTGAAAAAAGTGATTACTTCTTTAAAACGAGGGTTCATGTTGGAAATCAGACCACTCGACATCTTACAGAATTAATGTCCATTCCAGATAAGAGGGCCTCTGGTCAGTAGGTTTTTATGTCCAGTGATAAAACAGCCCATCATTTTCAAATAGGCTGGCTGTGTGGTCTACCCTAAATGACACCAATGTCTATCTATATTCCGACAGTTCTGATTGCAAGTCTGTCGTTCGGTAGAGAAAATAAGTATCATGGTAACGTCTCTCAAAATAAAACATTGTTATTTGTTTTAAACTGAGTTGTGATTTTGTTTCGAAAGAAAAATCCTTTTGTTACATGAGTGACGGAGACCACATGATTGACATTGTCGCAATCAAGCACCGAATTTGGATGAAGACAAGTGAACGATCACAGCCTGCGTAGTGAGCACACACAAACACAGGTTCACAATAGTAGAGAGTATGAAAATATAGATGGGTCCTTATTTACTAGCCTCCCCACAAGAGCATAGTTAGATGCAAGGTCAGTTTTTAATGTGGGGGAAATACAGCTCCCCTTAAAAAAGGCACTCTCGATTGAGACAAAAATGAAAAAAAAAAATTTTTTTTTACTCATTTTCAAGCTCCCTTAGATATGCGAGTTCGTTCGCCTGCACATCTGCCTCTGTTCTGACCTTTTGAAAGGCGGAGTCTTAGTCTCTCCTGTTGTACATATATGCTTATACGTGTAGACAGGTTGACTTTGTCAGATAAGAGAGACAATGCTGTTAAATGTGTCAGTGAATGTTAAGTGTTAAAGTGTTGTATCTATTTCAAATGAGATATTTAGCTCAAAACGCCTATTATAGAGTACTGTTGCCTAGATAGACTTTGCATAGAGATAACTCACTTCAAGTCGGCTTAAGAGTTTTTATTTATAGATTATTTTCTTTTGTTCATAGCTGGTGTCCGCGTTTATTTGATTTTATTCTCACGTGTTCCATTCTCACGTGTGCCATTGTCACCATTGTTGAAGTCTTAGCTTAAGACTTTTTGTCGGACAAAATACTTTATTTATGTCAATCTTGCCTGTGGATTGTAAACACACTTTATTTAAAGTGCTGACAGTGAGTTGAATTACCTGTGAATAATGGTGAGCCTTTTTTTATGCTTTTCATTACAATAATTTACATCGGCCATTTTATTTATCTACAGTTATAATTGCTAAGTTTCTTCTCGCAAAATAATATCCATATTGTGTTTAAACTAAAATTCATAGGTTGAACTAGTAATTAGCTTAGAATATTTTTATTTAACAATTTACAATTTAGAATGTAGTGTGCTGTGAAGGGGCGATCTAATTAAATCCTTTAAAATTTTAAACAGACATGGACACTTCATTTTTTTAATATTTCAAATTGTTGTGACCTTGAAGGGGCGATAATAATTAAGACAACACTGGTATATTTACAGAAGTATAGAACATTGTTAAACAAAAGTCTGCATCTGATACTGTGGCTATTGCTACCAATGACTGCCGCAACACTTTGTCGTAACTCTATTTGAAGCGTCCACCTATTCCTGAAATAGGGTAGATCAACATCACACCATAACACAAATAGAACAGTCAATTTGATTGCTCACCCTCAATAAACATCAGAATTTTTTTACAGCGACATGAGTAATGTGTGTCTGTATATATATATTCCTCCATGTATAAATGACAAATGCTTTTTTTTTTTTATCCTTGGCTTTTTGGGTAGGAGCAAGGAACAGTGTGTGTTCTAGTACCACACTTCATCTTTTCTGTTCTCAGTCGGTGAAGTAGAGGTCCCTGTAGACTGAGGCAATTTTTATCCCAATCCAGAGCATTCTTTTTTGGGGAACTCAATTTTCACCATATTAAACACCGACCTTGTTTTTTACACTGTTCTTGCAGGGAAGTAATAACTAGGGACAAACACTTTTTTAAATATATATATATATATATATATATATATATATATATGAGAGAGAGAGGTGTTGACAATAAAGAAGAATGATTGACAGTGTCTACCCGCAGTTATTTCTCATAGTATTGTGCCCCTTTAATTTGCCTTGGTGACAATATCTGTTAATTTAGATGGCACTAGCAGTTAAGTTGTCAATTGAGTTATCTCTCCTTCGCATATTGACTGTTTAGAATTTCTAAAGCTAGATGGCTCTAGCTGACAGTCAATTTGCATAGGTGGTGATGTTATTAGTATAAAAACTGTACTTTTTGGATTGAAGAGTGCAGAGTAGTTGAAAGTTAGATTGCCTTTGACCCCCCCCCCCCTTTTTCTTCTTTTATTTTCACTTACGGATAGATTACGACCGTGATTATATCTTCTATTCATTTAACGTCACTTTCCCCTTATTCAGGGGTCAGACATTTTCTGATATTACGCAATCCCACTCTCCACATCTCACAGTTCAGCTGGTCAGCAGTCTCCAAATTCCACTCTGTGCCGTCTTGTCCAATCACTTGCTTCCAAGTTTTCCTTTGCAGGCCAACCTTCATGTGATTTAGAACATTCATGCTTCTGCAACACTTTATCCAGGAGGATGAACCTTCCATATCCATATATATATATATATATATATATATATATATATATAAAATTATGTCTGCACGATTTTAAAAGTTGGACTTAAATAGCATTTAAGCTGACAAATCAAACTTCGATTCTGACTAGCTATTTTCATTTGTTATTTTTGTACCATATTATTGGCAATAGACTAACATACTTAGCTATAATTTATTTAAAAAAAAAATACTTAATCTTGTTCGGCAGTCTGCTAATATAGATATTTTCTTAAATAAACACCTAAAAAGAAAAATCAACTAAGAGCAATAACTTTTCTTTTAGTAAGAGTTAGCACTCCTTAGTTTGCTTTTTTTCAGTTTAGATACTGAATCTAACAGTGGTTATAGAACATAAAATATTTACAAAACAAATTTAAACGTGATTGATCCTAGACAACGGCGGGTCAGTACAGCTAGTATGTGTATATATATATATATATATATATATATATATATATATATATATATATATAGTATATATTGAGAGATTTTTTTGTTTTGTTATTGTTTTTACTAGCGATAGGGCACTGGGACGTTATTATTTTTGCTCCCTGGGCGAATTCATTCATACGCCCTTAATCGGACATGTCATCAATTTTATATGTATGTATATATATATATATATATATATATATTATTCCTTAATTAATTTTTATAATTAATTAATTAAAGAATATATATATGAGAAAGAGGTAAAATAGTCATTCACAGACAGCTGTTTCATCGTTTACGGCTCATCACTGTGGCTAGAGATAGTGAGCGCATTAACCCCAAGATTGAATACCTGGAAGCTATTCACTACCAACCGTGACTACTGGCATCTGACTCTACCCACTGACCTAACAAACCTTCTATTGTAAATGGAAGAAATTATATCATATTTGAATTAATTTTAGTTGTTTACATTCTATGATACTGATAACTGTAAGAATTCGTTTTTATGGAAGAGTATTGCATTATACTGAGTGGAAATCATCATTTCCTCGACCAGAGTGCTCCATCCATAAGTGAACACACACACACAATATGTCATCCACAGACGGCTGTTTCATTGCTTACAACTCATCAGTGCGGCTAGACATAGCAAGCTTATAAACTTTGAGAATTAAAATATATATATATATATATTTATGTATAGTGTATAAAAATATATTTATGGCAATTAAGCTACACAGAGGCGTCTGCATTTCATAATGAAACATGGACATCTGTGTAGCTTAATTGCCATAAATATATTTTCATACTACTAAGCTCTACTCGCGTATTGAGCACTGTTGAAGTAAATACTGAAAATCTATATACAATATATTATAGCCCCCCCCCCTCTATCAATAACCATACATATTCTGAAACTCCATTATCCAGGCTACTTGGATAAGTATATTTCATTTTAATCACAGAGGTTACATGATTGTGAGGTCTGCGTTTGCGCTTTACGTCAATAAAAAGGAAATACCTTTTATTTATCGCTCGCAAATTATAAGAATTAAAAAATAAGAATTCAGAGCTTGAAGCAGAAGTGAGTTCTCATCGATTGAAATGCCAGGTATGCCTCAAGGGGTTAAGGACTATAAATTGATCAAAAGTTATTTTAATAATGTCACTGTATTAAAACGCCCTATCACCTAATCAATGCTGAGTACACCCTAGGGACCCAACCAACAATTGAATATTATAAGATGTAAAGAAAAAAAATAAAGAAAAAATAATATTGGCTGGAGGAAAGGGGACATTCAATTTCGGTTAATGCTGGGTCTTTTTGACCGTGACTTTATAAAATACTAGCAGGGTTACCTGGCGTTGCCCAGGACAATAGTGTAACATATTTTTATTAAAACTTTTATCTCCCCCTCTCTCTCTCTCTCTTTCCCCCTCCCCACTCTTTCTTCTCTGTCCAGCTCATTCCTCTCTCTGGACATACACACACACATACACACACTTTTTATAGATTACTCAAGGAATGAGTCGGTGTAAGGGAAATAACTCATTAGAAAAAAATCAGTTATTAGGAAAAATGTGAATCGTGGCCAATTTACCCTCAAGGAATAAATATTTTTTTTCTGAATTTGAGATACTATTCATTCCAGGCAACGCTGATGAAGAATATACCAATGTTGTGGGTGTTTCTTTGGTAGTTTTTGACTTTTAGCTCGACACACACAGACACTTCTCTGTATATAATAGACTTAGCTGGCTTTCCCAGCTGCTATCGCTTAGAAAAGTTCGCTACTTGAGATACTTGAAACTAAAATTTTAAATAATAAATATTTCATTCATAAATTTCTTGTAAACGTGAGACTAAAATCTTTGCATTTATTTATACAAATAGATAAACATTAATATTTCTTCCTATAATTACCAAATGCTATTTTTGATCTAAGATAAAAAATAGCATTTGGTAATTTTTATATAAATTTATTTATCTTTTAAATAAGATCGTAAAAAATGAAAAGGAAGAAGAAATCAATTTGCTTGAGCGGTGGTGTGTGCGGTCCTTTTTTTCTTCTATTTTTTGTAACTTACAATTTAGAAACGAAGTCTCTTTAAAGAAAATGCCAAAAAGGAACATTTGAACACTAATAAGAAACATTTGTGCACGGGATAAAAAAATCACTGAATTTAAAAACAAAATGTGACGTCGCTAACAGAAGAGAGAGAAAACAAGCAAGTAGTCACTTTCTCCACTCACTGGCCAGTGAGGGTTGAGGACATGCATTGGCTAAAGAGAAATGATATGAGAATGATACGATGGATGTGTAATGTGAGCCTTAAAGACAGTCTTAGATCTGGTGACCTCAGAGGAAGATTAAATCTGGACAGTATAGGAAGATATGTGCAGAACAAGAAACTTCCATGGTATGGCCATGCCGAAAGAATGGATGAGTTATTGGGTTAGTAGATGTAGGACAGTTGAGGTAGCAGGTTCAGTTCACAGGGGAAAGCCAAGGAAAACATGTGATAAGGATGAACTTTAAGAAAAAGAAGGATAAGTAATGACTTCGCTAGAGATAGGTTAGTTTGGAAGTCAATTTCTTAAAGCCGTCCAACACATGCCAGCATGTAAAACATACGTCAAGCCGAATGTTATGATGATGAGAGGAGATGTTGCATAGCTGATTCCATAAGCCACAATGGTATTCATTAGGCCAGTCACTTACCTCCTGAAAAATGAAAACTGGTTTTCAAGCATAACACCATATGCGATGTACACGATCACATCAACGGAAAAGGCATCTCACAAGTTTGGATTGTTACTTTTGCATTTAATGAATCCTGTTGCTAATCAAGACACTTGTTTTTATTTAAGGCAATATAAATTCCTCTTAATTCAATTAATGCAGTCATGACACCTGAAATGTTGATGTTCTCCTGAAACCCTTCTCTTCATGTGGTTAGTCTGAGTAGACAGGGCTGGTGAGTCGGAGTCAAAAAGTTGGAGTCAGAGGAAATTCATTGCTTTAAAAGTTGGTGAAAATTAGCTGACTCTGACTCTGACTCTGAACTATTTATCTTGTACTCATCTAAATTAACTTCATACCAATTATCGTTTATTACTATTTCACATCAAACGACCACAAACAATTCTCACTTTTTATATAATACTTTGAGTCATCTGCCTCTGATGTTCTGTACTAAATTATTAAGGGTGTCCACCATAAGGAAAAATAGGAATTAAAAGAAAGCGTCATAGGTAAAAGAGTAATAAAAAGGGATTAAACCTAGGTAAAATAGGCATCAAAGATGTTCACCACATGTAAAATTGGGATCAAAAGGGTACACCATAGGTAAAATTGCCATCAAAAAGTGGGGCACCATAGGTAAAATAGGTATCACAAAGTGGGGCACCATAGGTAAAATAGGTATCACAAAGTGGGGCACCATAGGTAAAATAGGTATCACAAAGTGGGGCACCATAGGTAAAATAGGTATCACAAAGTGGGGCACCATAGGTAAAATAGGTATCACAAAGTGGGGCACCATAGGTAAAATAGGTATCAAAAAGTGGGGCACCATAGGTAAAATAGGTATCACAAAGTGGGGCACCATAGGTATCACAAAGTGGGGCACCATAGGTATCACAAAGTGGGGCACCATAGGTATCACAAAGTGGGGCACCATAGGTATCACAAAGTGGGGCACCATAGGTATCACAAAGTGGGACACCATAGGTATCACAAAGTGGGACACCATAGGTAAAATAGGTATCTAAAAGTGGGACACCATAGATAAAATAGGTATCTAAAAGTGGGACACCATAGGTAAAATAGGTATCTAAAAGTGGGACACCATAGGTAAAATAGGTATCTAAAAGTGGGACACCATAGGTAAAATAGGTATCTAAAAGTGGGACACCATAGGTAAAATAGGTATCTAAAAGTGGGACACCATAGGTAAAATAGGTATCTAAAAGTGGGACACCATAGGTAAAATAGGTATCTAAAAGTGGGACACCATAGGTAAAATAGGTATCTAAAAGTGGGACACCATAGGTAAAATAGGTATCTAAAAGTGGGACACCATAGGTAAAATAGGTATCTAAAAGTGGGACACCATAGGTAAAATATGAATCATAATAGTCTACAGTAGAACCATTGCTGTAAACTAAGCAACTTTAAAAAGAATAGTTTTATTATTTTTCTGTGGACATCAATTTTATTGCTCTGTCGCATTCTTGTTCCCAATTGAACCAGAATATGATGATGAAAACATTTGTATTAGTAAAATGTTGCTATCTCAATTTCCTTTCTTTGGGAAAAACTAAAGTTCATGTACGCAGTAGGTTGGCCTAAATTCAAGAGTGATAGCATTATCTTTCTTTTTTTTTTTATATGATGAGATTGTAAAAAGTGTTAAGCAAGTTTGAAATCGGGTAATGTAACTCGTGATATATTTAGCTCATTGACCTCTCTAGAATTTAACAAGACGTTTTTTTTCTTTCAAGAATTCAACACGTGAGAAATTATTTTAGAAACGATGTTTATAAATAACGGTTTTGTGAATTTTAACCCGGCAAGCAAAACTAATTAATTTTCTGTTTCTTACTCTTTCAGTTCTAAAGAATTTTAAGTGAGAAAGCAATTGACCGTTTTATTTTTTATTGTAACAGAAGTCATCACGATTGAAATGCTGTTATTATCGTAGTTGGCCTATCCAACCAGTTTACAGAATAAGGAACTGAAATATTAAGACTTGTTCAATGTTTATTAAAATTTATCTTAATCGAAGCAATAATTAAATCAAACCAGCCTAAACGTTGGGCAACAAAATGTACGAAAATGACACTGAAGTTCAACTTTGACTGTTCATATATGATAAAGATAAAGTTTGAGTTTTCTTTCAATAGTAAATCAATAAAAAGAAAACTCAGATTGGACAATGTAAAAAACGGATGGAAACACAATTTGATAATAGGGCAAAATTTAATTCACTAAAGTTTTCAATTTGGATTTTTTTTTTGTGAAAGACAACTTAAAATCCTATATTAAGCCTACCATATTAATGAGTGTCCCTTTTCCTTTATGATGGGAAAGTTTTTTTTATGCATAGACATACACAATATCGTGCACATAAAGTTGAAAAACATTTACATTTAAAAATAAATCGCCCATCACTGAAAATAGTAACCTAAGTTGAACTTAGAAAAAACAAACTATTAATGACACACAAGAAAGAATTGTACATTTATAAAGAGAATCGAATACTTGTTGCATTCAAATTTAATCAAAATAACCTAAAAAATAAATGAGTTATCAAGTTGAAATTGAAAGGAATTTCATTATATTTACCCATTTTCGTACACTAAATTCTAGGCTGGTTTGTGATACCTACTTTCAAAACTTTTATTTCAAATTTAAACCTTTCAGTGTACTTGTCACTGAATTGTGACCACATAAACACCTCACATTCTGACGATTATAATTAAAATATGTGTATATAAATTAGCGGTCAATCATGCCACCACATGCTATGAGCGTTCAGCTCTTGTTTCATATCTAATCTGGCATATGTTGCAATACAAGTTTAGTGATAAATCTTTGATGAAAACTACTGAAATATTACAATTCATGTATACTATGTGATACTATGGATTGTATGTCTCCTCCCTCTGAGCCAAGACCCTGGACAATGTGAGGAAATGATTCGCTAGAAAAGACAAAAGTTATCAGAAGTGAAATGAGTAAAACAAGACGAGGGGGAGCAGTTCAAAATCTCTTTGAACTTTTGAGATAGGAGGACGCCTGACAGTTGGTGGTCAATTTCTGGGTAGTCAGCTGGGAGTGGCTAAGAGGGCGAGTCATTTTCCACTTATCAGTCACTCTGCAACAAAGATCAGGCATTTAGGATTTCTGGTCAAAGTTAATATATTGAGGAGTTTGTGAAAGTTTAGCACAGTTTTGGCGGCTCACGGAGATCTGAGCAGATTGGGCCGAGCAAACGATGAGATTAGCTGATCAACTGAACAACAATGATGTCTGTTTGGGATCCTTTTCTAAGTTGATGGTATCACACACACTCAGAGCACAACTGATTTATACACAATGTATTTGAATTTGTGTTCTTTCTTGTGAGTCTGCATTGCTTTTGTTTTTGTATACTTGTAAACCAGTGTTTGGCCAAGACGACATGGTCAGAACGAAAGATGAAAAGAAAACCATGGCACACAAACGTTGGGGGTAAACAATTGTTGAAGGGATCAGCATGGTACTACACAGGCACACACATTAAAAACAAAAAATTATAGCTAAATGCAGATGCATAAACAAGTACTTACTTTGCTATTTAAGCCCAGACTAAGTAATAAAAAAAAAATTGTAGAATAAAAAAAACAATAATCCAAATTATTATCAATATTATATATAAAACAACAAAAAATAATGGTGCTTATATAGATGAGAGCACATATGAAAAACAGTTATCCAGGTGAACTGAAATGGTTTTAATGAATTGAAACAAAGTTAATTATTTAAAATCTTTAAGTACCAATAAAAAATAATTATTCAAATGTTTAAACCTTTTTTTAATACATCCTACACTGGGATATTCTTTGTTTAATTTTATTTTTGTTTAATTTTATTTTTGTTTTATAAAACAAAGAAAATCTAGTTAAAACGAATTAATTTCAGTTCTTTACGTTCTAAATTATTTCAGTTATTTTATGGACCTAATTAAATTAGCAATACACATCGACCAGAAAACTGTTTGGATAATCGCAGATTTGAGGGTAGTTCTATTAAAATAGTCATATCTTAAAAACTAAAGCACTTTAAGTGCTCAAAATACCATCATTTTGTTAGGAAATGAATATCCTTTCAGGTGCATTCATGAATAATAATATACATTATATATTTTTAAGAGTTTTGAGCAAATAAAGGCAAAAAAATGTTAACGCTATTTTCAGCAATTTACGTCACTTTTTTCTTTGACCCCCCCTTCGTTTAAAAGTCTCGTACCATTGCTGTGTGTGGAATTTCGTCCTGAAATTTGGAAACTAATCAGAGAAAGTATCACTTTTAATGTTTGTCGGTGTACGAAGTAATTCGGCTCATTCATTTTTTTGAAATTTAAAAAATAAGACTTCAACTCGCCGTCGGTGGAACATTTTTGCAATATACATTTCCGTCGCCCAATTAGTAAGTAAATCAATCATTTTACTTTTTTATGCA
>OY744530.1:62801768-62931768 GCA_963556195.1 Sepiola atlantica
ATTTATCTTAGCAAATGTATTTAGTTAATATTTATACTAGCTACCAATATTTGACAAAATAACCCAAAAAGTGGCCGATTTGCCATAAAACAGACAAACCAAATCATCTCTTTACTAGTCTGTATGAATCTATATTAATAATAAAATTATGAAACAAGTTCATGCGCATGGGTGTATCTCGCATAAATGTAACTTTGATATTTAATTATTTTTTATTAATTAAATATGTAATGACATAAAATAAAACGAAATTTAAAAAATCCTATTGATAAAAATAATTTAATTACAAAATTAAATCCATCAGAATGCATTTCGATTTCTTAATTGCTCTCCTCTTTGCAGACCGACAGCCAGTTTTCTCCTCCCTGCATTTGTCAGATAAATCTTCACGAACTCGATCTAATCTATATACTATTAAAAAGTTATAGTGTTTTTGGAGTTTATTCATGCACAAATAGAAACATGCGATTGGTTAACAAAAAAGGAATAGGCAGAGTACACATTACCAAGGCAGTAGTTTTTACGATGTCAATACCCGCATTCGAATCTCACGTAATTCTAAAGGATTTTTTTTAACTGGATACATGTTTCATAAATTTAAAGAAATTAACATAACATAATAACACAAAAAAACATTGCATAAATACATTTTTTTAAACAGATAAACTTTATTTTTATTTTCTGCAAAAAAGTAAAGTGAATTTATTTTTGCTTAAAAACATAATTTCTAATATTTTTTTTCCAATAAAAACAATGCGTGAATGCATTCATTATAGTTACCAACTCTTTCATGCAAATACTAAGTCGCATTTTTTTTCTTTCATGAAATTGCACAAATATTTTTCTTCGTACTAGCTATAAAGCAGTAGAAGCTAGCTAAGGATAGAAATTCATAGGCTCGGGTACTGTACCAACACTGCTCAAATATGAACAGCTAAAGAAAAGACAGACTTCTTTGCCTGATCATAGTTTTTAATCATTACAGATCGAAACATCGTTCATGTCAGTGTGGCTGTTGTACATATCTGTATAAATAAAAATATCGACATAAATAACTCTATCTAGTATTGAACACTATTATATAAACCCGGTTAAAATTATTTATATTTTTCTACCCTGTGAATACATACTTAACCTGGACTACTATATGTATATATATATATATATATAGTAAGCTATGAAAATATATTTATGGCAATTAAGCTACACAGAGGCTCCCACGTTTCATCCCCGGGGGGAATCTTCAGGCTAAAATGCCATGAAGATTTCCTCCCGGGGATGAAACGTGGGAGTCTCTGTGTAGCTTAATTGCCATAAATATATTTTCATAGTTTACTACCTAGCTCTACTTCCATATCGAGCACTATTGAAGTAAATACTGAAAATTGATACATAAAAAAATTATATCTCCTTATAAAATTTTATGTGGATACATGAAATAATATATATTTCGCCATTATCTATTATCAGCCATATTTATTGCATATCCTTTCACCATCTCTTGCTCCCATGCTTAGCCTTTAATTAACCCCTCCCCCATACTACCAGGTTTAGAGGAGTTAGTACAATTTGTACCGGACACCGTATTTGATTTGATTATTTTATTTTTATGAGGAGCCGTAATTTCCTAATAATTTGCTATTCACTTGCAGGTATAAACTAGTTGAAGATTATTTTCTTGTTATTGTCTATTTGTGTTGTGTTCTTGAGATACACGTTCTTGCCTTTTTTGCTGCTGGCATTGTCTATCTGCGATCTTATTATCCATTATCAGCACGTGAAATTGCCCGATTCTCTATGGGTAACAAAATAATCACAGAAAAGTATAAAGGAATTCAGATGTTTTATTGCCTCTGTTTTCATGAACCTTGGGTGTGGATCGAGGCGACCGGTCTCTGCATCATCTGATGAGGAGTGACATGTTAAGAGCAACCGTTACACGTCTGGTCCTATTCATATCATCTCCCGTACGTGTGACGTCAGAGGCACATGTGTTCACACCAAGTCTCAAAATCGTCTTATCTTTTACTAGAAGGGTTACACGGTGTTGCTCGGGGCCACTAAAAACAAGATAGACGAGGTTAAAAAGTGTAACATATTTTTCATGAAACATTCTATCGCTCTATCTCTCTCAATCTGTCCTATCTTTCTCTTTCCCCCTCCTCCGTTTTCCCCATGTCTTTCTCCTCCGCTCATATAGAGTGAAAAAAATAAAACTGAGGAGGCCTCCAGAGCACTACTAAACCCACCATTTTTCATCACTTTTAAAACAAATTTGTTAGATTTCGTTCATTAAAAAAAACAATGAAAAAAACTCAGAGCCTGTCTTTTTTAAAAATCAAAGCACTATAAATAATACAGTTGCACCGCTCCTAATTCAGACAAAATCACAAGAGGGAATTTAATAATTCCACTGCCGTTAAACATTGATTTATTTATTTACACTGCACCTGCTGATGGTAGTCTCTCTTTATTTTTATATTATATCTTAATTTGCTTAAATTTAACTCTAGTTATGACTTCACAGGTGTTAAGCGTAAACACCAGTCTATTTCCATCAAAGTAAAAGTTGACCTGTTAGTTCAAGCGTATTATGGATCGCCTTGTGTTAGTTACATTTCTAACAATCTTGTATGTATAATTAGTGAGTTAGGGATGTGTCGATGAATGATTATTAAAGTGAAATGGGATGATTCGGCAAAAACCAAGACGGTATTGGAAAAATTATCATTAGTATCATCATCAACATATTCTGTTTAACATCCGTTTTCCTGGTGCTACCAGATCAGGCAGTCTGAAGATACTGGCTTCCTGAACAAAAATGCACCAAACATTGATGTCATTGTTTTTGTTTTTTTTTCTTTTCCCTTTACACAACTCAATCCTATTCTGCAAAACCAAAAACAACATTTTTCCTCTTTCTTGATAAATATTTGAAGATATCAAAAACTTGAAGCATAAATACTTTTACAAAAATGACTAGATTTGGCATTAAATAACCCGAAAAGGAGTGATATACCGTAAAACAAAACAACCAAACCTAACGTCCGTTTTATATGTTGGCATGCGTTGGACAGCTTTAAGATATTGACTTCCAAACTAACCTATCTCTATTCATCCCTCTTTCTCTCAAGTTTATTTTTATCACTTCCTCACATGTTTTCCTTGGCTTTCCCCTATGAACAGGACCTGCTACCTCAACAGTTCTACATCTACTGACCCAAGAATTCTCATCCATTCTTTCAACGTGGCCATACCATTGAAGTCTTCTTTTCTTCACACATCCCCCTGTACTGTCCACATTCAATCTTCCTCTGAAGTCATCAGAACTAAGCCTGTCTTTAAGATCACATTACACATCAATTATATCATTCTCATAATTTCTCTCCATGCAACGCATGTCCTCAATTCTCACTGATCAGGTTTCACTTCCATACATCATCATACTGTGTACACATGCCTGATCGACTCATCCCACAATCGACAGTGGTAACGCTCTGCTGATTAGTAATGGCAGAAGTTCCCTGAACTTACTCCATCCACTCCTAACTCTTGCAATCACACTAACATCTGCTCCACCCTGTGCTCCAATGGTATCACCAAGGTAAAAAAACTTCTTGACTGAGTTTTCATCTGTCTCTATTGTCTTACACTTCTTGCCTACAAACTGGTTATCCTTTCTCAACCTACCAGTAATTCCGCTGCATGTTTTGTGTACCCAATACTTGAAGTACCACAAAATATTGAATTGCACCTGACCCCCTTTCCACAAACTGAGCAGGGAAACGTTCCTCTTTTTGGAAGCTTTCCAACACTATAACCACTGATCATCAATTTCCCAGAGTCATGCAGTGTTTTCTAAGACTAGTGCAATGCATCGTGAGAGCAATCTATTCTAAGAATATAAATATTTATCCTACCTATAGAATTATATTAGACAACTTTATTCGGCATTAAATAACCCATAGATGGTTGGTATGGCGTAAAACAAACAAAACAAAACCATCTTGCATACAAACTGGTTATCCTCTCTCAACCTTTCTGTAATTCCACTGCACTTCTTGTGTACCCAATGCTTACATGTACCACAATAAAATGGAGTTGCACCCAACTCCGTTTCCACAAACTGGACAAAGAGAGTTTCCTCTTTCTGGGGCTTTCCAACACCACAACCACTGATCATCACTTAGTTCTTGGTAACATTCATTTTCAAACCTTTACTTTCCATAGTGTACCTCCAAGTCTTTAACTTTAAGTATAAGTAGACCTTCCATTGTTTCACAAACAAGCACTAAATCAATATATCAGAGTTATCATTAATGCCTAACATGGTTCGTAGTGCACCTTAGTGCAGCTGTTCTATGCAAATGTGTCAAATGTTCTCTTTTTTTAATAACGTGCAACATGACACTATCCAGGTAACAGCTTGATAAACCAATGACCTTTTATAATGCAATGATATTGAATGGTAAACAAAATGTCTGAAAGCAAAGACATGGACTGAAATACTTTACAGTATTTATTCACATTATACTGATTTATCTTCCGGCTGATTGAAAAGTATGTCCATTCTATTAAGTGCTCTTAATTTTGACCAAGAGAAAAGTTTACCAGGCATGTGTACGCAGTGTGATGATGTATGGAAGTGAAACCTGGCCAGTGAGAATTGAGGACATGCATTGCATAGAGAGAAATTATATGAGAATGATATGATGGATGTGTAATGTGAGTCTTAAAGACAGGCTTAGTTCTGATGACCTCAGAGAAAGATTGAATGTGGACAGTACAAGGAGATGTGTGAAGAAAAGGAGACTTCGATGGTATGATCACGTTGAAAGAATGGATGAGAGTTCTTGGGTTAGTAGATGTAGAACAGTTAAGGTAGCAGATCCAGTTCACAGAAAAAGACTAAGGGAAATATGGGCGGAAGTGATAAAAATAGACTTGAGAGAACTTGGAAGTCAATTTCTTAAAGCTGTCCAATGCATGCCAGCATGTAAAACGGACGTTAGACCGAATATGATGTTGATGATGATGAATTTCTTACTGAAATATAATTATTGCAAGAAATGAATATAAGAAAGTGTATAGCATGGGCTTTTATTTAGAATTCAATATGAGTGCCAGCATTCGCCACCAGCTTCTCAAACCATTTAAAAGCTGCATCACTCCTTTTCTATATTGTCCTTTAGTCTTTGCATCCCATAAGCAATGTTTTTTAGAAAGGGAGAAGAATTAATGTTTTCTGGGTCGGCTGTTATTTTGTGTGGGTGGTATGTGGAGATTTTCAATCCTCTCATAGCATTCATCATCATTCAGTTGTCAATCTATCCATTTCATTAACTCTTATCCTTGAGTATTTTTAGCCTTGGTAAGTGGTGACTCGTTAGTAAAAAAGAAAGAAGAAAAAAAGAGTAACGTGAAATCAGTTGATGTGAAGCCGGTGGCGAATGCTAGTACCCATTTTGAATTTTAAATAAAACCAAATGCTATACACTTTTTATCCCATTTATTTCTTGTAAGAATTATATTCCAATAATAAATTATGAGCACTTAAGGGAATACGTTTTCCGATCATCCTATATTTACAGTATTACTTAACAGACTAAGATGGTGCTTCATAAACAGTTTTTGTTTTACTTCTACATATTTTTCATCATATTTCATAAAGTTATCATTTCAGATATAAAATATTGCGGTTCTCTTAGAATACATAATGTTATGACAGTTTATGCAAAATAAACGTATTGCGTTTTATCCTGAGACAAATAAAAGAGAAGTATCTTGCTAAGACGAAGGACATGTATTTTGCTTTTGTGGGTTTGGAGAAAGCTTTTGACAGTGTGTCAAGAGATGTCTGGTGGGCTTTTTGTGATAGCTTTGAATACTAAAAAAATAAATACTTTTTGATAGCTTTGACATAGTACAATTTCACTGGATTTGAAATATGAAAAGTATTTGATGATAACTTCGAAATACCAAAATAAATACTTCAGTTTTGAAATACTAACAAATTCCTGATAACTTAGAAATACTAGGTTGTCCCAAAAGTTCGTAAACACTTGGTTGTAACGAAGCAAAACTCGCAGCTCGATTTTATTCATGGGCATCTGGAATATAAAGATGAAGATAACTATAACAATATAAACACAAACAAACAATTAAAAATTGCATAAAAATTCAATTTTTCGCAAGTGTTCACAAACTCTTTGGACAACCTAATATTAAAAATACTTGATAACTTTTAAATATGAAAAAAATTCTTGTGGTTAGCTTTGAAATACTAAAAAAAATACTTGATGATAGCTATGAAAAAAAGATACTTGATTATTTTGTGAATATTTTGTGAACAAGCATCTTGCTGCACAGCTCCCAATTTAGGATGACCCCCAATATTTTTACCCTAACTCTAAGTAGCCCCTTACGTCTATAGTGGCAGCATGCCTTGTTTGAGGTGAACTTTAAAAAAAAGAAATATATTATATATATATATATATAGCTATGAATTTAAAAAAAAAAAAGAAAAAGAAATACATGATTATAACTGAAATATATTTTTAAAAAATACTTGATAACAACTTTGAAACTTGAAAAAATATTTGATATTTTTAATTACTAAAACAATACTTAATATCTTTAAACCCTTAAACATTACGAGATAAAGCCATTAAAAGCTAAAACAATGGCTGATAATATTATTCTTTGAAATTCTATCTTCTATTGTTATGTCTAGTATCATTTCTCTTTTCCGTTTTCTCCTACATGTTGGCATTCAACCGCTTCCACACTTTTCCCTCTCACCCTTCTGCCCTGCTTTTAGCTGCTTATTGCTTAAAATATCAGGAAACTAGACATGAGAAACAGTTGAAGTGAAAGCAAGAAAAACAGTGCGATGGGAATAAAAGAAAAACAAGTTCAACATTATAATTCAGATTGCTGTAGTTACAACTTAAAAGCTACTCATTGTTCTCTGCTTTATTCTAAGTAACAAGAAGTAGTTTGAAAAAAAAAGAGTGATCCTCTTTAAGAATAAGAACAGGCATTTCCTAACCTGACTAGAAAAATACGCTTCTGTGGGGGTCGTCATACCTTTTTTTGGTGATAACTTCCTCCACAAATAAAAATAATAATAAGATTTAACATGCAAAATCAACGGAAGTTTATTTACTGAAATAAACTATTAACAAATAGAATATATTTCTTTTCGTAATGAGTTCATGAGTCCTTCCTTTAGTTTCAGGGTAAGTAAAAAGAAGAATGTCTTTTCTTTTGTTGAAGTGTTCATTTGTTATAAAATGTTAAAAGAGGCAATAGGTAATGTTCGCCTGTGAAATTGTATGAAGCGCGCGAAAGGGTGAAATGGAAGAGTGATAGTAAGATGCGTGTAACCTCCGGATGAAAAGTCAGTTGAAAGAGAAAGTTTGATGTTTGTGTGTGCTTAAATACTATTTGGATCGGCTCCAGCGAGCTTAAAGAGAAAAGTTTAGAAAAATATGTCTTTGGAGAAATCCCATTGGACAGAAATATCACGTGGTGTGCTCCCAACTACGTCCGCTCGTTTTGAGTTGATTTAATATATAAGGCCACACTGGAATTTGCGTGGGCGTTATTTTATATTTGTCACACGCCAATACAACAATTTTCACTCTGCGCGCCTAAATTGTATTTATTCCAAACAACAATTTTTATTCGAATCTTAACCGTGTCAACTGGCACACTTCATAAACAAATCAATATATCATTTTTTTTTTAAATCACCAGAAAGCAGTGAATTATCCGATTTTAATGAATTTTAATGAATTAGCAAATATATGCTTCCTCCGGTCACATATCTTTGCTAGGCTGAGAGGATTATATAAGTGTGAAAGAACTACATACTATACGTAATTAAAGCAAAATAAATTATTTTTGATTATTAAAATAATTTCCAACGCTATTGATAATGTTTACCCATTCATTTATTTTATTTTTATCGCTTATATTGTAATTTATATTATTGAAACACACAAATCTATGACATCGTGCCAAAGCTATAATTATTTTGTTACGGTAATGTTTTAAACTCTATTTATAAGAAAGTCCAAATAGGTCAGTTGAAGATCTCAAGGTTTCAGTTTCAATTTCTGGTCGTGGCATCCCGCTTAATTTGTTGGGAATTTATTATTTACTTTTAATACAATATTCTCCATTTCTAAAAGTAGTTAAGATCTCTGATATTTTGAAATGAGACAACTTCTGCAATGTATTTATTGCGTTTAAAAAAAATTGTGACTGACAACATCTCTATTTAAGATTCGTCTGCGTTTATCCAGTAAATTATATATTTTATTAGGGATGAATAAATAGATTATTAAATTCAAGGTTATATCATTCTACGATTTAATGACAATCTTGGAACAGAATAACTTTTACACACGTTTCTGGATTCTGAAACATCTAACATATAAAGTTATCTTGTCGGATTTTCAAAGTTAGATCCAAATAGCATTCGACAAATCGAACTTTGCCTTTGACTTGCCAATTTTCGTTTGTTATTATTGTTCTGTGTTATTGGCAATATTATAATGTACTTAGCTACAATACTATCAGTGATGAACACCATCTCCTTCATGGACGTGAACCAACGATCCAACAACTGAAGTCAAGGAGAAGCTTCCTAAGCCATGTCGAACCCCTAACAACATTTCAGGAAGAGACCAGACTACAGCTGTGGACCAGACGGCTAGAAAATGGCCCCATCCTACTGACATGGGAATCCCCCCCCTCCTTCTGATGCCCTCTCTCCCGGTTCAAAGGTAACCTGGCTCCAGTGGAAAACACTCAACCGCCTGAGAAAGCGAATGGGGCGATCAAAAGTTGCTATTAATAGATGTGGCTACAAAACTGACCCAACCATCTGTGAATATGGAGAGGAGGACCATACGATGCAACACTGTCTTTTCTGCCCTCTAGTGCCCAACCGGTGCAGCTTGAAAGATTTTGAAGAGTACAACAATAATGCAAATGACTGCGTAAAAAAGTGTGAAACTGTCGTATGACCACATGCTTCAAATATACTCAAAGAAGAAGAAGCTACAACTTATTTTTTAAAATTACTTAATCCGGCCCAGACAACTGCTAATATGAAACTTTAAAAAAAAATATTCACCTAAAATTAAAAATCAGCAAGGGGGATAACTCATTTTAAATTGAAGAATGTAATAGGAGTTGTTTACTTGTTTGCACATTTTAAAACTTAAGGTAAAGATTAAAAACTGAAATAACTTAACTGCATCCAGGGCAACGCATCTAGTAAAAAATATATTTATAGTAGTTTTTCACTGAGGTTTTCAAATATAATCAGATTCTAGTTTTGTAATCTCTCTCTCTCTCTCTCTCTCTCTCTCTCTCTCTCTCTCTCTCTCTCTCTCTCTCTCGACCTTTTTATTCAAAGAATTCATTTTTCTTTGCTTCTGCTTAAATTTATTGCAGCCACTTAACCCGGCTGCTTTCCATTTCTTTTTGTGGTCTCTTCTAGGTTACCTAGCAACACATCAGTTTCTTCTTCCTTTCTCTTCTGTTTGCCATCCTAGAAGCCAACTTCCATTCGTCCTGTCATAGACTTTCCGGCATTTTATTATAATGTGAATCCGGGCTGCTTTTTATATTCCATCCAACGTTCGCTGATGACGAAGGTGAAATACTTTTAACTCTATCGTGTTTTATTTTATAATACTTTTTAAAATTATTTAACCCTTTCTTGCGTTATACTAGCTGTATTTAACCGGCGTTGCCTGAGTGGAGACATATTGCCGGGTGAAGGGCTTAGAAAAAAGTAATTCAAAATATAGTTAACAATTTTTTTTAAAATAGGATTTTAAAAATTTCGTTTAGTATTTTTTTTTTTTTTTTTTCAATAAATATTAATTTAATAGTAAATAAGAAATAATTCGATGTGTATTTATCAAAGTTATGTGTAGGTGAGAAACACACACACACACACACTTGTCTGATAGTTTTATTAATACAGAGTTTTATGTTTCTTTTTTATCGTTTAAGAGTTTAAATGGTGGCTCATCCTTTTTTTTTTAACTCCACTTAGACTTGAATTTTGATGATGGATTATATAAACACTAGCGGGCCCCTGTGGAAATTCCACAGTGTTTTCTACATCAATCTGTTTAATTTACTGTTAATAATAATAATAATTAATTATCCTTTTCAAATAATAAATGTCTGTCAGGATCAATACTATTAAGAAAAAATGACTCATCTTCTGTAAAAATAATTGTCATTTGTCAGCTAAATATTCTTGACATAAATAAAACAAATGTCTCTTTATTAACTTATTTAAAATTGTATCAACTTAATTCAATAAATTAAAACAATGTTATGCGTCTTCTTACCGTAACAATAATTGCTAGCTAAATATTCGTCAGATCAATAAACTGAATATCACTTTTTGAAATGCATTTATTTAAAATTGTTCTGTTTTAGTCGATGGGAGAGGGGGACATAATTTGATTTTAGAACAATTCATTTTAAAATGGGTAAACTCGGAATTTATTATCATAGCGACTTCAGATTAATCACCATTTTTACTGATCGGACAATCTCATTTTTTAATGTGTATGAAAGGTGATAGTGTACATATGAAGATGAAATGCCTTAGCGTATTATTATATAGATTATTGGAATTCGATATTGAATACTTGTATTCGTGACTCTTTCTTCCTTGATTCGTACGTGTTACGGGCGACAACAGACATTTTAAGATTATTCTCAGTTGAGATATGAAACTTTTGCAAGAATGAAATTTTTGTTATTTTACTTTATATATCTTTAAAATCAGATTTTTATGAACAGCAGCCATTTTGGACTAATTTACTATACTTTTTATTTACGTATATCTTTTTTATTCATTTGCTGACATTGATTTTTTTTCACTAATAACATTTGTACCATTTGTGATTATATGACTTTAGTATTAGTTTTTTTTTGTTAGCCAGATAGATTACTACTATTACTACTAAATGGAATAGCTTTCTTTCATGTATTATTATTATTAATAATAATAAATAGTGACACCTAGGTTGGTACCATACAAAATGCTTGGATACAGACACTAAAACATTAATTAGATGGATATATTCCAACTGGTCATCTAACAGGAATATGGTTGTAGTGGCAGAAACAGCAAGTCATCTCAGAAGCGATTACCACTCAGAACTCAAATACTGGCTGGAGAAGATCAAACGTGCTATAGATCGAGTGTGAAAAAAGTGGAGTGTCTGAGAGGAGACAGCAGAACATGTTGTCTATGATTGCCCTCAGATCCATTGACCACCGCAATAACCACCCAACCAGATGCTCTGACCAACAACCCACTCTTCATCCTTTGGATATGAGAAAAGTGGACCTCTACTTTCGATCTACCAGATGTCTCTCAACCATCAGTAAGGACATAAAGAACACTCCACTCGCCACTCGCCTAATAACAACAACAGCAATAATTACTACTTTTAGGTTCGCTTTTCTTGGAGTGTTTTTTTTTTCTCTCAAACATTTTTTTTGTAAATTGATCTCATTTTGTTTATTTCTTTATGTTAGTATTTCAGTTGCTTGTTGCTGACTTAGTCTCTTTGCTCTTGTATGGATTTATTCTGCATCATCTACTGTTACGTGATGCAAGCAGTGAGAATAGTGTTGAGGGTCATGTGCTTTCTGCCAGACTAGTGTAGGTATTGGATATCCTTCATAAACATGTAGTGCAGGAGTTCCCAACCCTATAGTCGACAAGCTATTTTCTTGGGGTTGCAGAGTTATAATGACAAAGAATAAGAAACAAACCTAAACCAGACACACACCAAAAAGCATTTACGCCTACGCCCTTGAGACTAGCATTCACAAATATCCGGGGGCTTAGAATCAACATCAATAACGTAGAAACCTTTCTCCTAGTAAACTCCCCAGATATCCTAGCATTAAGGGAAACAAATCTACAATCCTCAATCTCCTCACACCATTTTGACATGACTGAATACCTCCCACTCTACTGTAAAGACTCTGAAAAACATATGCACGGGTTAGGAGTTTGTTTGGAACATTCTCCCCTTGACTAGAGAACATAAGCTATGAACAGATGATCAAGCTTAAATGTGCTTTAGATTAACCTTACAGCACAGTGTCTTCGCCTTTTGGCTAAGATCAAATTGTAGTATCTGTTCCGATGGATACTGCACTCAATAGACTGGTATTGTCTTGGCCTTCGGGGCTTGATTTACGCAGGTCTATGGGTCTGCCCTGTGCAGTTCTAGGAGGTGCACCCTCCCAGGCTTTACCTCCCCTCTTTGGGGAGGAGTAAGTTTATTGCTTACTGTCTGAGGCGCCCCTACCGGAGAATGCCGACGGGGCGGCCCAGGCAATTTTTAAATGGCCAGAGTGCTCACCTCTCGGGCGCTGGCCTTTCAAACCCCACTTTCCCGACCCGACCATGGGTCACATCTTACTTGTGGGAGTAGGATAAAAACTGGCCTTGTGCCTAACTCCTGGAGAGGAGTAAATCAATACTCATATTTGATATTCTGTTCTCCTTCGACCTAGGACTGTACCCTGTTTAACATTTTCTCTGAAAGCATAGATACAGCACTCTCACTTGACGCAAGTGCTCAAATATATGTATTTGGGGATTTCATGTACATCCGTGACTGGCTTCGCTAAAATCTTTGAATCTTTAATCAATCTTGCGATAGTCCATCACCTCGTTAATGCTAAACTTCTTTCTGACCATCAGTATGGATTTAGGCAAGCACGGTCTACTGCGGATAGCTTAACTGTCATCTCTGAACGCATATACCATACATTGGGCAAGGCAGGTGAAGCTAAAGCGGTAGCGCTTGATATATACAAAGCCTTTGACAAGGTCTGGCATAAAGGTCTTCTCATAAAAATTAATTCATATGGTATTACTGGACGAATATTTATTATAATTAGATCCTTCCTATCCAAAAGAAAGATCCAGGTTGTCCTCGATGGCTGTTCACCCAAACAACATGACATAAGTGTACTCTAGGGATCGATCCTTGGACCTTTATTGTTCCTGATTTTCATAAACTACCTCTCTGATAACATTGTGTCTGAGGTGAGTATATTTACTGACGACACCACACTCTACTCATCATATGGGTAAAACAGATGCGCTCATATACGAGGCAATGGCTGAATCCTTAGAAAGTGACCTCCAGTCTGTAGTTGAATGAGGTCATAAATGGATGGTAACATTTAATGCTGCTAAGACAAAGCTCCTTTCATTCAACAACTACGAGAAGTCTTTTCAACCACCGATTACCATGGCAAATAATACCCTACCTGAGAGTCTAACGTTCAAACTTCACAAGTGACATGAATTGGAACAAATACATAGACATTGTCAAGGCTGCTGCAAAGAAAGTGGACTCCTTCTACCAAGCTAGAAAACTTCTCACACCTGACAGTATCCTATACCTCTACAAAGCTACCATCTACCTGTGCATGGAGTATTGTTTTCACATCTGGGCTGGTGCACCATCCACTAGTCTCTCCCTCTTAGACAAGGTCCAAAAAAGCATCTCTAATCTGATAAGGTCCACACTATCCACCAAGCTCCAGCCTCTGTCGCATCGCCGCAATGTTGCATCCTTGTGCTTGTTTTACAAGTACTTTAATGGAATGTGCTCCGATTAATTTTCTGTTCTAGTGCCCCTCGACATAAATACACTTGACCAACCCGACAATCAGCTAAACTCCAGATGCTTGAGAGGCTTCTACTCCAATAGCTTCTTTCCTTGAGCTGCCGGTCTTTGGAACTCCCTCCCTGCTCCCTGTTTCCCCGACTGTAACAACATACAGAAATTTAAAACTAATGTGAACAAGCATTTTGCTGCACAGCTCCCAATTTAGGATGATCCCCTCAAATTTCACCCTAATTCTCAGTAGCTCCTTATGTCTACAGTGGCAACTTGCCTTGTTTGGGATGAACTAAGTAAAAAAAAATGATAATGATTTAATTAAGTTCTTACCTGAGAAGTTATGAATTATGAAGTAGAAATGGGTAAAGAGATCACTTAAAATGAAAGTACACAATCCGAGTTATTTCCCTTTATCACTACCTCTTTTATTGAACTAAAAATAGAAATAAAGGATAAGTTATATCCATCAAAAGTGCTCGACTAAATTCCAATCTCTGGTTTCTCCCTGTAGAACTTTCACAGCAATAACTCGTCATATTACCATCACTACAAAGATCTTTCCTTTCTTTCTCCATGTGCCTAACATCAAACAGAATTTCCATGAACAGGGTTTCTTTCCAAGAACTTCCCATTTGTGAAACACGTTGCCACACGATTGCTTAACTGAGGGTTACAACATGGTCATTTTCAAATCTAATGTCGATAAACGCTTGTCCTAAACCACCTCTATAGATTTTATCGATTCCATACATTATTTTCAATCCTTTTATAATATTCATTATCATTGTCTCTCAATCTATCCACCTAATTAACTCTTATCCTCAAATGACTTTTAGCCTAGATAAGTGGTGACTCATTAGTAAAAAAAAATCTGTGCTAGCTGTGCTTGTGCGTACTCATTTAGACACTAAGCTGTCTTTGCGCTTAACTTTCAAGTTATATCCACTTCAGCTAATAGACACCCTGATCATTTAGTTTTTATGTCCATAGATTAACAGCTGATGAATCTCAAGTGGTCTCGCGGTGTGGTTGAATTTCTCTCTCTCTCTCTCTCTCTCTCTCTCATTCATACATACATATATATATATACATATATATATATATATTTCACAAAAAGATAGGCAGAGGGTGAGATTTTGGTTTCTCTCTGTCTCAGAGTAGTCAAGATTTTAAGCGGACTGTCATTCAGTAGAGAAATCAAATATCATTTTAACTTCTCAAGATAAAACTTCATTACTTGTTTAAAAAGTGAGTTGTAATTTTATTTGGAAGAATAATCTATTTATTACAGCAGTGACCAAAGTCACATGGTTGATACTATGGCTAATGTTGAAATCCAGCATCGAATTTGGATGAAAAAGGCGGATGATCACGACTTGTGCAGTGAACGCACACAAACACTACTTAAAAACATACCTTTCATCTAGCGTGTTAAAAAAAGAAGAACAAAAAGTTAAAATCATCCGCTTTTCTCTTTGGCACCAAACTGATTGAATTTTGAAGCCACGTTATCACTGTTCCTTCTTCACACTGTTACAACCTGGGTTCGTGACTAAAGATATTTTATATTTTTTACCCTTTTTATAGCTTTGTTAGTCTAACCAACGATGTTTTGTTGGCTAGGTGAGTTGTCTGTCAGATGGGAACTGATAAACAAAAAAACACAAAATACGATACACAGTGAAGGAAACACAAACAAAGAAAGTTTTATTTCAGAAACTGGTCTCTGACGAGTTAAATAGGAGATAAACGTTTTTTGCTTAAACGAGGAGATGTGATGTGGTGTATTTTAACATGGAATGGGAAACGGTCCTTTGGCCAATATGTATATATATATATAAAGAGAAATGATAGAGGTGTCTTTACTTAACTCGGGGATATTTCGATAACCTGCTTGTCTTTGTATTAGTTCCGCTTTAGTAGACAAAAAAAGGATGAATTCATCTTCAAGCTCGGTTAGCAAGCAAGTCCGAATTTTTCCTAAGAGAGGTCTCCTGCCCGAGGCGAACACTTGCGAATCGTTTCTTCAACTAACTTCTTATTAAAGTCCATTAAAAGTGTCACACATGGTTTGGCTCAGGAATTAAGATACTCTACCATATAGCTACCTTTTTATTTAAGTAGGGGAAAGGATGTGAACCTTATGTCCGATATCAGCTACAAGAGGGAGCGGAGTGAAAGAGAGGGAAGCGCACTGTAGCCTCAATTCATTCGCGTACGCCTTCCTCCTCTCTTAGCAGTCATGGCAAAAGGAACTGAATAATATGATAGAAGTTTCTCTCTATCGTAATAACATGGAAATAAACTTACGAAGATAGACTTAGGTGCACAATAAAAATAGTTATGTTTTGGAATTTTTGAGATGAAGATTAATAATTTGGATTATTTGGACTACTGTTCTTATCTTAGATGTTATTATTACAACATTTCGGACGATTTAATCTCGATCTTTGTCAATTACGTCTAGTCAAACTCTGGAATCTTTATGTTGAACTCTATAATCTGTACGGAATTTCGAATGGAACCCATTATTTAATCTATGAGGATAGCTGGCACTTATTCCAGTTTCCATGACCAGGTAGAAGTATTAAGTAATTCATAATTGTATTCCTAGTATTGTCCATACTGAGGATTGAACCTTCAACCTTTAAAAGACTCTCACTTAGAACTGATTATTACTTAACACTTTTATCCGTTGTCACAATCATTGGGAACAGATTCATGAAGATAGACTTAAGTGTGCAATAAAAACAGTTTATTTTTTTAATATTGAGTTTTAGTGACTTTTTCATGCTGCGCAGAAAGATTGTCTACAACAATATAAAAGCAAAAACAACCTTCATGTTCATGCAGCCCAATGGTTAAACATTGTGTTAGATAATGTGGTGACAACATACAAGGTACTTGAAGTTAGTCATCTGCAGGATTAACAGTTTTGGGAGTCAGGATCGAGAATACTTCCTGTTGTGAGACAATCTGGGATTCATCTTGTAATGTGATTGATTTTAATCAGTTGAAGTTCAGAAATGAGTTCAAAAAATAAGTTATTGTAAACTTTGGTTTGTAACAGCTAAAAGGAGTTACCCCCTCTCCTCATACACACCAATGAGGGGGGCAATGAAAGAATTTATCTTAGCATAAAAGGAGCAAACCTCCATAAAATTTGCTAGAATATAATTTTAAATAAAACCTTTTAACTCGTCAACTATCATCACAGGCTTTCTTATCAACCTTTCACCCTGTCTGAACACTGACCTAGTCCAGTTAGGAAGACATGACTATAAAACTATTGAACTGCAAGATCTGATATCTAATGTTCAAACAATATTAATCAAGTCCTTCATTATAAAAAATTTTGATTTTATAACTTCCTATTAGCAAAATACACTTAAACAATGCAACATTTTTTACAATCCAATCATATTTGATACAAATAAACTTCAGTCTAGCTTGACTTGTCCACCAAGTTTCAGTCATGAATGTCCAACAGTCTTTGTTTTGAGAATTTTTAAGAGGATTGACAATTTGTAATATTCGGACTACTGTTCTCATCTTGGATTTTATTTTCACAACCTTTCGGCCAGTGTAAATTCCGATTTTCTTCAAGTGTGACTTGTAGTTAGTATCGCCTGTAGTGAGGATCGAACCATCAACCTCCAGAAGACTGTCTGTTAAAACTTATACGTAACACTTCATCCGTTGCGCCACGGCACAGTTTAAGATTCCAGAGTTCGACAATAGAATGTCGAATAGAATGTGAGAATAGCATCCAAGATGAGAACAGTACACCGAATAATATAACATCTTTGTTTTGTTGTTGTTCAATGATATGGGAGCCACTTTGGTGATTGTCTCATCAGTAGGAGGTTTGATCCTGAATTGATTTTACACGCACCAAACCTTAGAATGTTTCAAAGTTATTGACAATTTTGCATGCTGTATCCAAGTGTGCTTATCATTGACTGGCAATAAAACAAAGACTGTTGCATATTCATGACTGAAACTTGGTTGACAAGTCAGGCATAGACTGAAGTTTATTTGTACTCGAAAGGATTGTGAATTAATGATTCCATGGGTTGCATTTGTCGTACTAACAGTGAGATTAAATAGCCAACTTCTTATTCATGATAGAAGGCGAACAGCTTTTTAATATACTCAGTCATGCCTATGTGAACGACGTCCGAAGGTTAACTAATTTGCCTATTGCTTTGCAAAAGGAACTCTCATTAATTAACTCTTCATTTGTTTTTCTTATTTGAAGATTGTTTTTATCATGTATCACTTTTTTCTTTCCTTTACTTTTTTGAGTCGGAGTCGGACAATTTTTTCTGACTTTGACTCCTAAAGCAATGAATTCTCTCTGACTGCTTACAATTGTAGAAATGGATGTTTTATAACTTGCTTATGGCAACCATGTAGATTTCATTGCCAGTTCTAATTCCCTTTCTTTTCTTTTTTTTAAACTGCATAGTTTGGCAGAAAAAGCAGCATAATTAAATGTTTTTATCACAAGTAGAAAACAAGCTTCAGCCGTATCTTACTAATCTGCAGACGCAGTCAGTTTAGGAGAGAAACAAAAATTGCTATCAATCTTGCTGGGCATAGTTGTTTGGTTTTGTGCAAAAGTTTCTACCAGTTTTCGTTTGGTTTCTTTTTTTTTTTTTTTTTTTCTTTTTTTTTTTTTGAAAGTATTTTTTTGTCTGAATTCAGTCCCTTGTTTGAAAAAAAAAAATTTTTTAAGACCACTGAGGCAATGGATAAATACTAAAGAAATTATGATGTTGAATACGATGAATAACAAGTTTAATGATTATCATTTTAAAATTATTTCAAATTTTTTTTTTTAAATATTATTTTGTATAATCATCATAACTATAATGTGGGAAAGTTAAGAGTTCTGTAAAGATGTTATTAGTTTAGAGGCAGTTTGTTTTTTTCTACCGTGTAATGTAAAGTTTATTCGAAGTCGACAATAGACGCTAGAATTTTGAATGTTTTGCTCCTTCATTTTGATACTGTTTTCTTTCCCCAGTAGAAAATTGTTGATGACTTTCCACTTGCTTGGCCAAAAACAAATATGGATATTGTTGTAGAGAAGTGCATTCAAAATGACAATGGAGTGTTAGCAACAAATGAACAGGACAAGAGGGATGCTTTGAAATGCCACTATGAGAAATTGTTGAATACTGAGTTTTCATCGAGCTATGAAAATCTAAAAGTTGAAGAAGCCGTATCCGGTCCAGCTATAAGAATTGAGAAAGAACTGGTAAGAGAAACTGTGAGTAAGATAAAGAAGGGTAAGACTGCATGGTTTCTCAGGGACTGTTGCAGAAATGTTAAAGGCTGCAGATGAAACCGGCATTGAGATGATCACGAACTTGACAAATCAGATCATGAAAGAGGTTATCCCGAAAGACTGGGAACTTAGTACAATTGTGAATTGTTACAAGGGTAAACGAGAAGCATTCGATAGCAGTAAATACAGAGGTTTTAAGTTGATGGTGATGGATCAGGTCCTGAAAGTGATTGAAAGAATAATAAGCAGCAAATAAGAAGTTAGATAAGCATAGATGAAATTCAGTTTGATTTTATGCTTGGGTAAAGTACCACTGGTGCTATGTTTATTCTAAGACAAATGCAAGAAGAGAAATACCTTAATAAGATGAACTTGTATTTTGTTTTTGTGGATCTAGTGAAAGCTTTTGAAAGACTGCTAAGAGAGTTGTCTGATGGGCTTTGTGTAAACTGGGAGCAAATAAGTGGTTGGTGAAGGTTGTTCAAGCGATCTGCAGAAATTCTCAGTCATCTTAGAATTAAAAGCATATTTAACAACAGCTTTAATGTTAAGGTAGGAGAGCATAAGGGTTCTGTACTGAGTCTGTTGCTTTTCATTTGTGTCTGAAAAGCATGGTCCCGGGAGTTTTACATGGGTTGTCCAGAAGAGATGCTGTATGCTGATGATTTAGTATTTGCCTGTGACTTGCTTGAACTTCGCAATTCCTTGTCTACCTTCATCAAGTGACATTGATGCATCCTGAAAAATGCGCCTTCATGTCTAATCAATACACATTGACCTTCTTTACCCAAAACTTTAGCAGCACCACACCATCCTTTGTAGTTTTGTCTTCTACAGTAAACACGGTCACTTGTCACAAATCCTTCATCCGCACAAGTCCTTACGTTGGATCTCAAAGCTCTCCGAATTCTTTGCTTGATTCTGCTTCCATGAAGCTTTTTTTTGCTGCACATAGTGCATTTAAATTTATTTTAACCATATCAGTGGTTGTTGAAGTTTCCAGTGCAGGTAACCAATCATTCAAAACTGAGGGGGGGGGGGGGTGTTAATATTTGACCCAAATACAAGCTCATTTGGACTATATCCAGAATGATTCTGAAGTGCATTTTTAACATTGAAAAGTATATTACTTAGTGGAAGACTATACAGTTCAGAAATCATGATTTGCAATTTAATATACTTGCCAAAAATGCGAGAGTATTTAGTATTCTTACAGTTTTCATTGATTTGACTTAATAACAGGGGTAAATCATTTTTGACGATGTCAGCCTCAATATAATCTCTGACACCTTTTATACCCCTATTGTTACAGAAAATTTAACAGTTTCCACTAACTGCTTATCTCGGACGTTTAATGTATCAAAGAATACGTTAAATCAAAGTTCTCCAGCAACAGGTTGTGAACAAGCAGAATCCAACACTGCCATGCCCAATGTCTTTTTCATGAGACTGGACATTTTTACATTAGAATAAGAATCATTTATCAATGTTCTATAACATGAATCAGCATTAAACAAAGTAAAGTTCACTTGGTCTGAATCCACGACAGTGTTGATATTGTTTCTAGAAATGAAACTAATACAATCTCGGGCAAAATGCTTAGTCGAATTACATTTAAAACAACACAGTATCTAACCTTGTCTGTCCATAGGATTGGTTTTATATCCCCTGTAAGGTCTTTGTTCCTTAATACTTCTGTATCTATTGTAATTTACTGTTTCAACTTCTTCTTTGATATAAGGGACGGTTTTGTATTCCGTTGATGAAATATCAAAAAACACTTTTTTCAATGTATCTTTCATTGTTGCATATGTCAAGCTTGAAAACGTGGTTCTTGCTAATTTTTCCTTTTCTTCCGATACATTTGCTGCATTCAGAACAATAAAGGCCCAAACTCTTTCTGGCAGAGTAATTCCAAATTTTCTTAATTTTTTATACAAAAATTCATATAGTACTAAAAGAATCATTTATATCAACTCCGGCCACCTTTTTGTAGGAATAAAACTCCTTAAATGTCATCCCGTAAGTAAATTTTGTCTAATTTGTCTATAATTATATTCAATCCATTTGTTCCACCGATATCCGTTATCACTAAATGTCGAACACATTCTCTTATATTTTGTTGTAGTGACAAAAATACAGTCTGGCCCAGTTTCTCTTTAGATAAATCTGTAAATATAGACCATATGTCTGCATCTTGCTTCCATTCAGCATATGACTCTTCATTTAGCTAAAAATAAGTGAGTGTTTTGTAAAAGAAGCCATCTTTCTTTTAAATGTGTTTCAACTTTGCTAGACAAAATAATTTCTTATCACACGAAAGAAGACAGCTTTTGCTACCAATGTTAGTTTGCTCATAACAAAAATCTAGTCATGGACACATGTTCGTTTGTCCAAACTACCATCTTTGTTTTCCCAGCCAATGACCACAACAACAACAAGCAAGGGAGATCACTCTAAGAAAATGACACCCAAGGAACAGAACTATTATATTTCAATACAAGGGAGATAACTTAACACGTTTTACATGCTGCCATGTGTTGGGCGGCTTTTAGAAATTGACTTTAAAAAAAAACTGGTTAGGTCTTTCAAGAAACTCTCTCACCAGATCTTCCAATATTTAACTGCACAGCCTGAAATGTGGCTAATTTTCTTTGGAAGTCATTTTCCTTATTGAAGCAAGATTTTTATAAGCTGAATGCCCTTCCTGACGCCAACCCAGTGAGGTGATGGGAACCAGTGTTTTTATCAAAGCACCATCTCTAGGTGATTGCCCACCAAAGCTTAAGAACACTTTACCTGCTCTTGACTCGATGAATAAGGAGTGAATGCACCAAAATTGTGGAAATGTGGATTTATTGTATTGAGTTCACAAAAGTTTTGTGAAACGCATCAATATTTACATTGGAAATTATATGGAAATTATATGGAAGATGTTATCTGCATAAAATGTTTTTACCAATGTGTCTGGATTTTTACGGACACCCTGTTTAATAATTCTGTTTCAGAGCTGATGGATTGTTTTGCAGTAGCTGTATGGATGAGTTGACAAAGGAGTTTTACTAAACCAAATATAAACCTGTTTTTTTTAAAAATATAATTCATTAAAAATGAATGTGTTATTCCACATAAAGATCATGTTATTCCCTTTTTGTTAATATGGAGTCGACCGTATATAAATTAGTTTATGTCTAATGTCACTAAAGTTATTTTTATTTATTCAAACATAGGTGTCAGTATTTAAAAAAACAAAAACATTTTGATACTTCTATAGAATTTGAACGGAACTGTTTTTGTTTTTTAACCATAACCTAACTCTGAACTAATGCTAACTTAAGTTTTAGTTTAAGTTTGGCAAAAGTTAGCTTGGTTCGGTTCAAATTCTATAGTAGTAGTACCAACATTTTTTTTTATCATTAAGTTACAAAATAAAATATGCTAAAATATACCTTGGAGAAATTTTTACATATTAAGATGTTTAATCTCTGTTCCATAAAAATGTAGTTATCTTCACGGCAGGCAAAGATATTATTAATAGGTTGATAATGAACAACAAAAAAAAGGACAACCCAGATACAAATGAAAGGAAAATAGTAATACTGTGTAATTTACATTGGTACAGCTAGTTATAATCTATTATTATACTAAAGATGAGTTAATCAACATTTGTTTTTCTAAGGCCTTTTTTCCTATATACTTTAACACAAAATACATGCTAAAATATTCCTCAATTTTGGGATTAAGTTATTGTTGTATTTAGTTGCAATTTGATCCATTTCTTACTAAGTTTCTATCACTCTCACCCTCTCTCACTGTGTGTTGCTTACTCCCTCCCCCACTCTTATTTTATATGGTATCACTTTTTCTTTTGCACTCTCTCTGTTTATTAACAGTCGAATGTAATAAAGAAAGGAAAGACTAAAAAAAGATTGGAATAGTTCATTATAAACAAAAGAGAATATCACCACAAGTAGTAATATAATTTAAGCTTTAGAGAGAAAGAAAGAGAGGGGGGGAGATATAGTGAATTTTGTTTTATTTAAAAAAATTTAACTAGCCTTGCAAACTCATTTTTTTCCTGATTCAAACTATCTAACCCAAGCTCAGTGGGTGACCCAGCGAGACACATTTTTTTAAAATTTAATTTATATATTGTTTATTATCAAAATTATTTCTAAATGATGTTTTTTATTTTTTATTTTTGTAGGTGTGATCTGAAGGAAGATGCTACATGAAATTGAAATTACTGAATAATAATAACAACAATAGTAAAACCAATAATAACAACAACGGACCTATTTCTCTGCTCATCATGGAGTACATCACAATGGACAACTTCCATGACTTGGAACTTTATATTGAAGATTCTAAAAATCAAAGAAGCTCAATTGACATGGGACATACGCCGTTGTGTATCGCGTGTGCCAGCCTTAATGCCGAACTTGTCGAAGAAATTCTGGAAGATGGTGAATTAGACTTGAACATAAAAACGATGGATGGCAAGACGCCGCTCCACATGGTTTGCATCCCCAAAGAAAACGCGCTAAGTTTTCGGATTATCAACATGTTAATTCAAAAGGGATACGATGTCAATGCAAAGGATAAAAAGAATAAAACACCATTGTTTCTTGCCTGCAACAGCGAGAACGCAGAGCTTGTCAAAATCCTGTTAAAAGCAGGCAGTATTGTGAACACGAATACAATCAGCGGAGATACGCCTCTAAAACGGGCTTGTAAGAATGCTGAGTACCTAACGAGTCCGAGCGTGTTTCCTGTGCTCAGGATAGCCAACCAACTATTAGTTGCTGGGGCACTGGATGAGGCCACATGCTTGCCAGTCGCTGTCCAATTCGGAACTTACAAAGAAGTTAAAGAGCTCTTAAAATCAGGAATGAATGTGAATATACTGGATGATAGCGGTCGAAGTGCTCTAGGAACGGCGTGTTCCGTGCAAACTGTTGACGTAAGCGTGGTAAAACTTCTGCTCCAGCACGGTGCCGACGTGAATAAAGGTGGGGCATGGGTTAAACAGAAGCCTTTAATATTTGCATACGCTCATAATTCGTTTGCCAAAATTAAGATTCTCTTGTCATACGGAGCGTACATCACATCTGAAGAAATGACAGGACTTGTGTCGATCAGTCTTTCAAAATCTATACTTGAGAACCCAGAAGTTGTAAACCCCTACAGTGAAGAATTACTGTCATGGCGATTACTTTTGGCAGCAGGATTTACACCTACAGTCCAAGGAATATTCGGAATTTCCAGTGATTTAACCAACAAAATAAATCAGGTCAGATGATTTAATTTATTTCTCTTCTATTTTATTACAATGATAACTGGTTGCCGAAGCTATTGAGGTTGTCGAAGTTGTCTTACCTTGGTGATACCATTAGGGCATAGGGTGGAGCAGGTGCTAGTGTGATTGCAAAAGCTAAAAGTGGATGGAGTAAGTTTAGAGAACTTCTGCCATTACTAACCAGCAGAGTACTACCACTGTCGACTAATGGAAAAGTCTATCAGACATGTGTGCGTAGTGTGATGATCTATGGAAGAAAAAATATAGCCAGTGAGGATTGAGGACATGCGTTGCATGGAAGAAAATGATATGAGAATTACATGATGGATGTCTAATCCGAGTCTTTAAGAAAGGCTTAGTTCTGATGACCTCAGAGGAATATTAAATCTGGGCAGTATAGGAAGATGTGTGCAGAACAGGGGACTTTGTTGGTATGGGAGTTCTTGGGTTAGATGTAGAACAACTGAGGGAGCAGGGTCAGGGGAAAACCAAGGAAAACATGGGAGGAAGTTATACGAATGGAATTGAGAGATAAAGACCTGACCAGAGATAAGTTAGTTTAGAAGTCAATTTCTAAAAACCGTCTAACACATACTCGGGTGTAAAACGGGTATTAAACCGAACATGATGATGTTTGTTAATTGCTTTTCTCCTAATTTTTTTCCATCAAACACAAAAAATAGATGAAAAATTGATTTGTCAGATTAATTTGTTTATGGATAAATCTGATGATTAAACGGCATGTAAATTCGCTTGTTTTTATGTTTATTTGCCAAAACTTTCATTCAAATATGTCTGTTTCTTACGCTATAATTTTCCGCAATTCTAAATCCCATCTTTAGCATCTCCATAGTTGCAAGTCCAACCCTTGCATAACTAACTAAAGTAATATTTCACTATTTTTATTATCTAACATATACAGTTATCTTGTATGATTTCAAAGTCAGACCCAAATAGCATTTAACCTGACAAATCAAACTTTGCTTATGACTAGCCGTTTTCATTTGTTTTATATTTTTCTTTTGTTTGTTTTTTGCTAATGAGTCATCACTTATCAATGCCAAAGACCACTCGAGGATAAGGATTAATGAGATGGATATATTGACAGTTGAATGATGATAAATATTATGAGATGATTCAAAATGTCCAGATACTACCTATTTAAAACGGTAACCGACCCAGAAAACAGCAATTCTTACCTCTTTGTCAGAAACACCGCTCTCAAAATGAGAGAACTAAAGAACAAAATAGGGGGAAAGTGAGAGTTATGGGGCTACCGAAAATAAACCCATTGTCCAGTTTCTTCTCTCTGTATTGTTCTTCTTCTTTCTTTGTTTTTTTATGCACTTAAGGGTGACCACTTATCAAAGCCCAAAGGCCACTCAAGGATAAGGGTTAATGAATTTGTCAGGTGAACGGTGAGACAACACCTTGAGGATTTGAGACGATGGTTGAAACTGGGCAGAATCTGATTATTTAAGAGGACGGCTCAACAAGAACTTATTAACATTGGACTTGAAAACGACCATGTTGTAGTCAGCTGGGAAGCAGCCCTATTGAATTGTGTTCTACAGACAGATAGTTCTTTGAACCAAACTTTGCTTATGGAAGTTATGTTTAGTTTTAGGTGCACAGAGGAAGAAAAGAAAATTGTTTACAGTGGTTGCAGCTAGACAAATTTTTGTGAATGTTTTACAGGGGAGAACCATAGATTGTGTACTCTGTCAAGGCATGGAAGGGATGCTCTGAGCAGCACCTCCCCAGATGTGGCAACAGTACTCCATCTTAGGACGTATTTGACTCTTATATCATTCTCATATCATTTCTCTCCATGCAACACATGCCCTCAATCCTCACTGGCCACGTTTCACTTCCATACATAATCACACTGCATACACAGTGATTTTAGCTATTACCCTCAACCCACCCAACGAGCAGCAAAATCCTACTCCTTTACTGTAAAGGACCCCAGATGCCGGAAAACTTTCTACTCTAATAGCTCCTTTGAAATTCCCTCCCTGCTCTCTTAACTGTACTTACATGCAGAAATTTATATGTAATATGAACAAATATCTTGCTGCACAAATCCCCATTTAGTATTCGCCCTATTAATCTGTTCCTTAATCACAGGCTGGTGCTACCACATCAGGCTGTCTGAAAATACCGGCTTTCTGACCAAAAATGCACAAAACATTGATGTTATTGTTATTTTCTTTTCCCTTTGCAAAACTCATTCATGTTCTGCAAAGCCAAAAACAAGAATTATTTTCTTCTAAACAATCAAACCAAACACCAGGAATACAAATTTGAAGATATATAGAACTTAAAGCATAAAAACTTTTACCAAAATTACCATATTTGGCATTAAATAACCCGAAAAGGGTTGATATGCCGTAAAGCAAAACAACCAAACCTAATCTCAGTGGAAATGTGCCTTGTTTGGGTGAATAAAAGTTTAAAAGAAAAAAAAAAATATCTGTAATCTGATTGGATGGCAACAAAACAGTTGTTAGGATTTAGATATAAATTACAGGGATGTGTGTAGAGTCTTGTTGATTGACTAATCAAAATGGAGGAATTGCTCATGTTAAGATTTTGTTATCAGGATTTTGACACTGTGAGCTTGAAGTCAAGATTTTATTATGAGAGAGCTAGATAGTTGAGATTCTTACATTGCAGAGTTTGCTGACCCACAGGGACACATATGGTCTCTATTTACTTGCTTCCCCACAACGGCAGAGCTAGACACAAGGTCGGTTTTTAATGTGGGGAGAAAAAAATCTAGCTCCCCGAAAAGGGGCACTGTGCATTGGGACAAAAAATTAAATTGTCTCTATCTAGATTGATTTCTTCACTGACTGAGGACAGAAAAGATGAAGTGTAGTATCAGAACGGATACTACACTTTGCTCCCAGCAAAAAGGCCAAGGAATATTCGTGTCGTCAACATTTCTCTACCACGTTGTTGAAGCAAGTTCTACTCTGGGATGTAATACATAGTATAACATCAGCTGAAGTTTAGCTATTATTATACTAAAGCTGAGTCAGAGTTTTTTTCTTCTATACTTTAATAACACAAAATACTAGCTAAAATATACTTTAGTTCTGGGATTGAGTTATGTTTTAAAAGATTCTGTTTAAATTCATCTAATTAGCCGTAATTTGTAATTAACTGAAGTCATCCATCTCTATTAGTTATCTATGTGTTTATCTCACCCCCTCTCACTATATTGATTCAATCACTCTAATATTTGTTAACGTCTTTGTGAGGATTGAGAAAGAGTGACTCTTTTCAGCGTTGCCGTCTTTCACCACAAACATGTATGTAAATTAGATGGCAAAATAATAAGTGTCTTTAATTCTTCTATATTATCCATATGGATAATATAGAAGTAAAGAGACTGATTAATTTTAGTTATGCAAGAAGAATGTTTTAACCGGGATATCGCAGCTCATGAATTTTCGAATGAAATCAAAGTAGAATAAATAGTGGTAGTTGTTGTGACCCAACGGGTCATGGATATTCTGTTTTTTTTTGTTTTTTTTTGTCTGGATTACGAAACATCAGCTTCCAGGCATAGACCAAATTTCTCTTCGTCTCTCTGGGTATCTTGTTTCTCTCAACACCCCCACCTCTTCAACTCTCAGAATTCCATCCATTACCCACACTGTATATACCCCCAAGGGCTGTGGAATCAATCAGAGCAAATTCATTGCTTTTTAAAGTCAGTCAGTGAAAATTGTTCAACTCAAAACAAAAATGACCACCATTTTTTTTTTTTTTTTTTAATGTATTAATGAGTCACCACTTATCAAGGCTCAAAGGCCACTCGAGGATAAGGGTTAATGAGTTTGTAAGGTGGACGGTGAGACAACACCGTGAGGATTGGTAATGATGGTTGAAACTGGACAGAATTTTATTATTTAAGAGGATGGCTCAACAGGAATTTGTTAACATTGAACTTAAAAATGATCATGTTGTAGTCAGCTGGGAAGCAGCCCCGTGGTATTGTATTCCACAGACGGGAAGTTCTTGAGAAGAAACTTTGCTCATGGAAGTTCCTTTTAGTTTTAGGTACACAGAGGAAGAAAGGGAAATTATTGACAGTGGTTGTAGCTAGACAAGTTTTTGTTGTGAATATTTTACAGGGTGGAACCATAGCTATGCATAGATTGGAACTCAATCTTAATCATAATACAAAAATTTTGTTATTTATTTGTTTTGGACATTTTTCATCATGTATCAAATTTCTCTATCTAATAGAATTCTTTCAGTTTCGTTGATGAAAAAAAAAACAGCAAAAAGTTGAAAGTATAAAGCCTTGAAAATCATGCTTTTCCATTTTCAAATCAAAATGCTATAAATAGTATATACAGTGACGTCTTTGATGGTCCAGGCATGCAGCTCCCTACCTTTCTCGCGATTGACTAACCCTCTTTTAAAACCTTGCTCAGAATTGCTGTGAGCTGACTGCTATAGTTCGAGATATGCTGCAGGCAGATAAGAAGCGGGCTCAACCGATCAGAGTGCACACCATTGCAAGTACAATTTAAGTATATAGTATACGTAAGTTATTACTAGTGGAAGACAAAAATTTATTAGGTTGAGGCTGGATCTTTTAAAATGCTAGGAGTTGAGCATTTGGGCTATAAATTCCACAGCTCTGAGAATCTGCAAGTTCGTTTGTTTTTTTTTCTATTCACAGAATAAATATCATTGTATTGGGATTATTCATTTTTAAATTAATTGTCCAAATGACCATTTCAGTCCCCTGTAAATAGAATTTTAACAGGTTTGAATAGAATGTTAGCTGGTTTAGATAGAATGTTAACCGGTTTAATTTTTCTTGTGAACTATATAGAACTATATAGAAAATTATTTTACCAACCAAAATTGTCATTTTTTAAAAATTTGTGACTGCAATGTGAATATCATATTGGCTTTATATTTGTAAAAGTAATATAAATACCATCATATCAAATGTGTAACTTCAATTTTCAGTAATTATTCAGGATGGTAAACCTAAATTGAAATGTCCATTCCAGTTTAGGTTTTTCATCCTGAATAATTACTGAAAATTGAAGTTACACATTTGATATGATAGGCTTTGAAAACTTAATTTTATGAAGTTAAGTCCTACTAACTGGGGTTTAAATGTCATTCAAATAAAAGGTAACAAAATTTTTTAATCAGGGTTTTAATCAGGGTTTTGTGGCACTGTTTGTGAAACTGGTTTCGCGGCCAGAATTATGCCCCTTGGTAGAAAAAAAAATCGTCAGATCCCAAATCTCATTGAGCACAGAATTTTGGTTAAGAACTTTCGTGCTAAATGTGGTGGAGAATTAAGACTAGATTTTGTAGGATCTGAGCATGTCCTCTAACAGTAAAGATGCCATGAGAAAATGTAAGTCTTTGCTTATTACTTCGCACATGTTTTCTTTTTATCTTTTAAAGGAATGATTGGTGCATTCTTCTATTATTTGGGAACGATGTATCTTGTATGTAGTCTTGTCTTATGCTATAGGTAGAAGGAAGCAGTTAGCAGGAAGAGAGTTCCACAAGCGTGCAGTTCTTGGAAAGAAGTTACTGGAATATGAAGATGTATTATAATGAGTTATCTGACCAACAAATTGATGAAGACCACTAGACCAACGAGTCAAACAAGCTGGAAAAAAGGAAGCCGGGGATAAATCAGACAATTCTGAAGAACACATGCGATAATAGTACTTGTAGAAGAGACTGAGACTAGCAACATCACGTGTGTGTGAGAGACTGAGACTAGTAACATCACGTATGTGTGAGAGAAGGTGCAGAGAAGAAGAATGTTAACCACAGCTTTTTTATTTTATTACCAATGCATGCATATTTTCCAAGTAATACACGGAATCCTTAGCAGCACTTCACATGTTTATAGGATTCATTTGAATTCTCTACACACGCGCTGCTAATCTTGATAGAATAAAAATAGCAAATATTCATATTCTTCAATACTTCATACTTAAGATGGACTGTCTAATAAAGACGTAAAATAATGTTAGATTCAAAAAAAGAGAAATTGCTTGCTGAAATCGTTTTATTTTATTTTTACCATTCTTATGTCAGAACAAGATTAAATCTGGACAGTATAGGAAGATGTACGCAGAACAGGAGACTTCGCCATGGTGAAAGAATGGATGAGAGTTCTTGTGTCAGTAGATGTCGAACAGTTGAGGTAGCAGGTTCAGTTCACAGGGGAAAGCCAAGGAAAACTTGGGAGGAAAAGATAATAATGGACTTGAGAGAAAGAGGGATAAATAAGGATCTGATCAGAGATAGTTTAGTTGGAAGTCAATTTCTAAAAGCCGTCCAACACATGCCAGCATTAAACTGAATATGATGATTATGATGATGATCTCATTTACGGTCATAGACAAACTATTAATAAATGAAATGTTTTTGTCCCTCACAACTTTTTAATTTTTTTTTTACTTTCCGACATGGGCACTGGTGTCAACTAATACATGGCAATTCTTGACAGCCGTCACACATGTCAAGAATTCAATTTCTCTACCCACGCGTTGCTGAATTTGATGAAATAGAATATCAAATATTCTAATTCTTCAACTCTTTAAGGATCCGATTATGATAATTAAAAAAAAAGATAGAGACAGGTATGACCCCTAAGTATATACCAAATTTCATGTTCTAAGGTCTAATGGCCTAAAAGTAATTAGTAAACGCACAAATGAATCACACGTATTTACATATCTTTTTGTTTTTGTATACTAATGGTAGAGGATAAGGGTTAATAGGATTTTCAATTGGTTAATCGAACAGTACTTATGACACGATTGAGAACTATGATTGCATTGAGGTTTTTCGGGGTTTTTTTTTTTTTTAACTAAAGTCGCCTTAAACAAGGCAAGTTGCCACTGTAGACGTAAGGGGCTACTGAGAATTAGGGTGAGAGTTTAGGTGGTCATCCTAAATTGGGAGCTGTGCAGCGAGTTGTAATGGGCCAGAAGCAGGCAATGTTACTGGGTTTATTACAGTGGGAAGAACATGAACTCTGGGAGAGAAGAGGGATAAAGTCCAGGGGTGCTTATTGGTAGAAGCATATTTCTTGCACGACAATAACTTTGCATCGCATTTAAATTATAAAGGAGTTGAGGTATTAGGAAGGAAGAAAAATGTTCTTCTCTTCCCTAGATAGGAACTAACATTGATTGACTGCCCGTTTGCATTTGAGTAGGAAGGTTAATTTCAATATTTCTAATGCACAAATTTGAAAGAAGCGAGATACGATTTTATTAAATCTGAGGCAAGGTTATTTATGTCCCTCCCACGGTGGAAGATGTGACACAAGGTTGGGAAAGTGGGATTTGAAAAGCCAGCGCCCTAGAGGAAGAACATTCTGACCGAACAAAAAATGCCTGAGCAGCCCCGTCAGCATTCCCAAGGTAAAGCTTGGGAGGGTGGACCTCCTAGAACTGCACAAGACCATACCTCAGTTTGAACAAATACCTCAGTTTGAACAAATACCTCAACAATGGCCTAGACTCTTCTGGTCTGATTTTCGTATGAAATAACTCCGGAGGATTAAATCTGAGGAAAGTATTGATCGCAGAAATGTTTTCCTGTTGGCTGCAGAAAGAGTCCCTAAGGCACACGTGTGCTGTAGCGGTGTGTCTGAGATGTCTGTTTAGATGATAAAAGGGCTAAAAGTTGTTTCATAATTGATTTTGTTGGTTTCATATGTTTATCTCCATTAATAAAGCTATCAGACAAGATCTTGTCACTGTGCATGTGTTTCTTGTCTATATGTAACTTTGGTAAATACACTGAATTATTTTTTAGTATTTATTTATATTTTATACCTCTTTGGGCATCTCATTTGCAATTGATTACAGTTTTTATTACTTTTGAATTAAAAGTTTTCCTTTTCTAATTAAAGTTTACACACACACACACACACACACACTCATATATAGGTTTCTCAGGAGAGAACTTTAATGCCTATTAGACACTTTCCTCGAGTGTCTAAGGTTTCTCTATAAAAGGGTTATTCAGAACAATCTGCCATTAGGTACTTCCTCCTACAAGTAAACTAAATATTCAAAATAACATAGTATTCGCAGCCCAAATAAGATCACTTCAGTATGGCTACCACATACTGGCTTATACGAGGAATGGTGCATCTTCTAGTGATGTTGCCTATAGTAACAGCATTAAGCTGGATACTCCACCAGACTAAATGAATTCCTGTCCTGGAATCCGGTAATACCAAGAGACTACAAGAAAGAAATACTATAGAATAGTTAACTGATCAATTGGGGAGAGGAAAATTAATATTAAATAACTTCTTTACTAACTCAACGTTTCAGAAGTAAAGAAGAGCCTTAATGGAATATTCGAATATCTAGTATTTCATATAGAGATCAAGTGTTAGCCCCAGGAAGAGGCTCCTTGATTTCTGAGAACTTCCATTGAAGTAAAATGAAAAAGAAAGAGGTGTCCTAGAAGGCTATCACAATGCAAGAAGTAGAAATATGACGATGTTGAGAGGACAAAAAGTGAAGTAGCAATACACATGAAAACATTTTAATTGCTTAAAATATCTCAATAATGGCATATATAGAAAGAACTTGATGATCTAAGAAAGAATCTTTTTAAATTTTTTAAATCTGACTAAAAATAAGGAAGTTATGACTATTTTTGTGCCTCGCACAATTGGATATTTTCCCCTCTTTAAGACCATATGCATTTCGTCACATTTTTTACACTAATTTTTCAGTAAAAATGTTATATCTTTGTTAAAATACAAGATTTAGCAATAAAATTTACCATATAAGTGTATTTTTGTACAAGGAATCAGAATGTGCCACTGAAAATCTTCAGAAATGAATGGTTTCCAAGTAATCTGCACTAAGTGCACATAAATATGCTGCAATACCTAAAAAATACCATGTATCCATTAAAAGAAAGAAGTTAGAAAACTCAAAGTTGAATTGTAATACATTTTATGTACAAGAAACTAAAATCTAATATTAGGACTGTTTAAAAATGAATATATTGCAAGATTTCTTTGGCATTATTGTAAATTAACACCTTCCGCTAACTCACCCCCTTGCGTCTCCAAAATATGAGATTCTACTTTTTTTATTTAGGCAATTACATGTTAACACCCTGAAAAACTTGTCAGAAAGAAAGAAACAAAAATAATTATTTTAGAATTTAGAGTGGGGATTAGTTTCACATACATTAAATATAAATTATTCCCTCATTTCAAGGCCATTCTAGCGTTTTAGGACAGTTAATTATTTTTTCTATGGGAGATAAATCCTGTGAATTTTTCTTGTTTTTTTTTCTTTCTTTTTTTGTTTTTTTTAGACGATTATGTGTGGTTTTAATGGGCTTTTTGTAGGATTAGGGCTTGCCACTCGGACTTAGTGTTAGTGATAAGGTTAAGGAAGGGGTTTTGTTTTAGATGGAGGTTGCCATTCGGAATTAGTGTTAGGGTTAAGGGAGTTTTTTAGGGGGTGGCTTGCCACTCATATTTAAGGTTAATGGTACGATACGTTCAAGAAGGCATTTTTAGGAGGTGGGCTTGTTAGTCGTACCTAGAGTTAGTGGTAGAGTAATTATTTATTTTATAAATTTCACTAAAAGGCAAGAATGGCCGGAAAATCGGAGATCATTTTACATAAAATTTATATGCGAAACTGATCCCCCACTCTAAATTCTAAATTTTTTTTTTTTCGCCAAGACTTTTAGGGTGTTTACACGTAATCGCCTAAAAAAGTAGAATCTTATTTTTTTTTTTAAATTGGCAACTAAAAAGTCATTACTACTAGAAGTTCGAAAGTTGAGTGAAAACCAGTATTTCTTGAAGTATTTTTTATAAAAGAACCAAATAGGATTAACTTTTTTAAGCACAAAAAGTATTTTTGTCTTATTTTTACAAAGCTGTACAAGACTAGGTTATATTAGCTGCTGCTTATTGATTGTTATATAAGCAATACTAGCAGCCATTGTTGACTTTCGCTCAAAAAAAGGACAATATTTTTTCGGATAAGGTAATTTAAAATTACTACTACGGAAAGACTAAACAACATACAATTATAATTTTAATGCATAAAAAGATAAAAGATTAATTTATTTACTAGTTGGGTACGAAAAATGTAACAACATTTTCTATATTCATATTTTCAAATTTTTCAAATTCGTTCTAGAATGAAAATAAACAAAAATCGCCTCGTGTTTATAGCTGTTGACTATTGCTGCTACTACTACTAATACAGTCAGTTTTTCAAACTATAAATAGAAAACGTTTTTTTTTGTTTTTTTTCGGATAGGGTCATGAAATATTATTACTACCAAAAGAGAACACATATATACAATTATAATTTTAATGCATAAAAAAGTAAAAAGTTTGATTTACTTATTAATTGGGCGACGGAAATGTATTTTTTAAAAATGTTCAACCGACGTCGTGTTGAAGGTTTATTTTTAAAATTTCAAAAAAATGAATGAGCCGAATTACTTCGTACACCGACAAACATTAAAAGTGATGCTTTCCCTGATTAGTTTCCAAATTTCAGGACGAAATTCCACACAGAGCAATGGTACGAGACTTTTAAACGAATGGGGGGGGGGGGTAAAAAATAAGTGACGTAAATTGCCGAAAATAGTGTTAACATTTTTTTGCCTTTATTTGCTCAAAACTCTTAAAAATATATAATGTATATTATTATTCATGAATGCACCTGAAAGGATATTCATTTCCTAACAAAATAATGGTATTTTGAGCAGTTAAAGTGCTTTAGTTTTTAAGATATGACTATTTTAATAGAACTACCCTTAAATCTGTGATTATCCAAACAGTTTTCTGGTCGATGTGTATTGCTAAGTGAAGTGATTTTTTTTTTAATTTATTTTTTTTGTAAATCTTACATAATAATATTATGTAACACGGTTACACACATTAGATCACTGTGTAGAAGTTGTGACTAAATCTTATGTGTCCCCATGTTCTATAATTTTATTATGTAAGATTTACAAAAATAAAAATTTTTGTTTTCCTTCTCAACACCGCACCGGCATATTTCCACTTCTTGCATGTTGACAGCCTTCTACGACCCCTTATATATATATATATATAAGTTATGAAAATATATTTATGGCAATTTTTACAATTATATTTTCATAACTTACTACCTAGCTCTACTCATGTATTAAGCATTGTTGAAGTAAATACTGAAAATTGACTCATAATCTCCTTATAAAATTTTATGTGGATACATGAAATAATTATATATATATGTTCAGTTTTTCATAAAAGTAGTATATTAGTAGTTTTTCATAAAGATAGTATATTCAATCAATTTTTACGAAAAAATACATTTTTTGTGCCCCAAAGAAAATAGTCTAGAGGATTTCAGTCTGGAGAGTTTGGTCAAAGCTGACATCTAAGAAAAGTCCTGGCTGGGGTTTTCCATGTCATATGTGCAGATCTTGTCGGAACACATAAGGCCTACTTCCTGCCATGTCTTCAATCCAGGACATCACCAGTCCCCAGAAACTTTGTGGCATGCATTCTTGTTAAACTTCAGAAATGAGGGGCTATCACATGTCTCTTCACTTCTGACCACACTAAAACCGTGATGTAGATATGCAACTTTTTTTAATGATCCTTGGAACATAACGTGAGTTAACTGCTAACCATTTGTAACCAGTTGTAAAAATTGTTTTTTTTTTTTTTGCTCATCCCAGTACAGACGGCATGCTCTGCTATCTTCCTTCTCCACTCTTCAGGCCACTTATATTCGTCTAATCAGTCTGAATTCTGCATTCTTTTGAAGCTTGGTACAATCTGAAAAAGAAAAGTAATGTTAATTAAAATCATGAAGGGTTTTTTTTTATTATTGGTTGAAACATTTAAAATCTGCACTTTGTATATGTATGCATATATATCAATTTACTGTGTATATATTCCTGCATTAGATGTGAACAAATTCTCAAGTGTGACAAAAATTCCTGAGTTCGACAAGGTACACCTGAAGAAGGTTGAAAGTTGAAGGTTACATCAGACAAAACGTTTCGAGAATAACATCCAAGATAAAAAAAGTAGTTTGAATAATACAAATAACACAAATTATCAATTCTCATTTTTAAAATGTTTACTAATGTCGTAAGTGAACACATAGAAACGCACTTTTTTTTTTCTCTTCATTTCAAATTTCATAAAAGAAAAATGAATTCTCAGGAAAACATTTTCATTAATCTACATTTGATTGATAATGTCTGTGTGTGTGTGTGTATATATGTGTGTATATGTATATATAGGCAAGTTTAAGGATGAGAATAAAAGTTGTTACTTTTCACCCTTCCCCTTTTTTTCAAACCTTATTAAACTTTCCTTACACTAAATTTAAACAAACATACATAACACTCTAAGCAAATAACGCGTCCAAACAAGAGTGACACGTGATTTCACATTTCCGAAACAGATGACAACAGAAGCTAAAGAGAGCCGAATGGCTAAGTCCTTCTGTGCTTGAAACCGATGGTACGAATGTTGTACTAATTTTTCTGTACCAAAATAAATAAATATTACGCTCTTAATTTAAAATTTTTAAGTTTAATTCTCAATAGATCGAGCACTGATGGGATTTTTCCTGCTATATTACAAAGAAGTTATATATATGTATTATATATATATATATACATATAATGGCTGTTGTTAGACAAAAATGACTATCACTGTCAGAATCTACAGTTTAGTCGGTGTGAGAATCAATGTTGAAATGGGATTGTGTAGCTTTTTTTTTCATAGCGTTTTTACTGCAATGCCTACAGGGGAACTTTTTTCTAATATAATAATACACGCTGTGTGTCTTTTTCAATTTCACTCTATATAAATAGCTATCGCTTTTCCTGTAACACTAAGGGAAGTAATTCAGTATATATTCAGGCAAACACTAGTACCAATCAGCAGCAGCTGACTGCAGTATTAGTATTGTTTGTAAACAAAAAAATACCTGGTTTTTTTTTTCCAAGTGACTTTAATGAAAAGAAGTTGTTGGGAAGCAATATATTAAAAAGAAAAAAAAAAAAGTATGCCACCATTTTTTAAATTATAGGCAGACGAGTAACTAAATTTTCCTTTCTTTTCATTTCAGGTGCAGATGTGCAGCAGTTATCATTACATTTCACCTTGGATCAAATCTCTCATCTTTCCTGTTCGTAACCTGAAAGAATGGTGCCGAATATCAATCCGTCGAAGCCTTCGGCCTTGCATTGACGACAGTATTAATCAGTTGGAAATCCCTGTTGAACTCCGACACTTTTTATCATTCAAAGATTTATTTGACACACGATGAGCTGATAACAGTCAAAGAAATTGTAATAAAAAGATATATATATATAAATAATAATAATAATAATAATGCTTAGGTTTTATTTCCTATTCTTTTGCTATCAGTTTTGCAAAATATCCAAGACAATCATGAATATTTATTCAACTGATTTGGTTCCCTCGACAATTTTTGTAAGTCTTTGAGCAAATTGATTGGACTAATAAAGCTAGCATATCTGAACATTTCTGACCAGTATGTTGTTTTTAAAGGTTAAATAAAAGTATCAAATTAAAAAAAAAAAATCAAAAAAATCTATATATCTTTTATTTCTTTGTTTATTTTTTCACTATTTTGATTTTGTGATATTTTTTAATTTTATGTTTCGGAATTATTTTAGATAGAAATTGATGATTATTTGGACCTTGGATTATTTGGATTACTAACATCCAAGACAAAAACAGTTGTCTGAATAATCCAAAAATATTCTTCCAAATTTACTCTCTGAAACTTGATTATATAATTGAATTTGAGATTTTACTTTTGTAAGAGATAACTTCAGAATATTCCTACAGTTACTTCAAACCAATTTGTCTTATGTCCATTAATAACCACAGTACATCCTTTATACTCACTCCTTGAAAGGTGTTAGTACAATACCTGGGTATGTCAACTTCCATCTTTACCTAGCTTCTACTACTTTATAACTACTACAGGGAAAGTGAAGTGCTCTTTAGCCTTGGTGGATAATCATCTAGAGATGTTGTCTCGATAAAAATACTGGTCCCCAATCACCTCACTGGAAGGAAAGGCATTCAGTCTATAAAAACTTTGCCTTGAGTAAGGAAATGTCTTCCAAAGAAAATTTGACTAATTTCAGGCTGTGCAATTTAAATAAAGATCTGGTCAAAGATATATTAGTTTGGAAGTCAATTTCTAAAAGACATTCAACACATGCTAGCATGTAAAACGGACATTAAATCGAATATGATGATGATTATGATGATGACTTAACTAAAGCGTTCTAAAAAAAAAAAGAGGTAATTATATAATAAGGGAAGTTACTCTTGATAAACTTATTACAACTTATTTTATTTTTTGTAGTGATGAACAGGATACAGCTCATATTCTGATTTCCATAATAAACCAATATAATGGCCGAACGGACCAAAAGCTGCATGTCTCTAACCGATACTATCCCGAACAAACATCTGTTATTGCGAATAACTCTTTAGCAACAAATGGCATGGGCGCGAGAGACAGGTGAATCATCCATGACTGATCATTTGTAACCAGGAGATCAACAGTTCGAATAAGCTTCACTGCATCTTATTTTTTAATATTTAAAACTACAGCCCATTACATCTCTTGCCATTCGAGGCTTTTATATACAGTAGAAGCGATTCTTTGTCGTTTACTTCGGGGAAATCAGATTTACCCATTACACATGTATAATTTTTTTCATCCATTTTTATAAATTTAAGACAAGTAACATTGTTTATCTGTATTTTTGCTGAAATATTTAAAAGTCTTCTTTATTTTTATTACTTATTATTTATTGCTATTATTTTAGATTTTTGAAAATGATCTTTGATACAATGGTACCATTGTATCAAAGATTATACTGAGACCATTTGGTTGCTCTATATTTTTATTTTATTTTTCTAATTTAAATTTTTATTCATTAATTTTTCGTCCATTTGGCATAAATATGGTTACAAGAGATATATAGTATGATACTCTGACAGTAGTGTTGGTGATGCTAGGAGCACTGGTGACAATGCAATTGGACAATTAAAAATTAGCTCCAGATTCATTGGGAAGTTTACTCATTCAGCTCCAGGTGTGAGTTATTGTAATGGTAAATGTTTGCATTTACTCTATTCAAAGCGGCCATGATGGCTGGCAGCATTTGCCAGAGTTATAAGGCACATGACTGGGATAAGGATTATATGCTGATACATGATTTGCGTATTAGGAGACCTTCCTTAAAAGGCAGAGTGCAGTGATGACAAACATAGCGGTCACAAGCAAGCACTGAGTGACAGAGCTGAAACGTTATTTGGAAGTGAAATTGTTAGGTGGTGAAGTGGAATTATTTGGAGAAGAAAGAGAAACAAATGGCTGACAAACTAGAGTTATCCATACTAAAGAATGACCCCCCTCCCTCTTCATGAAGCTCCAGCCCCTTCCTGACTCAAAAGCATTGTAGGTTTAGTAAAGGACACTAAACTACCTGAAAACAGGAATGAGGTGATCAAAAGATACTATGGCAAAATGGAACTACAAAATGGACCCAATCATTTGTGAATGCGGAGCGGAAGACCATACGATGCACCACTTCTTTCTCTGCCCTCGACTGCTCAACCAGTGAAGCTTGAACAATCTCTCGTAATTCAATAATAATGCAAAGGACTGTGTGAAGACGTGGTAAAATTCAGAGACGGAAAGAATTTAAAAGATGACTTTAAAATGGTAGCCTAAATAGTTGTGATTTGTAAAGTGAGAAAATACCTAAAAATGTCTTGCACTAAACAGTTTTAGCAATCGACAAGTTAATCTGAAATAAAGCCAGATATCCCACTAACCTATTTTATCTGAAAAGTAACATTTATCAAGATAAACGTTATGAGGTCGTTGATATTAAATTTTTCAGCCTAACAAAAATTACCTCCCTTTAAGAAAAATTAATTTTTATTTGTGTCATGAGTTGTTTCCCTTTAAATTTTGACATTTTTGCTTGAATTTAAAAACTTTTTGCTTTTCTCTGATTTAAATCTTTCAAAGAATATATTTAATATTTTTTTAAATGATAAATTAGCTATAACTTTATATATATTATAGAAAGAATTCATTGGATCAACTCCTATGACCATGACCGTACAAAAATTACTAGCAAATATATGTTCCCTCTAGGAGGATATCATGATGAACGAACTACATTAACTACCCCAAAGGGGGGGGGGGGGTAATAACTGAGAGGATGATATAACGAACATATACTACACTAATCCTTAAAGGAAAACGTAATGCCTGGTAGGATAATATCATGACAACTGAACAGGTACTACAATAACCCCTCTAAAATAGAAGCGGTAATACCTGGGAGGATCTCCCAATAAAAGCAGAAGGTGATTCCTGCAAGTATGGTATCATGGCAACAAAAACGATACCACACTACCCCTCCCCAAAAAGAGAAGGTAGTCCCTGGGAAGATGGTCTCATGACAAAAGAACAGATCCAAGATTAACCCTTTGTCACAGGGGGATGTAATACTTTGGAAGATCCCCCCCCCCCCCTTAAAAAGGAGGAGGTACTACCTGGGAGGACAGTCTTATGACAACATAACCGATACTACACTACCCACCCTCTATTAAAAGATAATATAATAACAGGTTAAATCTATTGGGTTTTTGGGGGAGGGGGGGGGGTCATTCATTTATAAATGCTGAGTCATAAAAACAATTTTTTATAGTTTTTTGGCTAAGACCCCACTCCCTATTTTAATCCAATGAATTTCTGTAAATAAATGTATTTATGAAAAACAAATTTTTATTTTTCAACAATTTGGGATATTTTAAGTAGGATGGCCCCTGACAGTAAATGTGGTATTGTGGTGACAGATGATTCTAGCTAAGAATAGGATAAACATTTTTATAACTTTTGACCAAAGATGACTAACGATCTCCATTTTCCACACACTTTTGATGACCTTGTGCCTAATTTGTTCAGAATGTAAATTTTTATATTTTGTGCAAATAAATAATTTAAAGTGTAGTATCTGTTCTCAACATCTCTTTTACTATCGACGAAACTATGGCTTCAAACAATCATTGAATTCAAACTCGATAACAAAATAATACGGCGTCGTTAACAGAGAGAGAGAAAAGTAGAGACACAAACAGAGAGAGAGGGAGATGGATTAGTTTATTTTCTTAAGTAAAACTTATCTCGCGTTTTTTTTTTTTTTAACTTTACTCGGGTATTTTTTCTTTAAGTAAAGATTTAACTCGCGTATTTGTTTATTTTTGTTGTAAGTTTCACCTCGATTAGTTCTTTCGGTGTTTACAGTAAGATTTACCTCGTGTGTGACAACAGTGGGAAATCAATTATTATTGATAAAAATAAATTACTATTCCCCCGGGCAATACCGGGTAGCCCTGCTAGTTTAAAAAAACTTTTCAAACACAAAACATTATGGTAGTATAAAACAATATTTTGTTATATTAAAATAAAAATAAAATTTTTTAAAAATCATTGAATTAAAAGACAATAATAAATGATAGTTAATTAATAAAATTAACTTTTTCAAAAACTTATATGCAAATTAGTTAACCTTGCGAATCTGATATTGCATCTACATGAACAATATATAAAAAAAGATGGTGCATCTATTTAATAAGTTGATTTAACTGAGAATAGACCATTTGACTTTACCCTCCGTGCGAGAAATGGGCTCAACTTTCGCATTTATTCATTTAGATATAAAACCGTTAAAAATCTTATCAATATATTTGAACTTAATTAATTTATATTAATTCATCGACTGTTTATCCATATTACAGCTTTTCAGTGTAGTTAGACAGACAAGCCTTTCAAGTCAGGATCGAAACTCAACTATTTTTTGAAAGCATGCGCTTATATATATGTAGTCATGTTTTTATTTGTTTCTTTTCCCATATCGTCCGGGGACGTCCTCGGGGCGGTCAAATAGATACTCTATCTGTCCGAACTTTTCTGTGGGCATGATAGAACTTGGTAGTACCTATATCCTCTCCAGGCCACATACAGCACCTGGTGTTCCCAAATGGTCACCCATTTAGTACTGACCAGGCTCAACGTTGCTTAACTTTGGTGACCTAACAGGAACCGGTGTGTCAATATAACTATGCCGTGTGTGTGTGTGTATATGTATATATATGTATGTATATGTATATATTAGTAGAAATTATTGGGGATCCAACAATAAAAAAGTGTATATTAAAAAATGCTAATTAGAATCAACCACTGCCTGAAGAAGGTCATGCAATCAGACACACATTTAGTGAACATGGAAAAATAAATTTAAAAAACTTTGATCTTCCATTTACATTTATATATAAAATAAAATATACTCAAAATGCGGCATCATATGTATAAATGCTGTTAATTCGGTAGATTCATTTATCGATTAATGCCAGGTGTGAAGAATGGGTGCTTCTGCTGTTTCACTATGACAATAAATTATTTAAAGAAATGTATAAACTTTGTTATATACTTAGGTGTTAGCTGAAAATAAGATTGTACAGCTTTTTGTAATAGTGAGATTCCAAAAGATTGAGAGTTTAGCTATATCCAAAACCTCTTCAAGGACAAGAAGGAGGCCCTTGACCATGGCAACTAGTGTGGCCTTAAGCTTACTGACCATGTAATAAAACTGCTTGAGCATATATTGGACACTCACATCTGTGAGATAGTGAACATCAACGAAATGCAGTTCAGTTTTGTGCTAGGCAAAAGCACCTCGGATATCGTTTTCATTACGCGTCAACTGCAGGAAAAATGCATTTCTTCCAAGGGGGTCTCTCTACTTTGGATTTGTTGACTTCGAGAAGGCATTTGACTGCATGCCTAGGAAAATGCTCTGGTGGACAATGAGAAGTCATGATGTGGAGGAATGGACTGTTCGTATTGTCAAGGGCATGTATGCAAATGCTCGTAGTCGTGTTTGTGTTAATTGCTACTACAGCTATGAGTTTATCAGGGCTCAGTACTTAGCCCACTTCTTCTTGAGTGAGTTTTATTTGGGTGTCCCATGGGAGTTTCTGTATGCAGACGCACGTCATTATTGTAGATTCCCTGGATGACATGTTGGTTGTGGTTGTGAATGTGCTATCACTGCTCTCTGCTGTTTTGCTTGGAAGTTGCGGGAAGCTGCTGTCAATCCTTACGTCTAGGCACATTTCCTTAAAGATTCATGGCAAAAGTTTTTCAGCCTCTGTTTGTTCTGCCATCCTGCATGGCAGTGAGACAAGTGCAACAGCTTCTGCATTGTGTCATGATCAGGTGAATGTGTGACAGCAAACTGGAGGAAAAGACCCTTTAAACTGTGCTTTATCAGAAACTTGGTATCTTGGATGCCTTATGCGCTCAGTGTCTCAGGTGGTTTGACTATCTACAGTGCGCACTTCTTGCATGAACTCTATAGCACACAGTCAATATGGATACTGCAGTCACTAGGGACTGTGGTAGACCTGGCTTGAGTACGTCGTTAGAAGTGCTTTCACTGATATCAATACTTTGGATCGGACTATTTGGAGAGCAGATGTAACACGTTGCCTGGTGTTGCCCACCCCAGAGTTTGGGACACTCGCAGCATCTTAAATACCAAAACCAGATGATAGTGATGATAATGATTATCATCATCATACTATACAATAATTTTCTCAGCCACCGATACTTTCAGTTTCACAGATAACAGAAAATTTCATCTGATAGGCTGAAACTACAACATGTATGCCATTCCCCAGTCAATGACTATGTCATGAGTATTTGATATTTTGTCACTCTTCGGTACCTCAGGACTGACTTTCACTCCAGATCTAAAATGGAAGACTTATATCAAGTTTGTTGTTAAAGGTTGCTGGAAAAATGTTTGGATCATTTTACTGCCCAGAAAGTACTTGACTCCTGATGCAATCTTCTATCTCTATAAAAGTCAGATACTTCCTAAGATGGAGTACTGTTGCCACATCTTGGGAAGTGCCATTCAGAGAATCCTTTCCTGCCTTGACAGAGTACAAAACCGACTTCTAAATATAATGAGCGATGTTCTCTTCTCTTTCCTTACGGCCTCTTTCTCACAGAAGAAATATTGCTACTCTTTCTCTACTTTATCGTTATTTTCATGGAAAGTGCTCGACTGAGCTCCAATCTATGGTTCTCCCTTGTAAGACATTCACAGCAAAAACTTTCCTTTCTTTCTTTGCGTGCCTGACATCAAACAGAACTCTCATGAAAAGAGTTTCTTTCCAATAAATTCCAATTTGTGGAACACATTAACATGGGACTGCTCCCTTACAGACTCCAACATGGTTATCTTCAAATCAAATGTCAATAAATACTTGTCATAACACATCCTCATAAGTAATCAAATTTTGTTCATTCCATTCTTCAGTTTTCATCCTTACATAATATTCTTGAGATCACTCAACTGACATCTATCCATCTCGTTAACCTTTATTCTCAAGTGGCTTTTGGCCCTAATGAGTGATGACTCATTAGTAATTTAAAAAAAACATTAGTGTCTTTGATATGCAAGCTAATCCAGTACATTACATCTTATAAAAATCTGAGATCTAGTGGTTGAATTTCGTTACAAAATGGTGACATCTACCATGAAGCAAACCAATGAAAGAAAATAAGTAACTACATGGAACTGAGTGTTGATTTTGAAGCACTTTAATTTTCAGGGCGTTTCAGCATTTCAAGTTTCAGTACCCTCAATATGTAGGTCAACTACCGGTTATGACCAGTTGTTTAATTTGGTTAGTTCTAAAAAGTAGTCGTCGCCTCATGGGTCAATTCTGGATTGTAATGTCACCAGTATACCACGATGTGTGGATTAGTCAAATTACAGTGTCAATCGAATGCACTGTCCAAAACACAGGAAGTACAAATTCACATGATGCTTACTCAGTCAAGCTAAAGCTTCTGCACAAATCCTTGCCAGATTTTTCCAATCAGCAGTTACTATTAAATTGCTATGTGGACGAACTACTCACGTGCACAAAGGCTGCTCCTGCTGATGAGAAACTCTGAATTTTTCATTTTGATTTTAATAAATAATATTCTTTTTTTACAGACTCCACTTTTTTACTTGGTTTTTAAAGTGAGTTTATAAATGAATTTCAATTAATATTTGTATGAATTGTCTTTGTCATTAATTGATATTACTTGACCTCTACGAATTTTGGTGACCCAATGTCAAAGGTCTACTACAGCATATATTTTGTAAAGAAATAGTCTATAAAGGGTGTACGAGGCAGTTTAATGTGGAAAATGAAAGTGAGATAAACTTAGAAGTTAAGTATGTAAGAGCATTAACACATTCATTGTTTCTTGTTTGTGAAAACAAGCTCAGGTTTAACCTTCACCTTTTTTCAGCAGTACTTGTATTGCATGCAGCTAAGTTTTAGATTTTATTTTTTTTACAATATGTACAAGTTTTGGTTGTCTGTGGCGTGTATTAACCATTATACATCTGTTGTCGTTGTCGGGAACCCATTCTCTTGATTGTCTGTGGATACAATCACTCGGATGCCGATGATTAGTTTTTAAGAATGTTTATTAATCAGAAAAGAACAGTCACAGAGAAAACGAGAGAGAAAAACTGTTGTTTTAAAGAGACGGGTTACTTGCGTGCACGCAAACGAGAGAGAGAGAAGCCGCTGTTTTAAAATGACGGGTTACTTGCATGTGCGCATGCAAGAGAGAAAGATAGACAGATAGATAGCTTTTCCTGTTACACCTAGCTACATTGTATGCCCGCCCCCATTGGGGACGGCACCTTTTACGTGTTCTCTTTGCTTGAAGTGTTGCCAGGAAGAAGCAGAATTATTTCTGCCCAGAAGTTATGTGATTTCGTCAACTTTTGTTGTTTCTGAGGTCACCTCTGACCTCTAGGTGTCACTCATACTTTTCTATTCAAATAACTGATTTCATTATGTAACAAATAGAGAACATTGTTTTTACTAGTAATACTTTTTCAGTGTTTGGTAGTTTAGTATTGCTTTGACGTCATAGACAAACATACATTTCTGTGCGGTAATCTTCCTTGTTTTGAAGATGGTTTGGAATTGGTGAAACTAAACTCATGGATTGTTGGAATTAAAGGTGGAAATTTTTATTTGGATCATATTTTTCGTTCCCCTTCATGTGTGAATGTCGTCTGGATTCATTTCATCTTTTGTAAAATTATACTGTGATCATTTTTGTATTCACGTTAGTGTTTCCAAATAGCGTAGTGATGGCTTTTGTTTTATTTATTTTTATGTTGTAGTCGGAGGTCACCAAAATTTGCAGAGATCAAGAAATATTAATGAATGACAAAGACAATTCATACAAATATTAATTGAAATTTATTTATAAACTCACTTTATAAAGCAGGTTAAAGAGTTAACCTCTGTGAAGGAAAGAAGAGAGTCAATATTTTTTCATTAAAATCAAAATGAAAGATTCAGAGTTTCTTATAAGAAACTCTGAATCTTTCATTTTGCATGAGCAGCCTTAGTGTGTGTCTATAGTTTGCCCACATAATAGTTTAGTAGTAACTGCTGATTGAACATTGTTGTCATGGAAACATCTGTCAAGGATTTGTGTGGAAGATTTAAGCTGACTGAGTAAGCAGCATGGAAATGTGTGCTTACTGTGTTTTAGACAGTGTATGCTTGAGTGAGTTCATGCATGTCTATCATGTTCTGTTAAGATTTCGTTTCGCCTGCAATAGGTTTAGTAATAGTTGATAACAGTATGTTGTGAATGACAAAGGTTCGTGTGGCAGGTTGAGTCTCTCACTACTTACTGTACTTGGACCTTTGCTTATGTAGTCAGTACTTAACAGGTACTCAGCTACTAGAGCAACTCTTTCTGATTGGTTGAGGTCCGAATAAGGTAACCAATCGAAATCAAGTATTTTGTACAAATTAACCAATCAAAATCAAGCATTTATGGAAATTGTTTTGCTGCTGCTGTCGTTACTACTGCTGGAACAGAATTTTACAATACCTACAAAACAAAATAATCTATAAATAAGTTGTATACAAAACACATTTTTGTTTTCTGCATAAAATGACCCAACGATGATTGACATGGCATAAAACTGAGCCACCAATCATCTTACAGACTGACCTTTAAATAAAGACGGCAATCTTTTTTTTCTTCATTTTTATATTGTCTGAAGACAAATCTATAACTCTCATTAAAAATACCACATCTGCTCTTTATGTTGCCTCTTTATTCGATCTAATTGCCTGGAAAACAAACAGGTTTAAAGAGAATATAAATTCCTACATAATATCACTAATCTACATTGTTCTTTTCTTTGTTAATATATTGGGAAACGGGTCTGTCTTCTTTTCAACGTGTGAGATGACCTTTTTAATTTGAACATACAGGCAGATCTTTTCATTCTTAATCTCATAAAACGAGGAAGAATTTTATAAATAAAGAAAACAATAACAAACTTTTCACAATATAAAGAGTTAAGTTTTCCCACTGCCTTTTTATTTCAAAGCGAAGAATAACATTTACCTAAAAATGATGAGTTTATTTGCCAGGGGTAGTACAAATTTTCATTTTTGTTTCACTCATTTTCTCTCCCCATTTTGCCTTTTTCTCTTAATTAATTTCTTGTAGTAAAAAATATTTACATTTTTGGAAAGGCAATTCAATGAAGGAATAGATGTGATCATTCAATTTCTTAAAGCCGTTCAACACATGCCAGCATGTAAAAAGGACGCTAAACTGATGATGATGATGATGATGATGGTGATGATGATGATGATGATGATGATGATGATGATGATGATATTATTATTATTATTATTATTTAATAAAATCGATAAGCCACCATCCGCCCATGCATGGAGTATTGTTGTCACATCTGAGCTGGTGCACCATCCTATAGTCTCTCCCTCTTAGACAAGGTACAAAAAAGAGTCGCTAATGTAATAGGTCCCTCACTATCCACCAAGCTCCAGCCCCTGTCCCATTGCCACAATGTTGCATCCTTGTGCTTGTTTTACAAGTACTTCAATGGAATGTGCTCCGATGAACTTGCTGCTCTGGTGCCTCTCGACATAAATACACTCGACCAACCCGACAATCAGCTAAATCCTATCCATTCACTGTGGAGGTCCCCAGATGCCTGAGAGCCTTCTACTCCAATAGCTTCTTTCCTCGTGCTGCCGGCCTCCTAAACTCTCTCCCTGCTCCCTGTTTGCCCGACTGTACCGACATGCAGAAGTTTAAAACTAATGTGAACAATCATCTCGCTGCACAGTTCCCAATTTAGGATGACCCCCAAAACTTTTACCCTGATTCTCAGTGGCCCCTTACGTCTACAGTGGCAACTTGCCTTGTTTGGGATGAGCTATGTTAAAAAAAAAAAATTTTAAGACATCTTACGAAATACTGAAATTTAAATCCCATAAATAGTTTCATTTTTTTTTCTTTTACCAACGAAATAGCAGTACGAAATTTCTTTATTTTAAACAGCTGTTGTATGCAAGCCCTTTTTTTTTCGTTTTTTTTAAAATTGAATTTTTGGGAAGTTTAATAACAGTATTGTTTGCTCATTACATTAACATACTTTTAAAAAGTCAATTTAAAAAGTTATGTTTGAATGTGAATTGTGACAGACGATGTGTTAATCTGACAATTTTATTATATAGATCATCCGGCGTTTCCCCGGGAGTCTTTTTAATTTCATTTTTGTTCCCTTTTTTTTTACGATGGTATTTGTTTTTGTTTTAGCAAATGATTTTTTTTTTCAATAGGATTTTGAAGGTTAAATTAAATTATTAGGGAACCGTTTGGTCATTAAATTTTTAACTGAACGAAATTGTTATAAAACTATAACTAATTTTTAAAACTAATGTGATTTTAATCTTTATTCATAACATTATTAGATGTATGTAAATCACTTCCAAAACTTTCAATCTTTTACTATATAAAGATTTGATAATAATTTTAAAGCCAGAAATGACTTTCTATTTGAATCTTTTTATGCAAATCAATCTATATAGATAGCAAAGTGCAACAAGCCATGTAAAAAGACAACATATTTTAATCTATATACAGTCTGAATATTTGTTCAAGGCAACTTTAAACCTGGATATGGTAGGCATCACTATGACCTCCTCTACAGGCTGTTTCAGTGAGCAGAAACGTGGACAGAGAATGCTGCCTTTTTTCTGTTGAGAAGAAAATGACGATGGTACATCTTCTGCAAGTGCCTGCAGAAACCGCGAGTTTCAATGCAGTGCTGGTGTATTTGATAAGCACCAAATTCCTGCCCTGGTAAACGCTAGATCATGTGATATTATTTTAGCCAGTTTTACACGACGCCTCTTCTGACAAAAAACAGATCTTCTCATGAAATTACCTGTGCGCTATTTGATAACTAAATAAATAAATTTTTATATGCTTTTTTTAATTGGTTCTTTTTATATTTTGAAATTTTTTTATTTTATGAATTTTAAAAGTCTGTGCACTTTTTTTTTTATCCGTGCGCTCTTTGAATAATCCCCTCCACACACAAAAGTAAAATTATACTTAATTAAAGATATTTATTTACTCCTCTGCAGGAGTTAGGCACAAGGCCAGTTTTATCTTACTCCCACAAGTAAGATGTGACCACAGCTTGGGTCGAGTAAGTGGGGTTAAAAGCCAGCGCTCGAGAGGTGAGCACTCTGGCCATTTAAAAATTGCCTGGGCAGCCCCGTCGGCATTCCCCGGTAGGGGCGCCTCAAGCAGTAAGCAATAAACTTACTCCTCCCCAAAGAGGGGAGGCGAAGCCTGAGAGGGTGGACCTCCTAGAACTGCACAGGACAGGGTGCAGTATCCATCGGAACAGATACTACACTTACTTCCTAGCGTGTGCTAAGTAAGTATTAAAGATATTTTTTAACTTGTTTGTTACAAAATAAATTGAGATTTGCATCAAGACAGATTGTGATAAATAATTGTGTCTAAGCGCTAAAAAAATTTTTTTTAAGATCATGACATGATAAATCTTTTAGAATTAAAAATCTATTTAGTATTACGAATAAAATCTGAAGAATAACACCTTTTAAATGAGTAAACATTCTTGTATAATCGACGGATTTTTTCAGATTTCCAAGATCGTTTTTCGTTATTGCTCATGAGGCAAAATGTGTTCAAATGTGTTTTTTTTTTTCTCTCTTATTACTATGCAATGCTAAATTGATTTTAACCCCAAAACGTTCATGATGTCATAATCCTTAATAAAAAAAAACAAAAACAATTATTATCGCCTTCACACAATTTTCGAAGAATCTGCCCCTGACGCGGATCTCAACATTTACCAAATTAAATAAAATTATATTTAACAAAAGATATTTTTTAAATTGTTCGTTGGAAAAAGATTTTTTTTATCTAGCTTTGTAATAAATTTATTTATTTATGAAACTCACTTCTTTTTTTGTTTGTATTTTCTTTAGGGAAGAATTATAATTTAAATCAAATTGTTTTCTTCTTTTTTTTTTTTTTTTTAACTTAGTTCACTCCAAACAAGGCAAGTTGTTACTGTAGACGTAAGGGACTACTGAGAATTAGGATGAAAGTTTAGGAGAGCATCCTAAATTGGGAGCTGTGTAGCCAGATGCCTGTTCACATTAGTTTTAAATTTTTGCATGTCGATACAGTCGGCGAAACAGGGAGCAGGGAGGGAGTTTCAAAGGCTGGCAGCTCGAGGAAAGAAGCTATTTGAGTAGAAGGCTCTCTGACATCTGGGGATCTCCACAGTGAATGGATGGGATTTAGCTGATTGTTGGGTTGGTCGAGTGTATTTATGTCGAGGAGGCACCAGAGCAGCAAGTTCATCGGAGCACATTCCATTGAAGTACTTGTAAAACAAGCACAAAGATGCAATATTACGACGATGGGGCAGGGACTGGAGCTTCTGTTTTAGGTTCGAACTTGCGATACTCCGCCTAATAAACCGGTATCGCCCGGGCCTTTGGGTCTGGATTTATGCCGGTCTATTGGGGGTTGCTGGTCCTGTGCAGTTCTAGGAGGTGCCCCCTCCCAGGCTTTGCCTCCCCTCTTTGGGGAGGGGTAAGTTTATTGCTTACTGCCTGAGGCGCCCCTACCGGGGAATGCCGACGGGGCTACCCAGGCAATTTTTAAATGGCCAGAGTGCTCACCTCTTGAGCGCTGGCTTATCTAATCCCACTTTCCCGACCTTGTGTCACATCTTACCTTGTGGGAGGTAGATAAATAAAACCTCCTTTTAAAAATATCCTTTGAAAGAACAACGAAAACGAAGTGATAAAAGTGCACAGTAATTTCCGAGGAGCGGTCGTGTTTCCCCTTTACACCGGCTAAAATAATATCACGTGATCTAACGTTTTCGATGGCAGGAATTTGGTACTGATCAAATACACCAGCACCAATTATTTTTTTTAAATACGCTTTTAAAATTTTCATTTTATTTTATGCAAATGCATTTTTGATTTCACTAAATATTCGATGAATAGTGAATAAAAAAATTCAATGTTATATTTACACAAAAAATACACACACACAGTACAGAGTTAAAAAAAGATATAACAGCAACACTAATGACAACACTATGGTAATACTTCGCTATACTAGCTGAGACCCAATCATCAATCATCATCGTCAACAACTACAAGAACTCCTACGTTCATATGACTTTCAATTCTGTGTATTAGAAAATGTTATATTTGCAGTTGTGTGCATGATGGTATGTATTTATAACAAAGGTTCAATTAAAGGGGAATAATTCGATAGATTAAGTAAATTATTATCACCCTTGGTACGAGTTTTGTTGAGTCTAACACTCAACAAAACTCCATCATACACACAACTGCAAACATAACATTTCATAACACCTTCTTTCTTGGAAATAAATATTGTTCATTGCATCGATTATCATTGTCATTTTTATTTTCATTTATGTTTGCTGTGTCGTACATCATTTTTACAACAAATTATCTAATCGAAAGAAAGGTGGATTGGGAATAATGGCTGATTCAATATATCAATCAATATATTGGGTTGGCAAAAAAGTTCGTTCGTTTTTTGAATGCCATCTTTCCGGCCTACTATCGTTTTATATTCCTATTGTTCAAATCCTGTATCTAGTGTAGCGAGTATGTTGACGTCAGTGTGTAATAAGCCTCCGAGCAGAGGAGTTTTTACATTTTTTATTGTATTTTAGGCCTTGAAATGGAAGATCAAGCAGAGCACTACCGACATCTGATGCTTTTTTTACTACAAAAAAGGGGGGAAAAAGCTACAGAAACATGCATAAAGATATGCCATATGTATTGGGAGAATGCTGTTACAGAACGGGTGTACCACAAATAGTTTGCTCGATCCCGAAACGGAAATGTTTCAATGAGAGATGCTCTTTGCTCTGACCAGCCAAAAATCATCGACAGTGACCAAGTGACAGCCGTAGTTGAACACGATTTATGTTTGACAACCAGACAAATCGGAGACATTTTTCAAACTAATGTACTATCTTTCAATGCTCAATTCAGCATGTGTGTGGAGGGCAGTGTAGTATTGTAAAGAAGGGGGCGTTGTCCTTATCTTAGGTTTAAGACACGAAATGAAATAACAAAACCTCTTTATAAATACAACGAAAAGGATTTATTCAAAACGGTTACCTATACTGTTTGGAATAGGTGGAAGAAAGTTGGACAGTGTCCGAGAGAGGAAGAGGTAAAGTAGGAAGTTCTTAGAGCTGCCGGAAGTCTGTCAGCAACTATCTTCAGGCGAAGATAGTAGTTGCTGGTATGTCCAGTGGACAGGGGCAGGAGAGAGAGAGAAAGAAGTGTTTCCTCGTTGCTTACCGGGGTTTCTCTGATTGCTGTCTGTCTGCAATTCCCAAAAGGGTTGAGGTAGTCCTGTAGGATGTGATGAAGAGGAAATGTTCTGTGTAAACGAGATATTGACAAAGACAGAAATAAATAAAGTCCATTACTATAATTTCCCATGAGTATTGATTTACTCCTCTCCAGGAGTTAGGCACAAGGCCAGTTTTTATCTTACTCCCACAAGTAAGATGTGACCCAAGGTCAGGTCAGGAAAGTGGGGTTTAAAAATTGCCTGGGCAGCCCCGTCGGCATTCCCCGGTAGGGGCGCCTCAGGCAGTAAGCAATAAACTTACTCCTCCTTAAAGAGGGGAGGCGAAGCCTGGGAGGGTGGACCTCCTAGAACTGCACAGGACCGTCCCATAGACCGGCGTAAATCAAGCCCCGAAGGCCAAGACGATACCAGTTTATGGGGTGCAGTATCCATTGGAACAGATACTACACTTTGATCTTAGCCAAAAGGCCAAGTTAATCTCCCATGAGTAAGGAAGAGAGAATAGTTTGTAATATAGAATGTTTGTACACCGGCCACGGTGTCAGGACGTGTCCATGTATGTATGTAAGTATGTGTGTGTGTTATATTAATTCGACGTGTATGAGGCAGTAGCCATTTTGGATCCTTGTCTTGTTGAAGCCGAACCCGGGGCCAAAGGCCCAGGAAGATGTCTGTTGCATCCTTAGAGAAGGGTGACGTGTGTTTGACAGTGCCAAAGAAGGAAAGAGAGAGAGAGAGAGAAGAGAGAGAAGAGAGAGAGACTGGTGTATTGCACTCAAGTGTTTATATAGTTATGCTAGCCCTCCGAGATTCGCCTAAGAGAAGGTCACTGATTGGTCAAGCCAAGGAGGAAGTAGATTGCTTGAACCAATCAGCAGGCAGCTAAGAAGTCATTGATATTTAAACAATATGACGGCTGTGCGCTAGCTTGTAGCAAACTGCTACAGTATCTGTTCTGTTGTCATGATACCATCTTCCCAGGTATTACCTCCTCCTTTTGTGGGGAGGGTAGTATATGTTCGTTCGTTATGATACCATCTTCTCAGGCATAACCTTCACCTTTTTTTATAAATAGAAAACTAATAAATATGATTGCAATATTTCATCACAATATAAACAGGATATTCTTTTAAAGAAATATAAAATGCGAGGATAAAAAAATATGTTTCTAAACATTAACTTTAAGCGAATACTAAAAAATGCGATTCGGCACTATTTCCAAACAACTTATTAATGCATTGTTTGTTCGTTGTTTCTTTTCCGTTGAAAAAAAATACAGTAAGTTATAGCCGGTTGAATTGTACAGACAACATGTTGAAAAAAGCATCTTGCTATGTTGGAATTCCAATATGGCCGATATCAATAAATCGTGTAGGATGCAAAGGGAATTAACTTTGTTCAAAATATACCTCAAGGGATATATAAAATAAGAAAAAACTTTAAAAAACATTTTTATTTGTATTTTTATTATTATCGAGGTTATGAGTTGAGTTTTATTAGAAAAAAGTATATATTTTTTATTTACATTAAACATTTTAGCTTTTTATTAACTAACGAACGAGTCACCACTTATCAAGGTCAAAAGCCACTTGTGGGTAAGGGTCAATGAGATGGATGGATTGCCAGTTGAAAGATGACGTCGATAAGCAATGCACGTGTACCCCTGAGCCCCTGATAATAGCTTAAAAATCGAAAAGAAACAACGAAACAAAAATAAATAAAATGAAGGTATAGGAGAAAATAGAGTAAATGGTACAATTGGTGCCCTTCATGAAGCCACCCATTTAGAGTGGGGGATCAGTTTCGCATATAAATGTAACGTAAAATGATCCCCCATTTTCGGGCCATTCTAGCTTTTTAAAGTAGTTAACCAAATTCATTTTACCACTAACCCTAAGTCCAAGAGACAATCTACCCCCCCCCACACACACACAAAAAAAAAACTCGTAAAACTACACGTAATCGCCTATTCCAATAGCCAGTTGTATTTTTAGTGGGTTTTTTTTGTTGTTTCTTCTAAAATTGTTTTCATTTAATTAGCCGATGCTTATACATCTGAAAGCACATATGAAAAACGCATTGTACGTACTTACGTATCAGGCAAAAATAAGGTGCTTATCCAGAAGTATGGAGACATTCGAAATAAAAATAAAAATAAAACAAACTGAGAAATATCTGTTTGATGTACGTATCTGTCACGGAATACCAAAATTCACGTAAATTAATCAAGTAGTTTTCATTTTATAATAGAAATCTAAATTTTACTGATAAACGGATAATGTTGATATATCAGCAGCATTTTTGGTTATATTCAAGATAGCTAAGGGAGATAACACCCAAAATTCAAGACTTTATTTCTCTATTTCTCAAAAGTTTGTATTATCTCTCTTTAATATGATGAACATTGCGGCGATATTTCAACCTTATTTGTTTATCGATGAAATTAGTTTTTCTTTTATAACAACTTTTTTCTCAGGCGACTCAAATCAGGCATCGCAAGACATGACCGCGACCCCCATTAGTTTTAGTTTTATATGTGTTATTATATATTACTAGTTGTTGGATAAGTAAAGGACAAGCATAATGAATAAACCCAGGGGAAAATTCAGAAACAAATTAGGGTTGGAGTTTAATTTTTTTTTACTTTTGATTGTAAATAGAACTTTGTAATGATTTTCTTTTATGTATTGTATCCTAGATTTTGAGAAATTCATTGTGAGATTTTCATCTATATTTTTCTCACGTGCCATTTTTTTTCTTATTTATCCACTTGTGCAATTTTTATCCGTGCTATTATTACCTAAATTCATCTGAGATAGAACGAAGACGAGGGTTCGTTACTAAATTTCTACCACAACATAAAATTCGGTCAAGTATTTTGCTACTAATTACAAAAAAATATGTAGCTATAAAAAGCAACTAAATATATATATATATATATATATATATATATATATATATATATAAGGGTAGGTTTGTAATCCGAGGCTGGAGCAATGTGATATAGGTACCGAAAGGTGAAGGTGAACAAAAACAAACGAGAAGAGAAAACAAGAATGGAATCTCAAATCAATTTATTAATATTTCACATGAAATATTAATAAGTTGATATTTCACATGAAATATTAATAAATTGATTTGAGATTCCATTCTCGTTTTCTCTTCTCGTTTGTTTTTGTTCACCTTCTCCATCTTCCGGTACCTATATCACATTGCTCCAGCCTCAGATTACAAACCTACACTTATATTTACCAGCAATGCTTCAAGCAAACTACAATCTCCTTATATATATATATATATATATATATATATATATATATATATATATATATATATATATATATATATATAGTGTGTCAAGTTGTATATGAAAAGAAATCAAATAAAGTGCTCGATCATATAAGAGAGCTAATATAATTTATTTAGATACTGTATATTACATATTTCAGCAATATACCGCGGTTTCATCCAAAAGGGCAGATTTAGACATCTTTAGTAAATGTCTGTGCCCAGTGGAATCATCGGCAAGCTGAAACGATTGTAGTCACGGCCCAATAGGGAATGGTGTCAACAATGACAGAAAACGGTGTATCTCTGAGGGGGTCCCTGAAAAAATCCGGTGTGGGATAGTGATTAACTAAGACTTAAGAGAGTTCGATGTTAGTTCGTGTTTGAAAGGCCTTCATGTTATTCCCTAGCAAGTTTTATTTATTTATTTATCTGTTCTTTTGTGGATTTGTAATATTATTGTTTTACCTAGTCTGAAAAAATACGAAAGGGGCGACTATGAAGTTTGCCGTTTGGGTTTGTGAAATTAGGGTGCTTTTTTGTTGTCGTTTTTGGGAATAAATTTATTATATATCGGATTAATTGTTCGATATAGTGCTGAAAAGGATGATGCAATAATATTTCCTTGGACTTAACGTGTTTGTTTATTTTTGTTTATTGAATTGGTGTTTTCGTATTTTCTGGATGTTAATGGGAGGAAAGCCGTATATTAAAAAACGGTGTTTCGTTGATATGTCCCGTTTATAACCAGTAGTGTTGAAAACAAAAATTGGTTATAAACGAAATGATGGATGCTGTCTGTTTCTATTTGAGGGGTATAAGTTTAGTCTCTGGGTGGGGGTTGCTAACTTCTATTTTATTGATGGTGTATTAATAATATTAATATTTAGTGTATTTCAGAAAATTTATTAAATTCTTTATCTTATTATTTTATTATATTCCACTTGTACGCGTACTTCCCTCCATGCGCACCGGCAAATAAACCTATATACACATACGTGCATGGAACCACATGCATGCCTATATACAAAATCCGCATGCATATGCGAATGCATGCACGTACACACATCTACACTCACATGTACAGGGGGGTTATTAATTTTATTTTTTATTTTTTATTTTTTGTGTTTTGTTATTAATTTAATCTTTTATTTATTTTATTAATATTATTTTATATTTTATATTTATTAATAATATGCACCTATACATACACCCGCGCACACGTGCGTGTACATCCACACGGACGTATACACACGCATGTACACTCATCTTCATTTATACAGGGGTGGGCGGGTGATTTGAGAATCTATTATATGGACTGTATGAAGCGGGTGGGGGGTTCTTAGGTGTTAAAATTTCTTTCGTTCTGTGGGGTATCTGTATTCCTGGGAGTTTAAAGGGGTTTCATGTATTTACCGTGATAGGAGAGTCACGTGGAGATGGGGTATCTGCTGATAAATGTATAAGCCACGATAGATGGGGTTAGTTTTAGTATGGATGATGTGATTATCTGTTTTAATTTATTAATTTGTGATAGATTTTTCAAAAAACTTGTAATAAGTAATTTTGTCTTTATCTAACGTACCTAATTATCAAGTATCATTATCAGCACAACCAACGGAAAAGGGGCCATATCCTCAAACTCTCCGAGAAGTACAGACATTTTCATTTGGACTCTGGGTGGTCAATCGCTGGAATGAACTGCCAGAATAGGTTGCAATGTCAAAGATGTGAACGATTTTAAGGAACAATTGGACATGCATTGGTCATATAGACAATAATTCGGCCCGCCCCATGAAGCGACAAAAAGATCAGGTATGGAACGGGTGTTACAAACCTCGCTTTTTACCCGGAGAAGATATGTTATGCTATGTCGAATTCTCTAACATTCTGTAGTGAGTGTAGTGTAATGAAAGCCCTGTGCACAAATTGTAAATTATTTTTTAAACACAAATATTTACGGTTTTTCATGCACTTTTTTACATTACAAAAAAGGGTAAACGTGAAGATGACGGTTAAGATTTATCAAAAAGACGATATAAAATTCTGAAGATTAGATGACAGCTAAGATTTATCGAAAAGACAATATAAAATTCTGAAGATTAGATGACAGCTAATATTCATCGAAAAGATGATATAAAATTCCGAAGATTAGATGACAGCTAAGATTTATCGAAAAGACAATATAAAATTCTGAAGATTAGATGACAGCTAATATTCATCGAAAAGATGATATAAAATTCTGAAGATTAGATGACAGCTAAGATTTATCGAAAAGACAATATAAAATTCTGAAGATTAGATGACAGCTAAGATTTATCGAAAAAGTGACATAAAATTGTGTATAAACGATAACAATTGTATATTTTAAAAATGTATTCGAGTTAAAATCAATTTAGTATTATGTATGAAATCTGAAGAAAAACACTCTTTCAATGAGTAAATATGCTAGTATTATCGGCTTATTTCCTAGATGACAACATGTTTGATGGGATCAAGGTTAGTAGCTAAAAACCGGAATCAGAAGTACGTTCGATGAAAAGAAGTAAAGTCTTTTAGTGACTTATATAAAAATAATTTGAATTAAAACATTTATAAGAATTATGTTGTGAAACAAATATTTTTTATAAATACTTTAATTTTTTTAAACAAATCATTTTTATAACTCACCAAAAGACTTTGCTTCTTTTCATTACACCTCGTTTCCATTTCGCTTTTTGTATCTATTATGCCACCAACCGATAAAAAGTGTTGAAAGTGGGTTTTTTTTTCTCTATTAACATGTAATACTCAATTGATTTTAACTCCAATACGTTCAGCATGTCATAATCTTAAAAAGAAATACAGTTTTTCAGCTATTGCATATCGGTTTTTCGAAAAATCTTAACAGTACTCTAATCTTCACGCTTACCAAAAAAAGGCTACTCATACAGAATAGGATCCATATCGACACGGATGTTTCCAATTCAAAATGGCAAAAAATAGCTAAGTGCGATTGTTTCTGATTGCTATATACAGAACAGGTTGGAAATGGCCGAGCCGTCGCAGAACAGTCAATCAGTACCGACATTAAACAGAACAACTTTCTCATTTTTTTCCCCTTAAGGTTAAGGTCAATTACCAGGCCCCCACCCTCAAGTTTGATAATTTTCTTCAAATCAGTAAATGAATTAACTTTATTTCTTTTCTTTTTTTGTGAGGAAGTTTTTTCAATATATATATATTTTTTTTTTAGGGGCTAAACTTTCTAAAAAAATCCTAACCTAATCTTAATCTTAATCCAACGCTAACTTAACGTTTTTTGGTTTTGCATTCGCATGCTTTTACATTTTTTCTGCGTCTTCCAAATCGTAAACTGCTTTGGCCATTTTCGGTGTGTTCCGTAAGTCGCAATTGGAAACATTCGGGTTGATATCGGTTCTGTTCTGTAAGAGGACCACAAAAAGTTTCAATTGTAATATGACCGTCTGAATTTCTCACCAATTTCAATTTGTTTTTGTACAAATTTGGGATAAAAATGATCGTTAATCTGAAATTGTATTTCTTGTCTGTCCTATAATAAAAATTCTGTGCTTCTTTACATAACACTCCCCGGTGAGTGGCAACTTAGTACCAGAATCAGACTAACAGAGTCTTCGGCATGCTGGAGCTGGATGTGGCCTTGTTCTCTGCCGGTCTGAACTATAGTCCTGTGCAGCTCTAGGAGGTCCACCTACCCAGCCTTTACTTTCGCGCTTTTTAAGAACAGATAAGTTTATTGCTAATCGCCTGAGGCGTACCTATTGTTTGGCCAGAGTGCTCTTCCTCTAGGGTGCTGGTTTTTAAATCCCACTTTCCCGAACTTTCTAAAATAATACTAACCTAATCTTAACTCAGCCCTAACCTTGCGTCCAATCTTCCGCCGTGTTATGTTGAACCAAAAAATGGTTACCAAATTTTACGGAAAGCAATCCAATAGTTTTTTTTATTATTATTTAAGAAATTCAATTTTTTTTTTCAAATGAGTCTTTGACTTAATTTATATATAAATATTAACAAGCACGACACCTTGCGACATAAAAGAGTACTAATATTTAACAAAATGGTGTCTCTCAACTAAAAAAATCAGATGAATTGAATAATTGAATTTCTTAAATAATAAAAATCTACTGGATTGTTCTCTACAAATGTTGGTTATTGTTATTTTTTTTACTATCATCCGTAAGTATTTCAAAATATTTTTTTTTAAATTGATTTTTTAGTAACGTAAAAAAGCACTAAAAATTCTAATTTACTTTTTAAACTATTGAAAATCTAACCTTAATTTAATGTATAGCGGCCATATTTTTTTATTGTCTTTTTCTAATATTTAATATTTTTTTAAATGTTACCATGCATACAAATAAACTTTGAATATTCTTGTTCACAAACAGCCTGAAAAGCTTTGTGGTAAAAATTAAAATGAACAAAAAAAAAAACAATCAATTAGAATTTAGAGTGGGAGATCAGTTTTGCATATAAATTTAACGTAAAATGATCACCTATTTCTGGGCCTTCAGGCGATAATTATCACCCACTTCCTGAAATTCTTTTTGTTTAGATATGCTTAAAAGCATATCTAACTAAAAAAAAATTTCAAAGGGAGATAAATTTATTTGTGTGTGTGATTTAGGAATTTCTGGCCACCTCTTTATTTATCCCTCGTTTCCTCAGGTTTTATCACTTCTTCCCATGTGTTCTTTGGTCTTCTCCTGTGAACTGAACCTGCTACCTCAACTTTTCTACACTTATTAACACACACACTCTCATCCATTCTTTCAACAAAATTTAGTATAAAAAATGTCATGTTGTTAACCCTAAGTTCGGGTGGCAATACAAAAATAAATCAAAAATAAATTTGGAAAAGGTGTGCACACCATGGGTTTAGTCGGATTGTTAAAAGTCAATTTATATTCTACGTGACTGTTAAAAGTCAATTTATATTCTACGTGACTGTTAAAAGTTAATTTATATTCTATGTGACTGTTAAAAGTCAATTTTGTTCCCCACCCAAGAAGTAATTATTTTATTTATAACATCTTTTAATTTATATTTTCAGCAGAAAAAGAAAAGCAAAACAAACAAAACAAAAAAATCCCCCAACACCGACACCCACAATTGATTTCCAAGAAAGTAAGAAAATGGCTAAAATTTAAAAACACACCCTGATCGGAAAATGGGTGATCATTTAATGTTACTGCGGAACTGATCCCTCACTCAAAATTCTAAAGTAATTATGTGTGTTTTTTTGTTTTTTTTATTTATTTATTTATACTACAAAGTTTTTCAGGCTGCTTACAAAATGTAGAATCTTATTTTTATTTTTAAGTGAGCTACCATATGGTGTAAGGCTACAATAATACCCCCAAAACAAGTTTTAACGAATTTGAAAACAAACATACTAGCTAATAATTAAAATCATCCATTGAAAAACGTCTGTAATCAAGAACAATTGGTATGAAAGTTCTAATTTTGGCTCATAATTTTTATAGTTCAACGTACTTTAACTAGATTATTATGAAAAATTACCAATCTTTTTTAGTTCACCTCGTTCTTGACTGGTTTATAAAGATGGCAACTATGTTTTCTGACGACTTTTCATTTTGCCGTTTCACATGTTTCTAAACTGCAATAACCTACTGTTTTTAATGATCTCTTTGTTTTTTTTTTGTTTTTGTTTTTTTAACTGAAACAGGGTTTGAGTAAAAAAATAAATTGGGACTAATGTCCAAACCCATTTCACTCTAAAAATAGGTATTAACCCACTTTAAGACCAATAATCAATTTTATCCTGAATTTGGGTGAAACCCAAACGAAATAGGTGAGATATTCTACCGAACCCTATACTACAATTAAAATGTTGCATTTATATTTTTCACAACGCTTCTGTTTTCATATTGTGTGGATTTTTTATTTTTCGAATAAATAAAATGAAAATACCTTTTTATGAATGAAAGAATAATCCAGTTTTTTTTTTCCTTCTGTTTGTTGGTTAAAAATTTTTTTTTGATTTTGTTTTCCTTACTTCTATCATGCATCACAGTCGTCCTCGCTTGCCAGTGACGATTCTAATTCTTCAGGGGTGCGAAGCTCGACTAAAAATTGCGATTTATCCTTTCCTTCGCTTTTCAATTTTCTCATGCGTAGCCGAAAAGCAGCCCCGAGCGAAATGGTCAGTTTACGTGCACTGACAGGCGAGTCGCACAGAAATGCATGGCACTCGGCAACTTTGGCGCGAGACGACAGTTCCTTAACCAATATGAAGGTAAACACTCTCCAATACTTAATGTCCTGAACTCCGTAAGATATCACCTCCAGTGCTATATTAGTACCCGGGTACTCCACGTCTTTTATTCTGTTCATACCATGCTCACGGATGTGCAATCCCTTTGTGGAGACAATGAGATACAGAAGTGGCAATTCTAAATTGTCCGAAGTCTCCATTTTCTTTGCGAGAGTCTTCATCATTTCATCAACCGGCTTCCGCGTCTGATCCAAACCGATTAGCTCCTTGCATTTCTTTTTACCGAGATATTTCACGACAAACAGTTGCGGCAATTTCTCGATTTTCACCTTAGACAAATCCAATCGTTCTTTAGATTTTGAATTTCTTCTCGCCATGTCTATTGGTGCTCGTATCTTTTTCGCCATGCTCGACATGTTTTTCTTGAGCGAGCTACCAAAATTCCGTATCCGCCCGTTCTCTCGACGCTGTTTCCGCGAACTGCCATGTGCTTCATCGTCCGCATTGTTGGACGCATTGTCTTCTTTCTGGCTGTCTGTGTCTGTGGTCGAGGTTAAATAATCGGACGTAGTGTCGATGGACTCTATGTCCGTCGACCCGCACTCGCTTGGTGTGCCTTCTGTGTCAAAAGAAGATTCGCTAGGATTTAACGACAGCGTATTTAGACTTTCGATGACTTCTTCTTCGTCATCGTGTGATTTTGATAACACCAACTCATCCAAAGAGTAGGCCTCGTCCGTGTAAACGTTTTCAATTGTTTTAAAATTACTGTCGGATATATCAGATCCACTTTCAGCCTCTAATGGTGGTGAGGCCATCGTTCGATTGTCTTTAATTTCTCTCCAAGGAGATGCTTAAGTAATAATCCCTATTTTTTTCTGTTTTTTTTTTGTGTGTGGTTGTCGAATGTTGATCCTAAACGTAACACACTGTTTAAACAGCTTAACACCGGTTATAACAAGTCCTAACAGGCCATAATCAAGGTACACAGTCTGCAACTATTACAAAAATGTTTTTTGGCGTGTCTGTGTTTTTCTTTTTTTATGTGTATTTTTTCCTTTCAGCTGTAAGTTTTTGAATCCAACTGTTTTATAGTTAAACGAAAGACTTGAAAACGAAAAAAAAAGATGGCTTCTTTTCAGCTTACTAACAAAACCACTGATAAGTCCTTCTCTGTGTGACTGTGATATATAGCTTGAATAAAATTTCCTGTTTCTCCCACCTGAAGAAGGGGAAAAAAAATAAATAAATACAACTTGCACCCATTAAGTCAAACGAGTTTAACTGGAGTCACGGCTACACGACTATCTATTCACTAACTCACTTTCTATATACTTCAGTGCACATTTACAGAGAAGCTGTGAAAAAAGCGTATAAATAACTGGCGGCCATTTTGAATTGTAACATTTTAAACCAGTACGAAATATAACTGTCACTACATTATTTTTATTATTGGGGGGGGGGGGGCTTATTATTTTGTCTCAGATATGCCAGTTTCTTCACATGCATTCATGTACCATTGCTGAACGTGCATCACGATGCATATTCTCATTACTACTGTCAGCACTGCTGAATACGTTGCTATCCAATGAACCAACTACTATGTGTCAAAAAGAGAAACTAATAGCTTTTACTGTCGCCAAAGACGGCGTACAATTCGTAGAGATAAAAAAAAAAAATCCCACGCACTATGCTAAATTCATAATTCTGGGATTATCTGCCCTTTCTTTTTCATTTGTTCCCATACCGTGTTCAATTCTATACATGACCAACTTAAGATCACTATGTAAAATGTAAGAATCTACTACTTATATGCCAGAGAGACGAACAGCTGTTTCTGTTGATGAAAAAGATGACAAACAAATCATGGGGATCAAAGAAATCCCCCACGTTATGCTACAGAAGCAATCTTTTTACTGGGTGGCTCCAATATTTCTGCTGTGATGCACTGTGATTTCAGAATTCTATGGTTTATGTTTGTGTGAGTGCAATGGCAGTTGAAAACTACTATCATCAGCTGATCTTGTCTTGTCTTTATAGTTGTTTAGCAAGAATCACTCTGATTGGTTGGATAAGATATTTTATTATCATTAAATTTCACAGCTAATACCTGCAGCCATATGTATTCAAACAAACTTTTGTTCAATGGCTAGATAATGAGCCTTGCTTTCTGGTTGCTTCAGGTAATTATTATTTTGACATTTGTCATTTGTGGCATTGACCTCAAATATAAAAAAATAAACTCAGTTTCTGGTAGCCATGCTTTGAACCAAAAGAGAAGGACAAGTTCATTGTCTTTTGCCTGTGTCGGCACTGCCATTGAGATGTTATCAGTCTGACTACATTAACGAAAATGATAATGAACATGTGCAAACAAAATGCCTACAATAAACTTTCGATGCAATCGTCTATGAAAGCTAAAACAACCAAACAACTAAACTAGATTGCAACCAGATTTAACGAATGCATTAGGACTCCACATCAAAACAATTCATACATTTTCTGCCAACATATTCATGTAGTTTTCTACAATATCTGTTGAAGAAATACTACTAGTAGGTGTGTGAAACTCTCAACCAGAAACCAAGCCTCAGCATTGCACACATGAATCAACCACATGGAAGGAACAACAATAAGCAATATCATCCACTTGATCAAAAACCCCTTGACACCTTTGCACATGTAAAAAAAATGAGCAATTCCGCAGCACAGCTAAACTGCTACCTCTGATTAACTCATACATACATCTCACTGCACAACAATCTTTTTGCTTATATAAATTAAGCACGGGAGATAGTTCACTTACATAGAAACTCCCATACTAACACAAACGCTATTCACATGCACGCATTCAAACATCTTCAAATATCTTTGTTGTTACATTTTAATCACTGTATTATCGTTATTTATCTGTTATCTTGATCATTTGTTTCTTGAACTTGACACGCCTTCAATAGTGCATGAGGTGGCTGCAGTTATTTTTGGTAACTGGCTTTGCCATTCGCAAGACAGGGCTACTATTTCTCCACATTAAAACGATCTAGTGGTTCAATTGTCCTTGTGGGGAATTAGTTTTTTTAATTTTTTTAATTTTTATTACTTATAGTCCAACCAAACAAGGCTACTGTCGATAGGAGCCAGATTTATAGAGGGCATTCTAAATGTGGAGTTGAGCAGCAAGATGTTCGTTCACATTACATTTTAATTTTTGCATGTTGATATAGTCGAGGAAACAGGGAGTAGAAAAGGAATTCCAGAGGCAAGCGGTCTGAGGAAAGAAGCTAATAGAGTAGAAAGTTTTCCGAATTCTTGGGACATCTACAGTGAAGGGGTAGGATTTTTCTAATAGTCGGGTTTATCGGGGCGTTTTAGGTTGAGGGGGTACAACTGCAGTAAGTTGGTCGGAGCACATTCCGTGGAAGTACTCGTAAAACAAGCAGAGAGATGCAATATTGTGGTGATGAGACAGGGGATGGAGCTTGGTAGACTGCATGGCATATTAGATTAGAAACTCTTTTTTGAACCCTGTCCAAAAGAGATAATGGTTGGTGCACCAGCCCAGATGTCGCAACGATACTCCATGCACGGACAAATGGAAGCTTTATAGAGATATAGGATCCTGGCAGGTGTGAGAAATTTACTAGTCTGGAGATAAGAACCATTGTTAGTTAACAACTAGAATGACGAGGCAAATTCATCAGAAAAGTCATCAATCCGATTCCACTCCAGGGCTGGAAGAAGTAGTGTGGTGACCAACTCAAAACGTGGCTCAAAATGGTGAAGCAGGATGCAGAACTGCATATCGGTCCATGTATCTACAGTGTTCGTCAGTGGAATTAAGACTGACTGTCACTAGTTTCAATGTTGGCACTGTCGTTTTTAGTCAGCCTTTGTTAGGGATGCAATGAATTCATTAGAAGGAGCTGGCTCAACCGACCCAGGCTGAATGCCCTCACAAGTACAAATGAGTACAGGGATAATTGTGGAAATTGACTAAAGATTACAGAGGCAATGTTTAACTCCATCAGAACAAATAAATTGTGATTAAATAATTCATATAACCAATCCTGTGGAGTCAGAGTCAAGGAGTCAGAGCAAATTCTTTGCTTTAGGAATCAGAGTTGGTAAAAATTAGCCGACCCCCTCTTCTTTCTCCAAAATGATACATGATGAAAATTTCCCAAAATAAAAAAAGAATATCAAAGTCTTCGTGTAATTATTAAGTGGTGGTCAGTCAAGTATCACCTTTTACAAAAATTGAATTCTCTAGATTTTGGATTATCTGGATTATTCGGACTACTATTCTCACCTTGGTTGTTATTTTCACGTTTCGGTCGATGTAACCTCCAACCTTCTTCAGGTGCATCTTTTGAAACTTAAGAATTTTTATGTTGAACGTGGGAACCTATACGCAATTTCGAACTGAACCCTTTATTTAATCCATGGAAGTAGATTGTTCTCGTTCTGTCAGCCATGATCGGGTAGAAGTGTTAATTTTGATGTTATTCTTAGATATTATTGCTTGTAGTAAGGATCGAACCTTCAACCTCCAAAAGACTGTCACTTAGAACACCTTTAACCGTTCCGTCAATAAAACAAAAAACAAAAAAACAAAAAAGCAAAAAACGTTGACTTTACAGAAGCTTGAAAAACACATCTCCTTCAGAATCAAAACGCTATATGTAATATAATTATTAATAGTGGAAGAAGAAGAGTTCTTATGCCGAAGTTGGACCTTTTACATTTTCAGAAGTCGGAATTTGAGTTGAATGTTTGTGCTACCGACTCCATGGCCGTGCATGTAACTGATGATTAATGATTTATTTTTGGAATTGTTTTAGAATTTTTTAATGGAAAATTCAAAGACTCAGTCAATTTTAAAATACATGTTTTTTATGTTTGGAAAAGCATGGCATTTGCATGATACGGTGTCATGCTAAACTTGTTGGTTTCAACATAAATTGATTAAAATGTTTAAAGAACTAAATCATCACGGAACACTTTTTCTGATATATCTATTATTAAAGGAGATTTGGTAGATGTCTGCCTGAAGCCGAAACTATACTATTACTTCTACTTGACACTATCCTCACAGGCATTACCTCCTCCTTTTTTATTTCTGTGTGTGTGGGGAGGGTGTAATGTAGTATCTGTTTTGTGGTCAGATACCATCCTCCCAGGCATTACCTCTTCCTTTTTTTAAATAATAATTTTTACCAAACACATTAAAATTTAATTTTCTACCGATCTATATACTTTTAACGTTCTCAAACTGTTTTACAGTTATTTTGCTTTTCTTTTTCAAAATTAGAATTTGTTCAAAGCTTTCACTTTCGACACATGAGAAACAAACATGATTGTGTACATTTTTCGTTCAGCTTATTTTGAAATAAAAAAAAACGTTAAAACAGTTTAAGAACGTAAAACGTATATAAGTCGGTAGAAAATCAAATTTTAATGCGTTTGGTGAATGTTATTAGTTGTAATTTTGTTTTTCAATATCTCGCCAGTTAACTATAAGATCTTGAGGCTGAACGAAAAAGGTTATGTTTAATTTTTTGGTGTCAGTAGTTTCCGAATGTTTACATAGACGGACGGAAAATGCCAAAGCGCTTATCCATACTGAATGCGAGAAAATAAGCAGACGACAAGTTAACATTGTAATTGATTGGATCGCAAAATTCACTAATTGGAAATAAAAATTGATCAAAGTGATAATGAATTTTAACGAGGTAACACAGAAAAATCAACAGCAAGCCTAGTTGGTCATCGATCCGATCATTCTTTTTATCTATCTATCTATTTATCTAATGTACAATGTACTAACATTGACCCGATGGGTCACGCGTCATCTAATTATTTTTATAAATCGCAACTAAAAAATATACATCAGATTTAAAAAAATGATAAATATATACAAGTTCAAGACATTCAGATTATGTACATGTTTCAGGCTGTTTACCGTATCTTGGTTGCTGTCCTATTTTGTCAATTGTACTCTCCGGCCTTCTTCAGGTGTTTTTTTTCTTCATGATCACCTCTCTTACCTTCCCCTATAAATACAATCTGCTGCATAAAAGTGATTAAAAATGTTATTTTATTATTTTGATAAAGTTCTGCGAATAAAAAAAACGAAATATAGTTTTATTATTACCTCCGCCAGGGAGGTTATGTTTTCAGATGAGTTTGTTGGTTTGTCTCTATGTGTGTTTATGTACAGCCTAGCATCCATCGCTTGCCCAATGGTCACCAAACTTGATCAAAATATCGGTCATGGTCTAACTTAGAACTGATTTAATTTTGGGATATCTAAATCTAAGGTCAAGGTCAAGGTAACAGAAAAGGTGAAAGTCACACTTTTGTTGATAACTTCGGTTCTTTTTATTGTAGAGACTCACTACTTGGCCCATATTGTATTACTTGGCACCAATGAAGTCCTTCATCTTATATGACCTCACAGTCGAAATTTTAACAGAATTTTAACTTTTGATTTTTCCAAATTTGATATATGAATCTGATGCTTTTTGATAACAGTAACCACCATGTAAAATATCAGCATCTTCAGAAAAATAGTGTTTGAGTTGTCAACGTTTGAATGGCATAACTTTGGGATACTTCATACAATACGGAGAAGTAAGACCCAGATAAGACTTTAGCTCATCCTTACGTTGTCAGGCAGAGGTATGCAGTCTTATGACTGACCTATGTTCTGGCTATTAGATGTTTTTGATTTGATTTTGTCTTCTAGATTTTTTTCTTACTTCTCTAATAGATGATGCTACAAACCGGTGACATTCATTTACATCATAGAACATCTTCTCGATGGCTTCCGCCCATTTCAGTGGATGACGCCATCCCTTTGTGACATCATCCAGTGTGTATGGAGACAAACAAGCAAACAAGATTCAAGTCTTAGTACATATTACACGATACGTTGGGGTGGATGCTGATGGCGAAGTGAATATGTAGTAAACTAAAATCTCTATGATGGAAGCAGACAAAAGAAAAATGTGAAATGAGAGGGGAACAAGGGGGAAAAGAAAGAAAGTGTCTCTTTCAATGGAAGGTCCGCTACTATAGTTATGGGTTTAGAAAGTCTTTTTTGATTTTGAGAAGTTAAGCTTCAGTCAGAGGATCAGAAAATGAATTTGAGTAATCTAACTACGGTTTAAATCTTAGAATAAGAAGGTTGTACTTCTGATTCTAAGATCGAAACCATAGTTAGATTAGTATATTTCAACTATAAGTTCACAAATTTAGAAATGAGCCCTATCTTGAGATCTTATATGCATCAAAATAGGCTCTGTTAGGTAGATACATAAGCCACCTATAATACTTTTAAATAGTTTTCTATTTTTTTTTGTGTGCCCAAAAGTTATCTCCCTTTCCAAGAGACATTTTGAAGCATTTATTCATATGCTTAGAGTTATATGACCAGACGACAAGAAAGCAGGAAAATTCAATGAAAGATGCTACCGAAATTGGCTTAGCAACAAACAATTAAATCCTCCTCATTTCATAATAATTCTCCCAACTGTGAAATTGTTAATAAATCATGTTATATTGTTGATCTCCATAGAATCGTTTTTATCCATTTATTTCTTCATATTCGAGTCTTACAACTCACAAACCACTTCGCAACAAGCTCACTTATTTTCTTAATTATATAACAAGCTATTTTCAGATGTTCACACCTAGAGGATAGCAATTCGAATGAAGTGTGCATGCATGATTTAATCACCTACACACAGATTGATCAATCAAATGTGTGCATGCCCAGAAGAGATCGAATCTAGAAGTTGCTTGTAAAAGCACTGGTTTGAAAATATGTAATTCCTCTTTTTAACATGATAGATCCACTAGGATTTGAACTCTGCATAGCTCATACCATAATTCGTGATAGTATCAATTATACCATACGCGCACCTCCACACAAATTTCAAATCACCAGAAAAGGAAAAAACCCAACTCACGTCAGCTAAGCCTACCAAGCAGACCTATCTCCCCCGAGATGTTGGAGAGCAACTCATTCCGTACAACTCCTTGTCACTTTTCTGAAACAGACCTCCAGCTTCCTCAGATTTTTGTACCTTTTGCTGCAATAAACGTTACTCATTTCTTTTACACCGTTCTTCTGTGTTTGTCATTCTTTCTTTTCCATTGTCTTACATGTTTTTGTCTTGTGTCTCAACAATAGTCATAATCGAAATGCATGAATTGCCCGGGGCAAACAAATTATAGAGAATGCATGGGATATGTAAAGTAAATAGAGAGTAGAAAGTGGATCTTAGGTTTATTTTCGACAGTCTCATAACTCTTGATTCTCTTATTTTGTCCTTTAGTACTCACATTCCATGGGCGAGGTTTTTGACAAAGGGGCAAGAATTGCTGTTTTCTTGGTCGGAATCTATCCATCTAACACTTATCGTTGGCTAGTTTTTGACCTTGAAGTAGTACATTTTTAACTCCTTACATCAAGTGGCTTCATGCCTTATCTGGAGCAGTTTCCATGTCAAAAAAAAAACTGATCACTAGCATCGACCCCGCAACAGATAATTTTAAAGTTTGTACGATGGTAAAGTGAGTCTAGAAATATTTCGGTTGAAATATTTTCGGAACATGTTAAGCTCTTGCTTATGTGTGAGTATGAACAATTTCATGTGTGGGTGTGTATGTCTCTCCCACGAGTTCTTTTAAATAGCGCTTATTTGACATGAATAGTGTATACATTATTTAAACTGCTATATTTGTTGCGATGATAATTTGTTTATACAGAACTGGACTACTGATAATTTGTGTTATATGGTGTGGTGATAGGCTCCCAATGGGTTACTGCTTAATCTTTAACAGTTTCTTTTATTTATTTTGGTAACGATACTTTTAACTCTTTTCATTGGCTAAAAAAAATTTTTTTTTTTTCTTACGTTTATTTTATTTGAATTTGTAGCCGGCGATCTACAACGACTATGACCAGTTGCAGCTGTCAACCGATCCTACCATCATCATCAAAGTATCTATGACGGCTCTGTCCCTTCTATACTTATGTTCACATATAAGTAAACATGATAGATCTACTAGGATTTGAACTCTGCATAGCTCGTATCATAATCCACGAGGTATCCATTATACTACACACACACAAATTTTAATCTTGGTGAAACCGTTGAAATCTTTTCTTTTTCAGAATCATGAATACAGTCTTGCTATCTTGTTTGCCTTCATGAAAAATAAGTAGCAAATATATATATATATATATATATATATATATATATATATATATATATATATATATATATATATATATACGGAACGTTTATGTTTTTATCTTTTAAGGGAAGTGGGGTCTGATCAACTCTGCTGTAAAGCCATGAAATTAAATACTGCATTGTTTTTAAATTCCCGAAACAGTTTTTCATGGTAAACAACTGATGATCCCTTAAATAATGTTAGAAGCAAACTAATATAATAACTGTAAAAATTAAATTGACTTACATGAGTGATTTTCCACTGAACGACTTGGGACTAAAAGTTTTTTTTTTATTTTATTTATTTTTTATATAGTTTTAATGGTTGAGAAACTTCCGAGACTATACATATATATATATATATATATATATATATATATATATATATATATATATATATATATATATATATATATTACTATTTCATGTATCCACATAAAATTTTATATGGAGATATAATTTTGTATGTATCAATTTTCAGTATTCATTTCAACAGTTCTCGATACGTAAGTAGAGCTAGGTAGTAAGCTATGAAAATATATTTATGGCAATTAAGCTACTCAGAGGCTCCCGCGTTTCATCCTCGGGGGGAATCTTCTGGCTAAAATGCAATAATAACTCCATGCATTTTAGCTTGAAGACTCCCCCCCCCCCGGGGGATGAAACACGGGAGCCTCTGTGTAGCTTAATTGCCATAAATATATTTTCATAGCTTACTATATATATATATATATATATATATATATATATATATATATATATATATATATATATATATATATATATATATATATTGTAAACTCATATGAATGGCATGTGAATGGAATGTTGTGGGAAGATAATATTTATGGTATGATATCACTCAACCGAACCGACCTTCCTCAATAATATTTTAGCTTTTACGGTCAGTTTTAGGTTTGTACCACCCTTTAAAAAACGTATGAATTGGTTTTGAAAAATGAAAAAATATATAAAGCTTTTGTAAAACATGCTAGATTATTCATAAGGAGTGTACATTCTCCATCACAAATGATGGGAAAAAAAATTATGCTTTGCCAGTGTTCTCACTAATATGTAATTTTCATATTCATATAAAATAACGTCTCAGTTGGTAAAGTTATAAAAAAGAGATATAAGAAAGAAAACGTTTCAAACTGGAAATTTTTTTTAAAAAGTAATAAGAAAGAAAAAAACGTATCAGACGAAGCGAGAGGGGTTTCTGACTTACTATTTGCTTTCTCCTGTCTCCTAGTTTTGTTACTTGCTAACTTTTGTGTGACTGGATGGATATTTATATAGATACAAATAAATACACATTGGTCTTTATTATAGAGTGAAAAATGAATTTAACATGCTTTATAAATGTGTAAAAATCATTCGTACTAAAACTACATCTGGTGGTGAGGCCATAATTTGAGAGTTTTGGTGAGTGTGGAGTCACCGCATAGTTGTCATTTTTCCAAAGTCTACTCTGACCCTAAGTGGCAGTACCACCTCTAAGGTATGGGTTAAATAGAACCTCTCAAATTAGTTAAATAGAATATGTCCCATAAAGTAAATAGATTGTCCTATTGGTTAAATAGAAGCTGTCCTATTCACCATCATGATCATCATGATCATCATGATCATCATGATCATCATCATCATCATCATCATGAGCATCATGATCATCATCATCATGATCATCATCATCATCATGATCATCATCATCACCACCACCAGCACCACCACCGCTACCACCATTAATCTCCCTATACCCTCCAGACTTAATCACCAGAAAAGGAAAAACCCCAACTCACGTAAGCTAAGCCTACCAAGCAGACCTATCTCCCCCGAGATGTTGGAGAGCAACTCATTCCGTACAACTCCTCGTCACTTTTCTGAAACAGACCTCCAGCTTCCTCAGATTTTTGTACCCTTTGCTGCAATAAACGTTACTCATTTCTTTTACACCGTTCTTCTGTGTTTGTCATTCTTTCTTTGCCATTGTCTTACATGTTTTTGTCTTGTGTCTCAGCAATAGTCATAATCGAAATGCATGAATTGCCCGGAGCAAACAAATTATAGAGAATGCATGTGATATGTAAAGTAAATAGAGAGTAGAAAGTGGATCTTAGGTTTATTTTCGACAGTCTCATAACTCTTACTTCTCTTATTTTGTCCTTTAGTCCTCACATTCCATGGGCGATGTTTTTGACAAAGGGGCAAGAATTGCTGTTTTCTTGGTCGGAATCTATCCATCTAACACATATCGTTGACTAGTTTTAGACCTTGAAGTAGTATTTTTTAAACTCCTTACATCAAGTGGCTTCATGCCTTGTTTGGAGCAGTTTCCATAAAAAAAGACTGATCACTAGCGTCGACTTCGCTACAGATAATTTAGAAGTTCTAAGCCTGTCTAGGCTAAATAGAATCTGTCCTATCAGTCAAACAGAATATGTCCCATTGGTTTAATAGAATATGCGCCATCGGGTAAATAGAATATATCTCATTGGTTAAATAGAATCTGTCCCACTAGTTAAATAGAATCTGTACTATGTGTTAAATATAATCTGCCCCATTTTTTTGAAAAGCCATGGCTTAAGGAAGGAAAGATAAATTTTTTTTATTTGAAACACCTTGTTTTGAGCAACTAATGGCGTAATAGATATTGTACGTTTACAATCTTTATTCCCATCTTTTACTTATCTATATAATTTCTTGCTCTATCTCGTATATCGAGCATCAATTCTTTCAGGTTCCAATTTAAAGGTATATATTATATTCGGTATTTCCCTGTTCTTATATATATATATATATATATATATATATATATATATATATATATAATTAATTAATTAATTCAGTTCAAATATTAAAAAAATGAACAAAACCAATATATTTCAAGAGTGCTCAATATATATTAGAGCTATTTATATTAAAATAAACATAGTTTAAGCGCCCGACAATTGTTTCAAAGCCCTGCTGGCTTCTTATCAAGGGCAATACTATTGCCCTTGATAAGAAGCCAGAAGGGCTTTGAAACAATTGTCGTGTGCTCAAACTATGTTTATATATATATATATATATATATATATATATATATATATATATATATATATATATGAATTCTGTATGTTGTATGTATCTTACCTTCCTTTTGGAAATCTTACAATGAGGATATATTTAGGCTGAAAATAAAATGGGTCTTCTTGTTTTATGCAAAACTGTGTTCTTATTCAAATAATGTAGAATGAGAATTTACTATTTCAAGCAAAATAAAGTCAATTTATGTCTTTCTTTGTTCTAAAAGGATCAAACATTTTCATTTTACTTTTGTATCACATTTGAAACTCTTTGATGTTTTGCTTCAAATCAATTTTACACCTTGAATCTTCTGTTTACATCTATCGGTGTATTATGTATTACACTGCTTCTTTTGGTGATGCTAATGTTGGCATGAGTAATATCATTAAGCATACGATTAATTTAGTCAACAGAGCTGAGAATAAACAGAGAATACCACAAAGTGAAAAATGAGACTTGTACAGGATTCGAATTTGTGCCTTAGAAGAGGAACCACATAACACAGGAGTCATCTTAGACTGTTTGACTAACGAGCCAAATGTCTTGAGAAAACCGAAATTGTACAAATAACTCATCCTCCACACTCTGCATCAGATGGTCCCTCTTCTGAAGCTCAGGTTTAAATATTGTGAAGGTCTCATTTTCTACTTTGTAGTATTCTTTGTTTATTCACAGCTCCATGGACTAAATATTACCCTGTGCAAATATTAGCACAATACATAATAAACTGTCGGAAATAAATCCCAATGTGCAAAATGACATCTCATTAATTCACTATTAGTTATTTTTGTTTTCTAATTCTATTTATGCTTATGGATAAAAAAAATAACATTTTGGTTGAAAAGAGCCTCTCTGCTTCTTTTTCGGTCAATTTACTTCTGGGTGTTGTGATCCGGTTCAACATTGTAAATTATAAACAATGCACCCCCTAACAAACACACACACAAACCCTGAGCCCAAGAAAATAAGCCAGTGGTTATTAATTAAATTCTACTACAATGCATTTCGGTTCATTTATACACCAGTCAGCCATTTCATTCTTTTGTTATATTGTAAATTAAAAACAAAGCCCCCCACACTCCAAATAAAGATTGCCCTCTCCCCAAATAATTTTTTTTTATTGTGTATAAATGCTTAGCATTATGAGTGAAAAGAGTCTTTATGGTCCTTTCCTGTCAATTTACTTCTTGGGGTTGTGATTCTTGGTTTCCAAAATTTTCTGGGGCAACGCCGAGACACAGGTCCCGCTAGTATATTATTGTTAGCTGAAACAGATTTTCTTCTAAAGAGCATATTAAAAAAGAAGTAACTCTTTGCCTTGGTGATCTATTTTGCCTCAAAGAGATTTGAAGAACAGAGTTATGTCCCTTGTACATTTTCAGAAAGAGACAATCTTGGATTAACACAAGTTACAGACCTCTCCCCAAGTAAGACGTTTCGAACTCAGAAGTATTTCTTTTCTTCACTTGTAAATGGAGAATAAATGTTAATTATTGAGTTATACAGGAGTTTTATTCAATTCTTTTATATATATCCGTCCTATATTTCATACATACCACCATTACACATCAATTATATAGTAAACACAATATATTATGTGTCTCGCTGATTATTTGTTGACACTTTGTATGGTTAATTGAGTCCATTGGACTGGGAATAAACGAAGAAAACCACAAATGGAAAAATGAGACTCATACAGAATTTGATCCTGTGTCTCAGAAAGAAGGATCACCAAGTCAAAAGATGACACCCACAACATGTGGTTCTTCTTTCTGATGCATAAGATTAACTTAAATAGATAAGTTATATTTTATGGCAGACAGTTGATGTATAGAAAATCAAATCAAGTAATTATATTCAAAGATTGGTTTAATTTGACGCTTTGTGTTGTGCATTCATTCATTATTTTGAATTGTTCAATTTCTTTTCGAAGTGCTTATTTAGAAAAGCTAGAGTTTGATTAGTAAAAGATAGCGTTTGATCAAAATTATGATGATAAACACATCTTACGCTTTTAGTACAAAGTTATTAGACTGAAATGTTGGCCTCCTTAGACAGCAAATCAAAAAAGTATAGAAAGTCAAATCAAGTAGTTTTATTCAAAGATCGGTTTAATTCGATAATTTGTGCTGTGCATTCATATTTTTGAATTGATCATTTTCTTTTCAAAGCACCAGTTTATATGTGAAGATGAAAGTTGATCTCGTTAGATGCAATTATGCAAATAAGAACTCTCCTACTGCAGTCATACGAAAAGAAGCTGGTAAAAAATCTTTTCACCTGTTCTGTGTTGATTTGATGCTGATTGTCAAAGAGAAGCGCATTAAAAATGTTTCATAAAATTCTGTAAACCTGTAAGACTTTTTGTTTAATGCATAAACTTTTGAAAACGTCTTGAACAGTACTTTTCAATTATACTTATATTTTCCAAATATATTAAATCAACATGAAAGTTAAGAATTAAAAACTTTTTGTTTTGTTTTGAGACATCCTATATATATATATATATATATATATATATATATATATATATATATATATATATATATATATATATATGGACAGTATTTTTTCTTCAAAACATATTTCGTTAAATAGTACAGACGACTTGTGTCTACATATTTTTTCGTTGATTCTTTCTAGATGCCTGATTAATGTTTTAGTTTCAAGCTGGAACTTGCAGATGAACTCGTCGTACTTTATTCGATAGTTCCGGAAGTACTAGGGTACCCAACTAGTATGGCAAGTTCATTTGCCAGTACCAACCTGAAACCTGAACATTAATCAAGAATTTAGAAAGGATCAAATGAAAAAATATGCAGTTACAAGCTGTCTGAAACGATATATATAATCAGTTATAATTGTTTCTTTGGCAGCATGATGTATGATATTTTGAACTTGAAGTTTTTGGTTGTGTTTGGTTGGATTTAGTTCTTTCTTTCATCGTAGATGGCTGAAATTAAAGAAAAGAGGGATTTTAATAGAACTATTTGATTCAGAAATAATTTCAATATTTTATCTCAATCGAAGCTACATATGCTTCTGAAACTTGGATGTTAATGGCAGAGGATCAACACAGGATCTCTGTATTTGAAAATAACTGTTTGAGAACCATGGTCGTCAAAACGCATCAGGATTTCTGTAGGATAACCCAAATTAAAGAAACTCTTGGGTTTCGAAATGGTATCATCAAAGTTATCAAGAAAAGAAGAATGAACTGGTTTGGTCAGAAGAAGTTCTAAAAGCAATGTATACTGAGAATTCAAGAAAGCGTTTCCCAGGAAAAAGACGTTGTGGTAGGCCTCCAAAACGCTGGACTGATCAGATCTGCATGGATGTAGAGCTTCCTTTGCTAATGATGGAAAGATTAGTAAAGCACCTAACAATATGGAAGGATTGTGTATCCAGAAAGTGTCCACAGATCTCCTGAGGATTATGCAATAAAGTCTTCTTCTTCTTCTGGTGCGTTAATCCCGAGCTGAAGCGTGGTCCGCAATAATAGATTTTTGTCTCCACCTGGCACATTCACAGGTTTGGTCCGGGTGAAGCCCGGTTTTACACAGAAGATTTTTGTGCAGGGCGTCTACCCATCTTATCATCGGCCTTCCTCTCGGTCGCTTCTTGACAATTTCTAATGCAAAAGTAAGTTTTGCGATGGTGTCGTTGTTGGCCCTAAGCACATGTCCAAACCATCTGAGCCATCATTCTCTCATCTTGCCCTCGATCAGTACGATGCTGTAACGCTTTCGGATGTGGTCAAGCATGTAATTTCAGGTATCCAGTGGATCCTTTTGATTTCCATACCGGCGAATCTTCGCTCCACTTTCCTCGTTGTCAGAAAGCACTCGGAATTGTACAAAGCGACAAAAGTATTTTAATTATCTCTAACAGTGAGAACTTCTGTGAAACTCTAGGAAAGGAATGTGTATTTATTTTAATGTATGCATAATATATCTATTTATTCTTATACAATATATTTTATATTATACTAAATAATTCTTAAATAACCTTTATTCTTTCTAGAAATAAAAACAGACCTTGAAGGCTGTAGTTGAAACTGTACTATATTAATTCAGTATTCAAAGACATTACATGAATGAATGAGAAAGAGAAAGTAGTTATAGACAAGCGATAAACACTGTAGCTGACACGGTGCTGAATAATTAAGTGTAGAAAGCAATGAAGAGGGAGAATAAAGGAAAAATAGAGAGAGATTCCAGATAAAACTGTTTATCTATTATAGAATTAGCATGACTAGCAGGTGATACCCGGGATCCCTGATAATAAAATAGAAGTGCTAAAAATTTTTTTCACTCTCTCTAACTCAGTCAGGTTACTTTTTAATAGACCCCCTACCTTTGACTTCTCCCCTCCTCCTATTTTTCTCTCTCTCTCTCTCTCTCTCTTTCTCTCTCTCTTTCTTTCATGTGCGCTCTTTCATTCATCTGCAAACTTTGGCAACTGGTTCAATATAATAGAAAAAAAAGAAAGAAAAAAAGAAAAAAGGATAAAGTTAAAGTCATCAGCAACCGACTGTTAAACGTAGTTTCAGTGTTATTCTTCGAACATTTACCAGCGAGAACAAAAGAAAGTAATTGTTTCTGACCTCCAAATTTGGTCTCTGGTAACCCAAAGTAACCGAATATTAGAGTATTTTTACCATAACCAGCCCGGGGTCATACTGAATCAGAATATGCAAGGTTCGTAAGTGTATTTTTGGTAGGTCCAAGTTTTAGCCGAACACAGACAGACAGAAATACGATTTTCCTTTGTATAATAGAAGATGTAGTGATATGAAAGTACACATCTTCACTTTTTAAATTAAAAATCCATAGTTTGTATATCACTATTCACTTTTTTGATTTTGCGGTCAAATTTTTTACATTTTTTTTGCAAGCTATTAGTTGAAAATATTTAATTTATTAATTTAATCCATTGTCAAACTCGTGCTTGTTCGAATTCATTTTAGCATTTATGTGACCACTTTGTGTGTTTCTGTGTATGTGTGTGTTTCTCGCCTATGCGTGACCGGATAGAAGTGTTAAGTTTTATGTTACACTTACTTATGCGCCCGTGGCGTAATGGTTAAAGGTGTTGATTAACAATCAGTTCTAAGTGAGAGTCTACTGGGGGTTGAAGGTTTCATCCTTAGTAGAGGCGATAATAACAAAAAATAACAATCTAGCCCCGTTCATTTCGAAATTCTGTATAGATTCCCGAGTTTGACATAAAGGTTCCAAGTTCGAAAAGATGCAGCTGAAGAAGGTTGTAAGTTACATCGGCCGAAACGTTGAGAATATAACAATCAAGATGAGAATAGTAGTCCAAATAATCCAAATTATATAAATTATCAATACTCATCTAAAAAATTCCAAAACATAGGTTTAAGTTGTCAGAATTAAAATCATGAACTGCCACTGATTTCTCATACATATATCAGAGCTGATTGAGTATTTTATTTGGCAGGTGAGAAAATACCACCTTTGAAGTACGTTACAGGTCTGCTCAAATCAATGTTACATTATAAAATTAAAACATAGACAAGAAAAACATGTTTGATTATGAATATGTATAAATGACTTATTTCCGGCATAACACTTATTAAAAAAATATTCAAATTAGATACAGTTTTTATATACACCCACACCGTTGGGCGTATAAAGTCCTTTAAGCACACGGGTTGGTCGTCTTGTTGCTACCATCATTGTCATAGTTGTGAGCGCCGGTTGCTTTTTCGTTTGTTGATACAAAACCACACCGACACTTGTTAGCTAGTTTATAAAAAGGTTTATTCAAAGGACGGAACAGAAATTTCGCAGGAGAGAGAGAGAGAGAGAGAGAGAGAGAGAGAGAGAGAGAGAGAGAGAGAGAGAGATCTGATTACACACTGACTGCACAAAAGCACGCCCTTCCTCATTCAAGTCTCGACGTTCAAGTAGAGACGGCTAAGGGTGAGAAAGACCCCTCCCCCCATCGCTCAGAAATCACATGGTTTTCATAACTTCTTGACAGTAATCTATTATTATTATTATTATTATTATTATTATTATTATTATTATTCTAAATTAGAAGAATATTAATCCCAGGACGGGTAAAATTAATCCCCCCCGAACAGAACAGATTTGCACCACTTTTATGTCTCCTTATGAAGATTGTAATACCCATATGTCTAAAATCCTTATTTCAATTTTGATCAAAATCTCTAAACAAATATAAAAGCCATGAGGCTCAGAAGAAAGATCTGAGCGTCATGATCAATAGGGGCTCCTTTGATAGCCAAGATGGAGGACCTGGGCAGCAACCTGTGAATATTGGCCCTTCTTATTTCAGGTAACAAAATACGACAGACCAAATACTGGTAAATAAATATGATCAGCAAAAACCAAAGACCATGCAGAGGAAGAAACTGACCACAAAGCAACTTCCACGCAAATAGGCTCTTTTGCACATATAGAACATAATCCCAATGTTATAACAACGATTTTACAAAGACCTTGTATACTCAGAATACATCATGTTAGAAATGCAATGATTGCAGAAAGCTGAGAATTTGCAGAAAACAGAAAAATCGCAAAAGAATTTTTGTATTTTTTAAATCATTTTGTAGACACTTTCCGGCTATTTTGAGGTCGAACTTTGCATCCACCATTTTGTCACAAATCAACAGCATGGAAATGCCGAAATAGCTTGTAGTAGTAAAAGTTGAAAAGGTGCACAAAAAAAAAATCAAAAGTCCAACTCTCGAATTGTATTAACAATTCTCCAAAACACAAATCTCGTGAATCGAGTAACCTGATACAAAAGACGCCAACTTAATATTTTCTTTTTCTCTCTTGCTGAACACTCGACGTAGCCCCAACTCGTCACGTCAATTTTACGGTCTGCCCTGAGAGGAAAGTTCCTACTCTTTTTATCTCAACAAGAATTCGCCCATACAAAACAATGCTCATTTGCATAAGTGAACTCTCGTCATTGCACAAAAATGACAAGATTCTATCTTGTAAGCGAAACACTCTGGGTTCAATCCCTAATGAACGACACACGGTGCAACTCTCACTCTTTTTCCTCATGGACCTGCATAATGGCTGCTACACAGTCACTTCCCGGTTATCGAGCTGAGAGAAAATCTAGTATCTGTCTTGTTCTCCTCCCTCCGAAAAAAAACGTTTGCATCCACCTCTAAATGGAATAACTTAAAATGGTTAACTTGAAGCAAATCAGTGATATATTTTTGTCACATTATCACATTACGAATATTCAAACATTAGTTTAGTTTAAAATCTTATTTCATGTTTTAAAATAACTGTAAATGTAAGAGTTTGCTTTGGCTGGTACAATTTCACAGAAAGGACATTCGTCTTCCACAACAAATGGGTGAGAGGAACTGCCGGCCTGAACACCGCCTTTTCAAATCTACAGGCATGTGAGAAGGACGTTGGTGTCTTTTGGGCCATTAGCTAGGCAAAAAGAGGTAAGCACGCAAATTCTCTGAATTTATTCTGTTCAATTCCAATTATCATTGGTATTCAAATAAGCGGCGGATTTAAGAGTAGGGCATTGGGGCAGAGAAAAATTTTTTTGTTACTATGTTAATAAGTTGAAATTATAATTATAAATTGAACATGAATGTTGATGGCCTTGCTGCGGTAATATAAGATATAACATGGGATATTATAAATATAAATACTCTTATATTTCGTAGTCAACTATACTTCTTTATTATGAACCAGTATTTACTTCTGTGTAATATATTTTACAGTAACAAATGCAAACAATAAAGTCTAGTAATTCTATATAGATATCATGTAAATGTGGTTATAAATTTGTTTAAATCTTTTTTTAAATTCATTGTTTTTTGTATGGTACTTAAAAAAAAATAATATGTAGTACCTATGAATCGGTGATAGAAATGAAGGACCAAGACTACAATAAGGACCCCAGTTCATTAACACAATACACGGAACATATTCCGGAAGTCATCGGCGTCTTTCGGTTGACCTCGCAATACACGTGGTCACTATACACGTGGTCACAACTTGTAAATAAACCTTTATATTTCGGAATTTTTTTTCTTTTAACATGTTAATATTTATTTGTATTGCGAGGTCAACCGGAAGACGCCGGTGACTTCCGGAACATGTTCCGCGTATTGTGTTAATGAACTGGGGTCCTTATTGTAGTCTTGGTCCGAAATAAAGAACATATATAAGAACTTTGTACGTTTTTTATGTTGTATAAAAATTCAGGGAGGGGGGCAAAAGTCTCGTCTGCCCCAGGGGGCCAAAAGACTTAAATCCGTCACTGATTCCAATTATCACGGTGTGTTTATTAGAAATACTTATGAGTGCATTTGTTTATTTCAGTCTCACGTTGAAGAATATCTACACTAAATATGTGCACTAAATAAAATACTTCTTCGTCAGTCATACTCATATTCCATGATTTTAGCCCAAGTTGCTGCTGTTACAATAACACTTTGATTGAATAGACTCATTCTTCATAAGTTTCATTTGGGGGAGGGAGAGGGGGGGGGAATTCTGCAGTCTGTCTGCTAGAACCGTCACTGCTTGTTGCAATACATACCAATTTCATGGCAAGAGGAAAAGCCATTTCCACTCCTCTGACGAAACCATTCTGGGATTCATTAAGTTGAATAAGAAGATCAGTTTTCTCTTTTTCCCATTCATGGCTTTTCATAAGTAACTAAGAGAGAAAAAGAAAACAAATATTCACAGTACGAAGACAAAAGAAACAATTTGATACAATTATCATTCTTTATCAAATTTTTTTTTATTTTTTACTTTTGTTCACCCCAAACAATGAAATACTACCACTGAAGCGTAAGGGGCTACTATGATAGGGGCCAGATTTATAGAGGACAAAGTGGGTAGAGAGTTTGGCAGTAAAATATTTGTTCTCATTACATTTAAATTGCTGCATTTTGGTATGGTTGTGGAAACAGGAAGCAGGTAGGGAATTCCAAAGGGAAGCACTCTGAGGAAAGAAAGTATTAGAGTATAAAATCTTCCGGCATCTAGGGACCTCTACAGTGAAGGGGTGAGATTTTGCTGCTAGTCAGGTGGGTCAGGAGTATTTTCATTGATGGGGGTACAAGTGCAGTAAGTTTATCGGAGCACATTCCATGGAAGTACTTGTGAAACAAGCACAGAGATGCAACACTGCAGTGATGTGGCAGGGCTGGAGCTTGACAGACAGTGTGGGGTCTATTAGGTTAGGAATTCTTTTTTGCACCTTGTCCAAGAGGTGAGAGGGATAGTGGTTGATGCACCAGCCTAAATGTGGCAACAATACTCCATGCACGGGCGAATGATGGCTTTATAGAGATATAGGATACTGGCAGATGTGAGAAGTCTTCTAACGCGGTAGATTGAGCCTACCTGTTTTGCAGCAGACTTGGCAACATCTTCTATGTACTTCTTGCAACTCATGCTGTCTGAGAATGTCAGGCCGAGAAAAGTTACATCAGATGAACTAGAATTACTCATAAATACATTTTTTATGTGAAAGGTATATTTAAAGGATAAATATCGGACATAATGTATAGGTGTAAGCAAGAATAAGGGTAATAAGCTAAGACAAACTAAATAGAACAAATAGAATTAACACAGGTTCATGCTGATTTCATTTCGATATTTTGTTTAATTTATGAAACTTTGTCAAGAAATTATTTTATTAAACAGAGTCAAGTAGATATACATAATATTGGGGTAGTGATACGAGAAAGAAAAGCCAAAAGTAAGGGTTGGTAAAGTAAAGGAATAAAGTTAGGATGGGATGTTGGCGGTAGGTCGACACTGATTGGTAGCAGTGTTTTGGTAGTGAGTTTATATTATGTGAACGTCGTCAATGATGTAGAAAAAGGAGTGCGTATTAGAAAGTGGGGTGAGAGTGGAAAGACAGTAAAGTGTTATGGTGAGCGGTAAGGTAGTTTGTGAAATGCGGGGTGATGGAAGGAGGTAATTGAAAATGTAATAGGAATGTTTAAGTAGTAAGGACAGAAGAGAAAACTTAGAGACTGTTAAATACGGCATGCCGAGTTGAAATCCTATTCGATTTATTGCATTCATTTATGCATCAGTACAATTGGGAAATTGAGTTCTCATTTGACTCACAGCTATGGGTAAAATAGCATCGTGTTTGATGAATGTTTACAATAAATCGTCTCAAATAGGCACTGCAATAAATAACTTACCATAAGTAGACATACAAAACCTGTTACAAAAAACAATAAACTAAGTATAAAATTACATTTTTTAATTTATCTTATATGCTTAAAAGGTAGTTTAACGTTTCAGGCCTTAATTTGGCTTTGCCCATCCCTGATGATGTAGACTAACAGTGTTCATGGAAATTTCATGGTTGCTTTTTTTTATTGAAATTTTGAAAACTTTGTTACATTTACGCATTTTTACTTCTACAAATATTGGTTAACAACTTTCTTAGCTAAAACTTGTGTAATTAAATTTTATAATTTAAATTACCTTAGAAAAAATCAATAATCGTCTGCTTCTTGTTTACATATAAAAAAGAAATCTGTTACTACTACTACTATTGCTACTACTACTATTACTACTATTACTATTACTACTACTACTACTACTGCATCGAGTTTGAGAGATAGACTAGCAGTGCCTTATAAAAAGTTCACATTTGCTTGTAACTACTTTTCTTTTCACGGTTGATTGTATTTTGTACTTTAGTCCTCACATTCCATGAGCGATGTTTCTGACAAAGAGGGAAGAATTACTGTTTTCTGGGTCGGAATCTATTCATATAACACTTATCGTTGCCTAGTTTTTGACCTTGAAGTAGTATTTTTTTTTTTTAGCTCTTTACATCAAGTGGCTTCGTGCCTTGTCTGGAGTGATTTCCATAAAAAAAATTTACATTTTTTTGAAAGCTGCAAATCCTATAAAATGTCAGAATTGTGGATGTTAATTTCATTTCATAGTAAAAGTACAGATAAAATATTTATTTTTTAGCTTTATTTTTACACATTTTCCTTCTAAAAATGTTGGTTAATAACTTTTTTAGCTAAAACTTTTGTAATTCAAGAACTCGTTTTGTTACCACAACAACAACAACAACAAAAAACAACTTTCTTTTCTTTCTCCATGTGCCTAGTGTCAGGCGGAACTTCCACGAGAAAAGCTTCTTCATAAGGGCTTTTAAAAGATTGTCCCGAACTTTTTGTTTGTTTCCTTTCTTTCATTCCTTTGATTTAGCACACACATAGTCTACTCAAATTAGATATCTTTCTGATACAGGTTACACATTAATATCACCCTACCAGATATTAACACATGAAGAGAGAAAAAAAAAATTCTGAAAAAATGTCTCTCTGCGCACGTCTATTCTAGTTCTCAAATAAATAGTTTGAGACAATTGGATTAAACCGTTGACAGATGTTCTCTTATGAAAAAGGGATGACACAGAAATTGCCAAAGTATGATCTGATTTTCTCTAAATAAATTTCACTACGGAATTCAGTTCTCTCCAAACTTGCTGACATAAAACGGCACTGAAAACGTCTGCCTACCTACCTCACTCAACCAATAAATGACAACTCACGCATTGAGTCCATTCTCTTATGAGCACTTTCTCTTGCTAGACTGGCACCTCTTCAGCCAAAAGAACACACTGGAATCTCTATTTATAAAATGGGCAGTTTATCACACTGATAGTGACATTAAAACCCTCATTTCAGATACAAAATAGAAATTCAGCTTCCTACTATATTGATCCTGTCCCTGTGATCGACGTATCTCTGGCTAACTAATTTGCATATTGATTAGAAAAATAACATCTTATTAAGTCACTATTAGTTATCGTTGTTTTCTAATCCAATGACTGTTTTCATTTTATTATTATTACGCAGAGTTCTATTTAGGCATATTTTTCAGATCGTGGTAAAAAGAGTTGGAAGGACATTTCTGGGAGTTGTGATGTGGTTCTACATTGTAAATTATAGATAGCCCCCCACCCCTCTTCCCAAGATAAAACACAGATACAGAAACCCCGCAACAAAGCTAAGAAATCAGTGAATATCTTCCCCCAATAGCTTTTCTTTTTTATTTTGTGGATAAAGTTTAGCAGTTTTGGTGAAATGAGTCTTTCTGGTCCTTTCCAGTCAATTTACTTCTGACGGTTCTGATTCTTATTTTCCTCAATTTTCACGGGCAACACCAGGACACAGGTTCTGCTAGTTGTATATATTTTAATACATTCAATTCTTTCTAACCAAAATATTGTTGCATTTTCTTCGCTTCATTAGCAAATGTATTGTTTGTTTTTTTGCTCTCTCACAACCATATGTAGTATATAACAGCAGCTAATTAACTATTGGTGCTAACTAACTAAAAGGCAGGAAAATACATGATGCATGTTCAGTGATAGTGCATGCGTGTATATTACAAACGACAGGCCTGTGATCGGAAAAATATCTGGCTTGTGATTTGATCATTGGTTAGTCGTTTTGAACAAAAGTAGTCACCTTTCCAGAATGGTGCTGCATGCAGGGGAGTGGGGAGGGAACGAACACACCACTTGAGCTTCTGGAGAATTTATGCCATCTTCAGCTAAGGGACCTCTCGAAAGGTTAGTTTATATCATCACCATATTTAACATCCGTTTTACATGCTGGCATGCGTTGGACGGCTTTAAGAAATGAACTTCCAAAATATCTCTGACCAGGTCTTTATTTAACCCTCTTTCTCTCAGGTCCATTTTTATCATTTCCTCTTATGTTTTCCTTGGCCTTCCCCTGTGAACTGAACCTGCTATCGCAACTGTTCTACATCTAATAACCGAAGAAATCTCATCCATCCTTTCAACGTGGCCATAAAATCGAAGTTTCCCCTTCTGCACACATCTGGCTATACTGTCCAGAATTAATCTTCCGCCAAGGTCATCAGAACTACACCTATCTTTAAGACTCACATTACACATCCATTGTATCATTCTCATATTATTTTTTTCCATGCAATGCATGTCCTCAACTCTCACTGGCCAGGTCCGGAGATTAACAGCTGATGATTTTCAAGTGGACTCACTGGGTGGTCAAACAGGACTGATAGTTGATGTCTATATATTCTGAGCGAAACAGAGAGATAGATAGATCGGAGTTTGAGCCGAGCCTGACAGACTGTTGCTTGTGTTCGGTTGGCAGGGTTTCTGTTGCTCTCATTACAGGTATGTCGTTTGGTAGGGAAATCAAGTATCATTTTAACTTCACAAAATAAAATATTGTTACTTGTTTTAAACACAAGTTGTGATTTTATTTGGAAGGAAAATCTCTTTGTTACAATTCTGACCGAGATCACATAATTGACACTACAACCAGTGTCGAAATAGAATAACTAGAATTCAAACAAAGACAACAAATGAATGATCACGGTCAGTGCAGGGAATGCACACGCACATTTGTATCTGTTCTGATCGTTTTCAAGAGGTTATCTTCCCAGGTATTACCTGCTCTTCTAGAAAGGAGGTATTGCCGATCGTCTGAAGTTCCTTCACAGGGGAATGCCGATGGGGTTTATCATGAGTCAAGATTGTGGATTGGCAATGGCCACTTATACCACATCCTCTGCCCCCCCCTCCTCGGTAGAATTGCTAATGGTGTTATCCTAAAGACCAAATAAAGACTTATGATATCCAACAAACGAACCCAGAGTGTGTGTGGGGGGGGGGGGCGAGTCAGACATAAGATGTTCTTTCTCAGATCACTTTTTAAACAACTTTTCAGATAATGAAATTCTCTCTCTCTCTCTTTCTTCCCATCTCTCTTCATCTCTATCTATCTTTGCTACCCCCTCTCTCTCTCTCTATTTCTCTCCTTCTCTTCCTTTATTTCCCCCTCTCTATAGTCTTTCTCTCCTCTTTCTCTCTTCCCCCTCCTTTTATCTCCCCTCCTCTATCTCCTCTTACTCTCTGCCTTATCCCCCCCTCTCTCTGCAATGAATACATGTTTCTAGTCAGTGAATGTTTGTTAATCAAAGTGCCACATCATCGTTGAATACCTTTGATCAAACAGACAACCCACCCGTTGACAAATACTTTCTTTTGAGCAAACGACAGCAAATAACTCTGAAGCGATAAATGCTGAAACTCGTTTCAAAATTCCATGTCGGCACGTCATCGTCGCCCCCAAAATTTATAAAAACAAAAAGGAAAATTTTTAATTAAACATCTTTCAAGTATTTATATCAACCAGTAGTTATTTTGTAATGTGACATGTTTTTCTAGGCTGATTATCTTGCTTATAACATTCAGTCCTTTTTTTTTTGCTTTGTTATTTTGATCTTATCTCCATTTAAATACGCTTTGCTCTACTTTTTAAGCCAGATTATCCTTATATGATTTTAAAGACAGTAAAAGTAAATACATTTATGTGTATATTTACAAGGCCTGTTTAAAAAGTATCCGACCGTAGGCCAAAAAATATATCAAATACGTGACAGGGTTGGAACCCTAATCCCCTTCCAAGTAGGCCCCTTGTGCTTGCACACACTTAGCCTATCGATCCATCCACTGCCGTAAACACCTCTGGAAGTCTTCTTTTGGAATGGTGTTCATCTCCGCTGTCGCGTTTGATTCAACAGGTGTTTGGAGAAGATGCGATGTGTAACACAAATTAAGGAGTGGTTCAACCGATTAAAAAATTGGCAGCACATCAGCGTAGAGTGACCAGCGTTCTGGCAGGCCCCAAACTGCTCGGAGTGCAGCTGTTGTTGAGAGGGTGTGAAAAAAGAGATAATAAGGAACGCGACGGCGGAGATGAACACCATTCCAAAAGAAAACTTCCAGAGGTGTTTCCGGCAGTGGATGGATCGGTGGGCTAAGTGTCATCATTAACTCTGTAGGTTTTCAAGATGTATTTCGTGATGGCCTGACGAGAAGATCCTTTCTTTTCTTTCAGAGCAGTGATTGCTGCGGTGATCATCTGTTGGTAAGATGGATGAAAAGAAGGTTTCTTCGCTGTTGGGGTCTTTTTCACTTTTGCCACCTTAGCAGGGACTGGGGTAGCTTCGGTATCAGTCATTATAGTGATGATGGTTTAGAAATATGGAGTGGTGTGTTGGATAGTCAAGGAAAACTTAGCTTTTCCCATCGCATTTTAATTTTGGGGTATGAGATGATGGTGGGTTTGAAAGAATTTTGGGTCTGGACGAATCTGTGTGGAATTGAATATCGAATAAGAAAAAGGGTCACCATCTTCCACAGAAAAATCCCAACATCTCTAAGGTATAAATCAACTTTATTCAAAAGAAACACTCGAATATAAAGAGAGTTGTTCGGCAAGCTGGCTTTTGTTGAAAACAGAATGTGGTATCCTAGAGTTCCATCTTTTGGCGAAGGACGAGAACAGATTATGACGTCTTGTTGTTACGTCTTATCGGGAACTGAATCATCTTTGGCGCCAAACTCTTTGAGTGGCAATTTTGAGTTGAGTCTGCGCAGACGTGTTCTCTTGCCTATACAGTTATATAAGTCTAGGCGTCACATGCATGCACCAAGCCGAACCAGAACTCAACATAACGCAAGATATTGCACGTACATACAAGCAAAATAGGTCTGTCATGCAACTACTATAGCATCTTTTATCTTAGGGGATGTGTTCAAGGCTCGTCCTCTCTGTAGAACGTCCAACCAGTGACTGTGGACGAAATCTGGTCTTAATTCTTTACCACACAGTGGTACGAGAATTCCCAACGAAATCTTGTGTTACCATGTGTTTTGGGGAACTATCGCTTTGATTATTTTACCAAGGACCATAATTCTGGCCTAGAAACCAGTCACTCCCCAAGGAAAACAACTCTGGTTGTGACAGAAACATAAATTATCCAGTTTATTTGTAAAAAGTGAATGTAGAATTGTAATTTGTATAAATGACTGCAAAGTTCCGACTTAAAAAAACATACATTTGCGCGTATATTCCATGAGCGATGTTTCTGACAAAGGAGGAAGAATTTCTGTTTTCTGGGTTGGAATCTACCCATCTAACACTGATCGTTGACTAGTTTTTGACCTTGAAGTAGTATTTTTTTTTTAGCTCCTTACATCAAGTGGCTTCATGCTTTGTCTGGAGCGGTTTCCATTAAAAAATATATATTAAACTGGACTATGGGATTTTTTCCTATTACAAAACGCCAGTAACATTGAAGCTAAATTTCACATAACCAAAACGTAAGAGTCGGCAATGCACGTCTTCATAAAATATCACACGGATCATTGTACTGCATCATTTTGTGTCACGAAAATGATGGTGTCAATACAGACCTTCATGATGTTTTCTGTGTTTTTTGGGTGCTTACATAGGTGAAGGCTCATATGAAAAACGCAGTTAAACAGGTGTAAATCGCAGTTTCAAATAAATTAACCGGAAAACTCTTTGATATACTTATGTATCAGGCAAAAAATATGTATCTACACCAAAAATTAGCAAAAATTATCAGGTAGAATTTTAATTAAAAATAAAAATCAGTTATATAGTTTTTTAGGGTTCCGCCATTGATTTAAGCGAAAAACACGAAATTCAGAAAGAGATAACTCAGTCTGTCATATTAACAAGTAATAAATTAATGGCAGTCGGCAAAATACGATGAAACTGATGTTTATTCTTAATTAAAATTCTACTCGATCATTATTTTCTAATTTTTGGTGAAGATACTCCTTTTTGCCTGATACATAAGTATAAACAAGAGTTTTTATTTGGAATTGCATTTTTCATATGTGCCTTCATCTATATAAGCATCGTTTTTTTATATGGCAGCCACTTCAGACAAGGCATGAAGCCACTTGATGTAAGGAGCTAAAACGAAGAAAGATGATTAACGTAAAGACAGGAGATGACTATTAACCTTAGTCTTGAAAAGACCAAGGCTATAAGTAGGAGGAAAACAGTCAGTCGGAAGAGAGTTCCACAAGCCTGCAATTCTTGGAAAGAAGCTACTGGAATAAGAAAGACGTATTATAACTAGGTACCTGAACAGCGAATTTATGAAGCCCACTAGACCAATGAGTCAAACAAGCTGGATGTGTGACAGTATCAATGAAAGTGAATAAACTGGATCCATGATATGTTCTTTTCGATTTCTTTGTTTCTTGTTCTATTGTTTTAGTGTTTTATTTAGTTTTTAAAATGAATACACTAAATTTGAGGGAATGTGTTTTGTATTGCTGAATTACTTGTTCCTCTACTGTTGTCACTTTTTGATAGAGGTAATAAGACTTTCAGACCACCCTGTGCAATATTGAATGGCCTTGTGCCAGGCAGTGTTGAATATTTTAGAGGAAATCAAAATGTAACCCTGGTGAGTTGAGAAACGAACAGCTGACTCTAATAATGAATAACACACCAGGAGACAACATCCCGAATCATGCTAGCCATGGGTATGTCTTGTTCATAAAAGTAAGACAGTTTCCAAGCCAGAAACACCACAAGACAAATGAAGATTATGATTTCAGTGTGATTCACAAGCCACTTATCCATTCTTCTCACACTCTTTGATCTGTCCTTAATTTGAAGACTTTGTTGACAAACGTAATTTTCTGCTTTAGAACTTCCTTGACTGGGTCAATTTCGTTTCGGTTATTCTTTGTTTTGTATTATCTCCTCTTGACGATATTAAGTCAATTTTGTATCCAATATTTTTAACTCTTTCAGAGCACTCATTTGTACCAGATATTTTAAATTCTTTCATAATCGATATTATTTTTTATTCCTATTTATTTAAATGTGTTTTCAAAACATTCTTTGTCCCCAATAGATTATTTTTTAAAACATTCCAATTAACTATTTTTAAACACATTCCAATAGATTATTTTTCCAATGAATTACTTTTCAAAACATTCGTTATGGTCTTTTAACCTAATCCTAACTGGCAGCCACTCGGACTTAGAGATAGTGGTAAAAAGAATATTATTAACTGACATAAAAAGCTACAATGGCCCGAAAATAGGGGATCATTTTACGTTAAACTTATACAAAAACCTGATCCCCACTCTAAATTTTTAAATAATTGTTTTTTTAATTAAAAAAAATTCTTTCTGTCAAATTTTTCAGGGTGTTCACAGGTAATTGCCTAAAAAAAGTAGAATCTCAATTTTGTTAGTGTGTGCGTGAGGGGAGTTTAGCAGGCGGTGTTAATCTACAAATTTATCAAAAAAGAACATCTTTCTTGTTACGGTCTTATTTTTTTTTAAGGTAAAAAATGATAATGTAATACTGTAATACAAAAATCCAAAATAACTGAAACGAAATTGCTTCAGTCAAGAAAGTTTAAAAGTACCATAAAATATACAAAGACCATTATTTTGTATGAATATAGTGGGAGTTCGGTTAGCACTAAATGGATAACCAGTTTTTTTTCATTAATGAGTCACTTCTTATAAAGGTCTAGAGCTACTCGAGAATAAGGGTTTACGAGATGTAATCATTGTCAGTTGAAAGATGAAAAATATTATGAGAGGATTGAAAAAGATTGATAGAATGAACTAGGTTTGATTACTTATAGAGAACAGTTTATGACACATATTTGTTGACATTGGATTTGAGGACGACTATATTGTAATTTGCAGGGAAGCAGTTCCATAGTAATGCGTTCCACAAACAGGAAGCCCTCGGAAATAATCTCTGTTCATGGAAGTTCCACCTGACACTGAGCACATGGAGAAAGAAAGGAAAGTTTTGTTTTTTTTCTGTTGTGGTAATGAGACGAGTTCTTGCTGTGAATGTTTTACATGGAGGAATCAGACATTCAAGCTCAGTCGAGCACTTTCCACAGAAATAACGACAGAGTAGAGAATGATTAACAATATTTCTATGTGACAAAAATCTCTTCAAATCAATCGTATCAAATCAATCGTAAACAAAGACATTTACGGTTTTAGCATAAAATGACCCAACGATAGTTGACATGCCATAAAGCCGAACAATCAATCAATTATGAATATAGTGGATAAAAAACCTTTATTTTCATTAAGGTGTTTTGTGTCTGTTTCTCCATCATTATTATATTCTGTTTTACAAGCTGGCATGTGTTCGACAACTTTTAAAAATTCATTTCCAAATTAATCTATCTCTGCCAGGTCTTTAGTTATCCCTCTTTCTCTCAAATCCCTCCTCATCACCCCCCCCCCTTTGTTTTCCTTCTCCTACCACCTCAATTGTTCTAAATCTACTGACCCAAGCATTCACATCCATTTTTTTAATGTGACCAAACTAACAAAGTTTCCTGTTTTGTACACACCTCCCTATACTGTCCAGATTTAATTTTCCTCTGAGGACATCAGATCTAATTCTATTTTTAAGACTTCTATTACACATCCATCGTATCATTCTCATATCATTTCTCTCCATGCAACACATTTCATGAAATAAAATAAGCCTTGGGTATTTAACATGAACGTTTACTTCTCAGCTTGATTGACCATTGCTCAAGCTTAAAAGAATACATCCTCTACTAATACAACTATTGGGAATCATTTATTGATGTATTTTGTATATTGATTTGCTTTTTAATGGCTTTACCTTCTTTTGGTTTTTTGTTTTGCTCTTGCTACGATTGTATTTTATCAAATTGTATTGATTGCAAAGGTAACAAGTCCTGAAATTGCATCCGGTAATCAATAAAGCAAGTTTATATAAACAACAGGGCAGGAACTGATCGATCAGTGAGAACTGAGATTTTGATAAGTCGTTATTGACGTTCCCCACCTCTGCCATTGCTTGTTTGGGTCTGTAGATGACCAGTCACCCAATGTACCACGACTCCCGATAAGAAATTAAAACAAAAATAATTAAAGACGTGTGATTAATGTAACAAAAACGAAAGGAAGACGTACACAGGTGTATAACAAAGTTTTTTTTTATTTCAGTAAAAATAAAATATGTCTTTAGGAAAAAGCTGTTGGAGTTGATGATGAGAATTAGGGTGTAGGTTTTGGGTGTCACCCCAAGTTGAGAGCAGTATAGCGAGATTTCTGTTTACATTAGTTTTAAATCTCTGCATGTCGGTACTGTCAAGGAAACAGGGAGCAGGGAGGGAATTCCACAGTGAATAGATGGGATTTAGCTGATTGTCGAGTTGGTCTAGTGAATTTACGTCGAGGAGGCACCAGAGTAGCCAGCTCATCAAAGCACAATCCATTGAAGTATTTGTAAAACTTGATGATGATGATGATGATGATGATGTAGGAAGGAAAGGGAAATGCTGCGAATTGTAGAGGGTGAGAGTGCTGCTGCTAGTTGTAGATAGGAACAGAGAGATGATGATGATGATGATGATGAATGATGATGCGAGCAGGCTCGGGAATTGCTGCTAGCTGTAAAAGGCAGGAACAGAAAGATGATGATGATGATGATGATGATGATGATGATGATGATGATGTGGGCAGGATCTGGAACTGCTGTTAGTCGTAGATGGCAGTATCACTCTTTCTAGTTGTAGATAGGAACAGTGTTGCTGATGCTGATGCTGATGGTGATGGTGATGGAAGCACTGAAATGGTCACCAACCATCTTGAAATGGATTATGGGTCGGCTTGTCACAGTATATAATAGTGATGATTTGTGCATTGGTGTTTGGTAAATAGCAAAGGTTATTAGCCTTGGTGCTAGGAACATAGCTTCTATAGATGCTGTGATGATGATAACGGGCAGGAGAGAGCTGCTGCTAAGTGTAGGTGGAGCAGAGGCACTGTAGATGCTGTGATGACGATGGCAAGATCGGTTGATGGCTGCTGCTGCTGGTCATAGTAGATTATCGAAGCACGGGAACTTCTGCTACTGCTGTCTGCTGCTAGTTGCTAAGATTGTAGATCGCCAAAAGACTGGTGCTTATGTTGGTGTTGCTGGTCGGTTGTCGTCATCGTAGTGAACCAATATTTTATTCAGCAAAGATTATGGGGGCAAAAGCTGCTGGTTGAGTCGTCATCTCACCCAGCAGCATACGGGACAAGCTGCAAGTGCTCCCCGCATGAAAAAATGCCTCCTTTTTTTTATAAAACCTGCTGCTGCTGATAATGACGCATTGGTGACTCCTAGATAGTCAGTAAAGATGATGATGTTCACAAGGAGACGAAATTGTGTTTATCTCTACCACACACGCCATATTGTTGACAGAACAAATATCTGGTTTTGATAGAAAAGTGGCAAGTTGCAAACAGGGCACAGCAGGTCCAAGTTGCTGAGAGAAGTCTTCCCCCTTTCTCCCTAATACTTCTGCCAACTAAGTTAGATCATCATAGCCACTAAGAATTTTTTTCTCTTCAACAGAACCTTGATAGCTATTACTGAAAATTCGAATCACCAATTTAGATTGGAATAAGAGAGTCAGTTAAGTAATCAGTATTGATCCATTCATTCCAAGCCATTCTAGCTAGCAAGAGGCAAAGTCAAAATAGTGACTTAGATCCGGTCCACACGTGGAGGGTTCAGATAAAACCACTGAGGTTAAGGAATATCCAGTAATATTAATCTATATTATTGTAGTTTTCTCCAGCTCTCCTGAACACTAGCCCAGTCTATAATAATAATTTCATTTGAAGATATTTTTTATTAATAATAAAGAAGAAGAAGAAGAAGAAGAAGAAGAAGAAGAAGAAAAAGAAGAAGAAGAAGAAGAAGAAGAAGATGAAGAGAACAAGATGGAAACTTTGGATGCCACATCTCCACTGCGACTACAGAAATTCAACCAGCTGATTCTGCTAGCAAAGTGGATGCACTGTGGGGATTGAGAACACCCTAGCTATGCTACATACAGAGGCGCCATCACAATATTAAACATTTTTTTCATTTTTTGTTCTTCAACTGACTCATTTTTGAGGCATTATGATAATCTCATTTTATAAATGTTAAACACATACCTGATTCTCCAAAAACTTGATCCGCGTCTCTGCATGTTCAAGAACTAAATTCAACTCTTCTTTTTCTGGATCAAATGATTGTGAAATGACCTCTGTCTGCAGCTGCTCCTGATTGATCAAAAGAAAAGAAAGAAAAGAATTTGTGACCTACAGAATAAGCTATGCTATGTTCAAATCATATCAAATCTATTGTGGGAAAGCCGCATTAGCGGCCCATGGACTACCCCAAATTTATATGTACAAACTATTAATAAGATTTCTACTACATCAAGTTTACCCGTTTCATCATATAATGAAAAAGAAAAGAAACAATTGCATACACTGCTTGGAGAACTTTACCACAGTGGTTGTCCTGTTGTGTCAACACATATGTAGATTAGTAGGTTATACTTAAGTACTTGCTAAAGGCATCTTCAAGACCGATTTTTTTTTTTTTTTGCAGCAAGGTTTTTCTGTCCTCCCACATACAGCGTCTGATATTCCCAAATTGTCACTCATTTAATACTGGCCAGGTTCGATGTCGCTTAACTTTGATGATCTAATGAGAACCAGTGTGTCAACATGATTATGCCGTATATTTCAACAGACCTGAGACACGATCTTCGTGGGCAGAAATTCGATTCGCTCAGCAACAACAACAAACAGCAGCAGCAGCAGCAGCAGCATCGATATCTGGCGGCCTCTGGTCGTTTTTGCCAAGGCGTCTGTGGACAATTTACGGCAAGCAAGGACATTGAGTAATCTATTGCAACGTTGTGTTTGTGCATGTGAAACCGTCACCCAATGCCTACAGATGACGACCTCCACGACAACTTGTAGCAATGCTTGTCTCTATTGATTTTGGTGTTCAGAGCAACCTGACATCTCTCAGGAACATATCTCTAAATCAGAAGGATCTTGATCAAAAGCAGACAATATCGATATCTCAATGTTCGGCACTACATTCAGCTCCCTGCCTTCTCCTCCTCCTACTCCTCTTCCTACTGCAACTACTACTACTACTACTACTACAGCAGCAGCAGCAGCAGCAGCAGCCGTAACTTGGAATTTCTAAATATGGTACTTCTGCAGTTTACAACCCGTGTTGAAACCGACGTTTCGTCGGCATCTTCCGGCAGTTTATGTAAACCACTGGTAAATGCCGAAATGCTTAGCAAATCAGATTGCAGCAAACGACAATTGGCAATCACGAATTAAATATAGCATAAAATTCAACAAGTTAAGAAAATTGATTTGAATGATCATGAATTTCATCGAGTTAGATCAAACGCTTTGGTATTGATTTTTGTCAGAAAAGAAAACTTAAAGGCCAAAAGATAAGTTGCAGAATATGCTCTTTTTCACCCTAACCCTACAAAAAAAAAACATCCTAACCCTAACCTAACCCTAACCTAGTCGGGCAGGTTACAAAAGCTGCTAACCTAACCCTAACCTAGTCGCTTTGGTTAAAAAGGAGTACCATTTTAAAAAAGAAAAAAAAAGATTTTTTGTTAATAGTTGTTTTATTGTATTTTCTTTGTAACAAAATATAAGCATTTTTCATTTGTTCTTGGCCTTTTGGCTAAGATCAAAGTGTAGTATCTGTTCCGATGGATACTGCACCCCATAAACTGGTATTGTCTTGACCTTCGGGGCTTGATTTACGCCGGTCTATGGGTCTGTCCTGTGCAGTTCTAGGAGGTCCACCCTCCCAGGCTTCGCTTCCCCTCTTTGGGGAGGAGTAAGTTTATTGCTTACTGCCTGAGGCGCCCCTACCGGGGGCTGCCCAGGCAATTTTTAAACCCCACTTTCCCGACCCGATCTTGGGTCACATCTTACTTGTGGGAGTAAGATAAAAACTGGCCTTGTGCCTAACTCCTGGAAAGGAGTAAATCAATACAATACAATGGCTGTTATTTTTTTGATTTTAATGTTTTTTTCTCAATTTTTCCAGTTTTATAGCGTTTTTGTAAAAAAAATACATATTTTCCAATTAATTTTTCCTGTTTGCTAGCATCTCCTTGTTTTAACTTTGATACCACAAAGTTTTCATTCGGCTTTTTTCCCGGCTGTTTCTGTGACCTTTTTTTTACTTACCTTTAACTGCTCACATTCTTGCCTCAAATTTTCATTCTCGATTAGCAATTCAGTGTTTTCAGCTTTCTTTTTGGCTTCTTTAATTAAAAAGAGAAAAAAGTTTAAACCACAGACACAATAGATAGTATTTCCTATTGGGGTTACCACTTATCAAGGCCAGAAGCCACTCAAGGATGAAGGTTAATGAGACGATAATGAATGCAAACCGAAAAATGAGAAACACAGCGGGAGTACTAAGACTAATCAATGGTATAAACCGTGTTTAATTATTTTGGGGGCGGTCCATGACAGGAATTTGTTGACATTGGATTTGAAGATAACTAAGCTGTAATCAGCAGGGAAACGGTTCCGCTGCAAGGTGTCCCATAGGTAGGAAGATACTCTGTACATGGGTGGGGGGAGAAATGAAAGTCTTTTTTTCGTTGTGGTATGAGACAAGTTCTTGCTGTGAATGTCTTACAAGGAGAAACCAAAAACTGGAGCTCAGTCGAGCACTTTCCATAGAACTAACGATACAATAGAGAGATGCTAACAACGTCTCTTCTCTGAGAAAGTGATCGTAGGGAAGAGAAGAAATTTCGTGTTATTGCCTTGATTTACAAAAAAGGTGAGATCCACCATTAAAATCAACAACTACAAGAAACCTCTTCAACCACCGATTGCCATGGCAAATAACACCCAACCTGAGAGTCCGATGTTCAAACTCTTCGGCCTAACATTCAAAGGTAACATGAATTGGAACAACTACATAGAAGAAATTGCCAGGGCTGCTGCAAAGAAGGTTGGCTCCCTCTACCATGCTAGAAAACTTCTCACACCTGACACTAAACTCCCTCCCTGCTCCCTGTTTCCCCAACTGTATCGACATCAGAAATTTTTAACTAATATGAACAAGCATCTCACTGCACAGCTCCCAATTTAGGATGACCCCCTAAACTTTCACACTACTTCTTAGTAGCCCCTTACATCTTGTTTGAGGTGAACTAAGTTAAAAATAAGATAAAATAAAAAATGAACTAAGGAATCCTTCAGAAACATCAAAAATTTGAAACAGTGTGTAGATGAAAAGATCGAAAGTAAAAATTACATGATTCTGTGTAGGTGGCTTAACCCATATAAGAGAGAAGCCGAATTATGAGAACTGAGTAAGTGACGACAGAACCAAGTTATACTGTCAACAGTCACGTATCGTCAGAATCAGAGTCACGGTAGAAACAAGCCACCACTAACCAGCCTCCTCAGCCATATCTCTTCCTTTGTACGATTCTCTCCTTCCATATCTATCAAATATAAAATTAAGTCAGTCAGTTTTTGAAGATGGACCTAAATAGGTTCTATCATAAAATATCAATATTTCATTCTGAACAGCCCTTTCCTTTACTTTAGTGTTGGTCCATGTTGTTAAGAAAAAAATATTTTAATTCGATTTAATTCCTTTTCTAATATACTTTATTCTGCTTAGACTATTTTACTGCGGGAAGCCATCTTTTTTATCAGCATCAAATTAAAATTAAAATGTCCGTCATCATGGTTATCAGAAGGAAATACTACTATTAATACTAATTACTGATAATTACTTCATTTGTTATGAATAAATAATATTTACATAGTATAATATTATTTTCGATATAGAAACTGACTTAACATGTGACGTCACGCAGTGTTAAAAAATTAGTTGCTGAGTAACGGTAATTTGCACATGGCGTCAATCGTATCTAATATATAATTAATGACTGAGAAGATCTGATCTAAAATTCAATTCATATGACGTTTTGGTCTGATTCATACCGTGGAACAAACATTAGATTTAAAGTGTGGGAATTGATTTGGGAAATAAATCATGTTGTAATGTTTGAGTGTCAAAAAACGAAATTTGCATGCCTTGCCTTTGGAAGTTCAACTAATGATTGAGGAAAGGGGGAAGTTTCTGCCTGAAAATATGTGTGCGTATGTGTCTATTTACAATATCAGAAAAAACAGTCTCTTTATCAATTTTCTTTTTCCTTTGCCTTTTTTTATACACTGTACATTTTTAACGTTTTCTCCAAATAAATAACATCTTTTTCTCTTCGTTGGTGAAGAAGATATTAATCATATCGAAATGTCATATGAATTAAATGGAGCCTATCTAATTCTCTCTCTCTCTCTCTCTCTCTCTCTATATATATATATATATATATATATATATATATATAATTATTTCCACAATCAGACAACGCCGCAACCTACAACCTATGAAAGAAACAAACCGGAAGTCCTAGACTCGAGTTTCGCCCTCCTTTGGGCTCATCAGTAGAACACATCCGAACTCAGGATTCGAAACCCAAGTCACTTGCATGGTAAGCGAGTACTCTGCCACTGAGCAAGTGACTCGGGTTTCGAATCCTGAGTTCGGATCTGTTCTACTGATGAGCCCAAAGGAGGGCGAAACTCGAGTCTAGGACTTCCGGTTTGTTTCTTTTATAGGTTGTAGGTTGCGGCGTTGTCTGATTGTGGAAATAATTATATATATCATCTCACATTCAAGAAATCTAATATTTATTTGCTCGCTTGGTTAGCTTGTTGGATGACATCGTCCTAGCGAGTATAAAATCCTACTTGTGAGACATCGGCCTGGGTTCATAGTAGTTGGATGACTACACCCCTTGTTGAAAAGAGTAGGTACATTCCACAGTCAGCCATCGCCGCGGTTTGCTTAATCTGTGTAAATTAATAGACATTCTTGTATGTGGCGATTTAGCTCAGTGGCAGAGTACTCGCTTACCATGCAAGTGACTCGGGTTTCGAATCCTGAGTTCGGATGTGTTCTACTGATGAGCCCAAAGGAGGGCGAAACTCGAGTCTAGGACTTCCGGTTTGTTTCTTTCATAGGTTGTAGGTTGCGGCGTTGTCTGATTGTGGAAATAATTATATATATCATCTCACATTCAAGAAATCTAATATATATATATATATATATATATATATATATATATATATATATATATATATATATATATCTTTGATCTCGGAACGTTCAAACACCACCTCTTGACTTTAAATGTATCTTAATTTCAGTAATGTCTGTGATGATTTCCGTTGGCCTAATGGATTAAGTTGTAGGCTCATGATTCTCATCTGAATCTACACACTGCGTTCGAACCTGTCTGACCGCCTGAAACACCTACTTCCTGCACTGATGAGGACGTAAGTCTAAAACGACGTTGTCTGTAGGTAAAATACACTTTAATATTTAATTAAAAATATTCATAGTATATATATATATATATATATATATATATATATATATATATATATATATATATATATAATGTAATTGTTTTTATTAGTGATGGTAGCGTTTGTTAATTTGCTTACTACAATATCACTTGTTCACTTCCTAAGTGATACAGATTAATGCAGAAGATTTCATTATTAGTCGCTCTTAACTGCTGAGAGCTGTGAACTTTTGTGTACGTATGAAATTAATAATAAAAATATATATGTTAACGAAAAATACGTCCTATAAAGTTAAGGGCGACTAATAGTGCAATTTTCTGCATCTTTATCACTTAGGAAGTGAACAATTGAAATAGTAGTAAGCAAAGTTACAAACGCTACTGTCACCAATAAAAACAATACAATTACATAAAATACATTTTAAATATTCAGATGATAAAAACCGTAAATATTTCCAGGCAAGGCGTCATGGTCCGGTGGTAAAACGCCAGACTATAGACATCAATATCGAAGGTTCGATCCTTGTCTAAGTTAGTCACGCTGATGACGGCTGTGAGCCAGAAACACGTGTCCATGGATTACTTTTATGTATGTAAAAAATTTATATATACATATATATATACATATAATATATACATATATATATAATATTTTTTTATAAATAAATATTGATTATTTATTACCCACAGACATCGATGTTTCATGCTTACACAATCTTCATTGCAGGAAGTGAATTCCCGACGGTCGGCGTGCGTGAACTCCGATCACAAATCGTCACTGATTCGCAGTCAAGAGTCTTACCCGTTGGCCACCACAAATTAGCTTGGAAGTTAGGAGGAATTTAACTTTGTAAATGCCAAGTCGGTGGGTATTTATTTATTTTATATTTATTACGAGCAGCGAAGAGTGATCAACAACAACAAATCGTGTTGGATCTCGCAATGAAGCTAGTGGTACTGCTTGTTATTAAACTCTCTCAGAGTGCCCGGCCTTAGTAAAGGGGGCTATATAATAATATTTTTTTTATAAATAAATATTAATTATTTATTACCTACAGACATCGATGTTTCATGCTTATGCAATCTTCAGTGCAGGAAGTTAATATATATATATATATATATATATATATATATATAATTATTTCCACAATCAGACAACGCCGCAACCCACAACCTATGAAAAGAAACAAACCGGAAGTCCTAGACTCGAGTTTCGCCCTCCTTTGGGCTCATCAGTAGAACACATCCGAACTCAGGATTCGAAACCCGAGTCACTTGCATGGTAAGCGAGTACTCTGCCACTGAGCTACCTCGCCACATACAAGAATGTCTATTAATTTACACAGATTAAGCAAACCGCGGCGATGGCTGACTGTGGAATGAACCTACTCTTTTCAACAAGGGGTGTAGTCATCCAACTACTATGAACCCAGGCCGATGTCTCACAAGTAGGATTTTATACTCGCTAGGACGATGTCATCCAACAAGCTAACCTAGCGAACAAATAAATATTAGATTTCTTGAATGTGAGATGGTATATATAATTATTTCCACAATCAGACAACGCCGCAACCCACAACCTATGAAAAGAAACAAACCGGAAGTCCTAGACTCGAGTTTCGCCCTCCTTTGGGCTCATCAGTAGAACACATCCGAACTCAGGATTCGAAACCCGAGTCACTTGCATGGTAAGCGAGTACTCTGCCACTGAGCTACCTCGCCACATACAAGAATGTCTATTAATTTACACAGATTAAGCAAACCGCGGCGATGGCTGACTGTGGAATGAACCTTCTCTTTTCTTTTTTTTTTTTATATATATATATATATATATATATATATATATATATATATAGTAAATCAGTAAAATTTTCAAAGTCAGGCCCAAATAGCAATCCGTCTGACATATTTGACCTGGAATAGCCTATTTTTTTAATTTCTTCTTCCACTATGTTATTGGTGTGAATATAATTAATTTTACTTTGCTTTTTTTTTAAAGATACTTATTCTGGTTAAGCATAATGTTAGAGTGGGGACATTTGATCTTACTCACCTAACTAGAACGGTAAGCTTATACACCCTTAATAATAAAAAAAAAAAATGTTGACATTTCCCTACCTATTTCTGCAATCAAACCATTTTCTTTCTTACAATTATTTAATTATCATAATACTAGGTAAAATATGCGACTGAGCTGACTAGCATGGTTGTTTTCAAGTTGAATGTTACCAAATGCTTGTTAAGTCGTCCTCTTAAATAATCAAATTCTTCCCAGTTTCAACCATCATTACCAATCCTCACGTTGTCTTACTGTCCACCTGACAAACTCATAAACCTTTATCATCGAGTGGCCTTCAGGCCTTGATAAGTGGTGACATGTTAGTACATAAAATAAAACGAGTTAATAATTGTTAAATATTGAAAAGGAAGTATAATTAAGTTAAATGTATTGCTGATTTTCTTTCCTGAAATTACTAAAGTTTACACTATCACCAACTTTTAATTTTTTTGGTTGCCATTCAAGTGGTGCCAGAGACTGATGATACTTCATTTAAGTATTAGAATAAACTCCAAGACACAATTAGTCATAGTTATAGTCAAGAAAGTTTTTCGCAAGGATAAGTAAGGAAAAGCCAAGATGGTCACTAACTAAGACAATTGCAATTTATAAGAAACTCATGGATTGATCGGTATGGTTTTAATTTTTTTGGTTGCCATTCAAGTGGTGCCAGAGACTGATGATACTTCATTTAAGTATTAGAATAAACTCCAAGACACAATTAGTCATAGTTATAGTCAAGAAAGTTTTTCGCAAGGATAAGTAAGGAAAAGCCAAGATGGTCACTAACTAAGACAATTGCAATTTATAAGAAACTCATGGATTGATCGGTATGGTTTTAATTTTTTTGGTTGCCATTCAAGTGGTGCCAGAGACTGATGATACTTCATTTAAGTATTAGAATAAACTCCAAGACACAATTAGTCATAGTTATAGTCAAGAAAGTTTTTCGCAAGGATAAGTAAGGAAAAGCCAAGATGGCCACTAACTAAGACAATTGCAATTTATAAGAAACTCATGGATTGATCGGTATGGTTGTAGTCCATTGTCCCTTTAAGGGTTGTGTGGATTGGCCAAAATGTAAACCCAATCACTGTTCCATATAAGCCAGCCTATATAAACTCAAACACTTAGAACTCCCACCACTTTTGCCATTTTCAATCGACGTCCATTTACAGTGGACTGCATTACAACACAAGCCCAAGACAGTTGTTGCCATTCTTCCTTCTATGACTGAAGAGCCAACAACTGCATGACGTTCAAACCGTGTGCACATTTCTTTTTTATATAGTAATTGATCACCGCTTATCAAAGTCAAACGGCCACCCGAGGATAACAGTTAATGAATTTGTGTCTAAACTATGACATCCATTATTAGAGAATTAAATCTCGTTTCTATTTCTGGAGTGATGTCAGTGAAGAGTTCTAATAAATGGAGATAACTCATAACTGATTATTACATAATTAATAAATGAATTTTCATTTAGAGAAAATTGCAACCAGGTGTTTCTTTCTGATGAATGCTTCTCTAATAAAAGTCTCCAATCTGATCAAATGGTCAGTAGTACTTCTTTTTTGCTGAAGCCAGATTGTAGTTCTGACATCAGATTGTTTGTCTCCAGGTATCATGTTAACCTGTTAGTTATCATCCTTTCCATTACTTTACAGACAACTAGTTAAAGCGATGAGTCTATAACATGAAAGCTTATCAGAATCCTTTCCCATCTTTGATATAGGAATTACTATTGCTTGCCTCCAGAGATTTGGAAATTTTTTTGTTAATCCATATTCCGTTATAGATCTCTAAAAGGTATTTGGAGGATACCTGTGGCAATTTTTTAAAGAAATCCATCGGATGTATCATCCGGACCGACTGCTGTGTTGTGTGTTTTCTCAAGTGATTCACTGGGTTCCAATTTTTATAACTCTCGCCACCTCGTACTGAAATTTAGTTTTTTCTTTTCTTCATTCTTTTTTATATTTAAAGATTTTTCAGTCTGACCCTTGGAACCAGAATTTTCAAAAAAGCTGTTCGCTAAGGCATCAGAAATAGCTTTCCAGTTTGTAATATTTGTACTACCTGTGATGATATATTTTATTGGCATACTGCCATTCTTTCCAGCTATCTTCTCATCATGCTCCATATCGTCTTAGATTTTACGTCCGAATTTATTTTGGATATATACTCTTTTCATGAATTTCTTTTGGACTCCTTAATCGTTTAGCAAGCTTTGGCTCTTTTGATTTTGAACAAGTCTAAATTCTCCCTAGTGGAGTTCAACTTGAATCTTCCGAGGGCAGAACAACGTGCTTGGATAGCTTTTTTGCATTCTTCATCAAACCAGAGTTTTTGTTTGGTTTGGTTTATAGATGACTTTGGTATACACCCCTCAGCTATTTCTACCACTGTCTCTGTAAAGTAGGTGGAGTGATCTTCTTCATTGGCATTGGCTGTCAGCTTTTCTTCACACTGCTCTTGGAATCTCTCCCAGTTAGCTTTTTGCAGATTCCATCTTAATATTCTTTCTTCAAATTGAAGACTTGCGCTTTCCAGAATAATTGGAAAATGGTCACATGTCTCATCATACACCTTCCATGTGTAATCTATGAATATTGTTGGATCACAAATAGTTAAATCTAGTGTTGAATACGTTCCCGTTGCTGGGTGCAGGTATGTATTGGTTTTATTGTTGTAGAGGCAGAGGTTATTTTCATCTATAATTTTTTCAACAATCAACCCTTTTTTATTTGTGCTTTTACTACCCCACATTTCATTATGACTACTAAAGTCACCCAACAGTATAAATGGTCTGGTATTTTCTTTTCTCTGTACGAATCACAATGTCGAAATATCGAAACCTAATAGCCTCTCATTTTAAATTCCTAACCACAAAATAGACCTAAGTATAAAGTAAAAAATGTAGAGAAAACGTCGTTCCAGATAGAATAAAAACGTACTGATAATATAAATACATATAAATAAGAATAAATAACTACTTATTCCATGTTCTACATAGCTTGAAAATTAAAATAAGGTAGAGGCTTCTACATTCGAGTGGTGATTCGGCCAGTTCCTTTAGGCGTAGCGATAATCGGGGAAGGAATGCCAAGCTCTTTTGAGATTCGTTTTTGAAGAGAACCGGTCGCTAAGTTCGCCCCCCCCCCAGTAAGTCAGTTAAATGCCGTAGAAGTTTTTCTTTAGTCCTTAAAAGTGTCAAACGAGGTAAGAATCTAAAAGCTTTATATATATTTAGATTAAATGCAAGATTTAAACATAAAGCAACGGATAGTTTTGTTTTTGATAGAAAATATATTCAATATTTCTAGATATTTGTATTTGTATATTTTGGTAGTCACATTCCTCATTCCACGTGGTCTTGAGAAAACCTTTTTTGCTTCACATGTGTCGCAGTGATGTCTATTTTTCTTTGTTGCATTTTTATGTGTTATTTGTTTGTAAAGTATTGCACCCTTTTATTTCGATGTACTTTTATATTTATGTCAATTTTTTCCTTCATTGCAGTTTTCACAGCTGCATATGTGCATTGGAAATTAAACTCTCCTATAAACATAATTCACACAGTTTGTTAGTTCTCTCACGCAAAACAAGGGACTAGAGATCACAAATGGTTTGGGGAGCTGTTTTATTAAGTTATTCAGCTTGGATTCAACTATGGTCTGACCTGGTGGCAGATAGATGGAGCAGATTGTTATGGTCTTATGCAGTGTTACTGATACAGCAACTGCCTGTATGTCCGTGTCAAGCAAAATCTGGCGTTGCAGAACTGTATTATTGACAACTATAGCTGCTCCACCAGAAGATCTATCAGCTTCTTTATTGGTCCCCCGATTTATAAAATGTTTTGAGGCATGTCTGTCCGTCCGTCCGTCTGTCTGATTTTTCTCCGCAACCATTCATTGAATTTCTCTGAAATTTTACATGAAGTTGTAACTTTGGTCAGGTTAGAAAGTGACATTCTCCGATTTTTGAAAAAAAAACTGGTTAGCCCCCCAGGGGGTCAAAAGGCCTCAAAATGGCAAAAAATGACATTTTTTGCCCCATAACTTTTTATCCATCCATTCAATTTCTCTGAAACTTGGCCAAAATATGGAGGCAATTGTTCCTAATAAAAAATATGTATGGCTGACCTTGGAAAAAATCTGGTTCGCGCCCCCAGGGGGTCAAAAGCCCCCAAAATGGCAAAAAAATGACCGTTTTCTCCCATAACGTTTGATCCATCCATTCAATTTTTCTGAAACTTGGTCAAAATGTAGAGGCAATTGTTCTGGATATAAAATGAGCATCCTTGACCTCAGAAAAATTCTGGTTCGTGCCCCCAGGAGGTCAAAGGGGGGTAAAAAATGCCCAAAATTTAATGCATTTTACACTCGCCACATCGAGTCACATACGCGCGGCTTGTTGGTATAGTTGTGTGGGATGTAATTTTTTATCTTAATATTGCTACCTTTTCCAAGAAGTGTTTCCTGCAAGCAAACGACTGCCGGACACATTCTTATAAGTAAAACCAATTACTGTTATGTTTAACAATGTTTGCATAAATGAAAGAATGCTGCCTAAATACACAAACAATATATATATATATATATATATATATATATATATATATATATATTAACGTTCAGTCACGTTATTTGTCTTTTGAGGACCACAGCATCAACATCGAGGCTCAAATCCCGGACAGTCAGTCTCCACTTACAGCGAAAGTTCAACATTTTTAGCCCTCTTGGTCGGCTTGCTAGTAGTTATAATGTAGGAGAAATTTACCTATTTAATTATGTTAATCGTTTTTTTTTTAGTAGAGAGAAAGAGAGTTTTTGTAATGGTTGTAAAATTAGAGTGCTCAATATTTTTAGAATAGAGCAGTTATAAAAATAACGATTGTTGTATTCCCTATATCTTGCAAACAGTTTCTATGTTAATACATTTTGTCAAGTAGCTCATGTTCACCTGAGAAAATGTGTGAATATAGAAACGGTTGTCAAGATTATAAGTGGATCAGATTGTAAATATTCTGAAAGTTGTGTCTTTAGGCAGAGTTAAGCATGTTTGATCAAAGCTGACAGATAGGTTTTGTTGGTTTAATCTTCTATACAATTTTTCTTGTTTGCAGGCAAGTAATTTAGGTATGTTGTTCTAAGTTGAGAAAAAAAAGTGTCCAGAATTATTTTAACAATTTTCACAATGAATCATTTTCAGGTGTGACAAAAAGTTGGTAGATCGAAATATAAATAGATAAAAAATTGATTAGTTAATGTCACGTGATGTTTAAAATTATTTTAAAACTCCGCCTTCAACTTTGTAACAGAAACAAGGAAAATTAGAGCGACAAATAACTATCTATCGTTTTTAATCAAATATGCCTGAATATATATATATATATATATATATATATATATATATATATATATATATATATATATACATATATATATATATATATACATATATATATATATATATATACATATATATATATGGGAAGAGAAGGATGAAAGTAATCCGACGTGATGGGAAAATGAAAAAGGAAAACCAAAAAATGGGTGTTTTTTATGTGTACATCAACGTTTCGTCTTTATTTATAAGACTTCATCAGGATGCTAAAATAGAGAAAAAATGTCATGCAAGCACAGATACATATATATATATATATATATATATATATATATATATATATATACATATATATATATATATATATATATATATATATATATATATATATATATATATATATATATATAAGTTCAAAAGAAATAACTCAGACCAACATTCTAGCCATTTCACATTATAATTTTATTTCATCTCGTCAAGACGAGAATAATACGACGTGGTATGATAGCTGGTGGTTTCAGCCATCATACCACGTCTGATGATTCTCGTCTTGATGAGATTAAATAAAATAATAATGTGAAATGATTAAAACACATACTTTTTAAAAGAAAACAATTTTATTTAATTCTTATGTCGATAAATAATAATTTCAACGTGATTTCCAAAGTCTTTTGTTTTCCGGAACGGATTTCAAGACACTGCCTGTTTCTTTAAACTTTGAGACCAATATTTCTAAGTACCCAGACTTTATGGACACTCTGTATATCCCAGTCAGTATTCCCAAATAGTCACTGATCTGGTACTGGCCAGGCTCAACTTCGTGTAACTTCAGTGATGTAATGAAAACCGGTGTGTCAACGTGATTATGTCATATATCTCTATAAAGTTAGGTATGCTTATATGTTTGATTCAAATATATTAGATTTGCATTGGATTTTATCCATAGTCATTAGACACCAAAGAAGCAAGATTTCCCCGAATTTCAATATCTTCTTAAGACCTCTTATGCTTAAGCCTTAGACATAGCTTTTCTATAATCAAAATCATGTAATGGATATTAATCAAAATTAGAACAAGGACAAGATATATCTTGATTTTAATCTTAGTAAGGAGGCATAAAAGTGGTGCAAAACTGTTCTGTTCGGGGAATTCATTTTACTCGACCAGGGATAGGTATTCTTCTAGTATATATATATATATATATATATATATATATATATATATAATCAAAGCTAGTTTGCTTCTAATCCATCTGGCTTTTACGACAAATTCTTGAGGTGTTTTTAAACATGTAAAGTGCATTAATGGGGTTGGTAGTAGGTTGGGTTGAGGGTAAAAAAGAATTTCATACCCGTTTTCCTGTTTGCCAATTGTTTGTCCAAGATCTTCTGCAAATATTCTATCACCTTCTCTTGTTTAATGCACAGATCTTCCAGTTTTGTTGACTTCTTTGCTTTCGCTTGCAACTTTTGAACCAGTTTCTGCTGGGATTCATGAGCCTCAAATACAACAAGAAATTCTTTAATCTGGTCATTCTTCTACAAAGAACAAAAAAGAACTTTAAAATCACCACCAACATCACCATTATCACCTCCATCATGAGATTCTAATATCATTTCCTTAACCCAGGTTTCAATATAAATAAAAATTCAGATTTCTTTGAAGAATTTAATAAATCACATCACATATGTACATTAGCTAAAGTTAACGTCTATGCAGGGTTCTGTCCTAAAAATGAAAAACCCTCCTCACAGTGACAGGAAAATGACAATGTGTGAGTGGCAGGGCTATGCTGTCGGCAATTTTGGTTCCTCTTAGGGCTGTAGTATCGCTGCTACAATAGCGATATTAGGGCCACAACTCAATTAAAGGAGTTCTAGTGAAAATCCAGGTGTTGGTTCTGGCAACCAGCAATCTTGGGTCATTCTGTAAGGAATCTGCAGTAAACAGGACTTGTGACCCTTCCCTCAGCAAAATTCTAAAGAAAATTTATCTATAAATAATAAGTAAGTAAAGTAAAAAATTTCCAAATTTTCTTTTTTTGCATGTCAAGTAAATTTTAAAAAATATATGTGGATAATTTATGGGACGCGATTACAATGTATTAGATATAAGATTGAAAGCAAGACATGATTAATGCAAAAGTTTTTCTGTTTTTTCCTTTTATTATTATTATTATTATTATTATTATTATTATTATTATTATTATTATTATTATAAGTTAAGGCGGTGGGGGTACGAAAAGAAGGGGAAATAAAAAAAGAAAAGGAGAAAGAGAAAGAAGGAAAGAAAAATCAAAAGAAGAAGAGAAAGGGAAAAGATAATAATTGAGAGTTATTTATGCCTTTAAACAAATCTTCACACACACACAGGGTGTTTGGAAAACCGATGGCATAATTTCGAGATTATGTTTTATATGTGTAGAGGAGCCTCTTTTGTAATAGTACTCTCCATTACTAGTCTAATTTCCTTTGTGGTCTTTGGTTTGTACTGATCATATTTAGTCACCTGTATTTGGTCTATTGCATTCTGTTATCTGAAATAAGAAGAGCCAACATTTGCACACTGCGACCGGGTCCCCCGTGTTGGCTATCAAATGAGCCCCAGATATTTGTTTAATACTTGTTTGGTGTCATTTTTTCATGGTTTTGTTGGTGTATGTGGTAACACCAGGCTCAGGCTTATTTTACCTGCAATACTGTCACAATGATAGTGTTTATCTATTCCAAATGTAGAAATAACAACGCACTATGTTTGGAAAATCAATGGCATAACTTCGGGAGTATGTTCTATATGTGTAAAGCGGCCTCTGTGTGCGGGATTTGCTTTTAACCAAACAGAATTTCCATGAACAAAGTTTGTTTCCAAGAACTTCCCATCTGTGGAACATGGTGCCACAGGATTTACTTCCCTGCATACTACAACATAATAAGTCCTGCACTGTTTACCAAGCGCCAGCCCTGTCCCATCGCCATAATGTTGCATCCCTGTGCTTGTTTTAAAAGTACTTACTGCATTTGTACCCCTTCAACGTGGATACCCCCCCCCCCCAACGGGATGCTTGGTCACATTACATTTAAATTCCTGCATGTTGGTACAGTCGGGGAAACAGGGACCAGGGAGGGAATTCTAAAGGTATACACCTGATTAGTACCGTGAACATCAGAAATAAATTTATGAGCAAAAACATAACTGGTGTAAATTAATTTGCATATTTTTTTCTTTCGTTCCATACATGCGATCCGTTACTTACACTAACGAAACACGACAAATACATATTTCTTTATAATGTGTAGCAGTTATGCTTATGATCTCTTTTCTTTTGTGCAAGGTTGTCCTTACACACGGAGTGATTAATACATTATCAAATCATAACACTTTTGTTGTACTGTTGTATCCTATTTTCCTGCATTTTTCTTTAGTCAGCGTTTAATGTACAACAGAAGAGACGGCTATGTTTCTGTCTCGTCCCAAACAAAGACTCAACGTGCGTGAGACAAGTGGACTCCAGACCCAGATAGTAGTATGGATATACACAAGCCGTTGACTCAGAATGCTTTCGCATATCTGTCTCCATAACTCTTTCCTGGTCCGTGATTGTTTTGTTTGTGAAACTATATAGGAATAAAATTGATTTAAAAGTTTGTCTTTATATCAAGCTAACGGTAACCTCTTTTTATTCTTACCTAACCCGGGATGGACATCTATGCAACACCTCTTTCTTATTACAATTGGTTCTCTTGCCTTCTCCTTACCAGTAGCAAAATTCTCTTCTCCTCTTAAAAATGTACTTTCAAAACATGATGAATTGTGGAAAACTAATTCTAGAATATAACCTCAAAATTACGTCATCGGTTTTCCAAACACCCTGCGTGCATATATTTGGGAGTATTAAATTCTTCTCAGTATTCATGTAAGAAATTTCCACCAGTTCATCTAGCTTCCACATGTTTCTATGAACTCTGACCTAATACCAAATATCCAAACAACAACTCTTTCAAAGGGCGCACTTAACTATTCTATGTAAATCTTTGTGATTTGTGCTTTCTGCAAATGTTGGCCCTTCTTCTGCCAGGTAACAGAATACATCAGAACCAAATACAAGTAAATAAATATTATCAACACAAACTAAAGAGGAAGAAATGAACCACAAAGGAAATTAAACTGGTAGAAGAAGAGTACAAACTGAGAACGACACCGGTTTCTAAGGACACCGGTGGGTTATTCCTTGTGTTTAGACCTAATAAAAAGACTGAGAGATTCGAGTTCACCACGGCTGGACGTAATTCCACATGGCTCCTAATATAAAGAAGCTTTTACAGAGGTTCGTAACCTGCCTGATAGAGTTCCACCACGAGTCGTGAGTAACAACTATGTATATTTTATGTTCTTTTATGTTTCGTTACATGTCCATTTACACTTGTCAACATTTTAATAAATGTGTAAACTTGTATTTGGTTGAATTTCCCCTTATCCTTTGTGCTCAATAGAATTATGCTTAGTATATATATATATATATATATATATATATATATATATATATATATATATATATATATATATATATGTTCTTTCCTGTGAGCGCATTCAAAAGCCAATGTTATGAAAGTGTAATTTACGACTTTGCAAATTTGATGAGTCGATTATAAAAGCTTTAGGGTAATTTGAAGGTTCCTTGGAGTGAGAAGATAAATTTTTAGTAATACACCTATAATTGTAACATTTTATAAAAAGAACAAGATCCTTTTGAACATGTTCCACCTGGAGATAAGAATCGGGCATCAGCCATTGTAGTTTTGCGAAAGTCAGAGAGAGACATACATATCTATGGAGATTATGAAATAGACGTGAACCACAAAGTCTGTTCGGATTCATATCCAGTATTATTAATTAGCATAAGAGTAGCAAAGAGCCTATATAATTCTCTCTCTCTCTAAGAAGAGGGTTAGATGAAGCTTGACTAGTCACTAATAGGGCGAACTTTACACTTCACGACACATATAAAATATAATCCTGAAGTTTCCAAACACTCTGTATAGAATAGCAAAAATATGCGCCCAGAGCGTGCATATATTTGCTAGTATTATATTCTTCTCAATACTCAGAAAATAAAAATGTGAGAATACATTCTACATGTTTCACATACTTCTAAAAATTCTGACCTAATACCAAACAACAACTTGTTCACAAAGGAAGAACACCTTTTTTCTACATTTAAGTCTTCTATGTAAATCTTTTTGCTTTAATTTCTTTGCCCCCCCCTCCCAAAAGTTCATTTTTTAGATGAAATGCTGTTACTGTCCATTCCTTGTTTCTATTTGAAAAAAATATTGTAGCGCTAACCAGGCATATGCGACTAATTAACTATTAACTCTTTCATGAATGATATTTTTACAGAAATTCTACATACCCGATCTAACTTGTTCTTGAACCACGTGCCTTCGAGTGTAGCTGACTTCCGAAAAGGCCCATAACGACTAGTAATGGAGGCAAAATGTATTCCTCAATGTCTCTGACTCTCACAAAAACCAATATAATTGGTCAAATCAAAATTTATAATAATTTACGACAATTTTTCTATTTGTTGTTGTGGATGAACAGTATTCATGAAAGAGTTAATTTTATAAGAAAATCTGGGAACGAACCTCAATGATGTCATTCTGCAGTTTTAGGATCTTTTCTTTTGATGCTGCAAGTTCATTCGATTGGCTTGTATGTTTGCAATGAAGAGAGGCTGAAAAAAAACAGATTATTTTAAATAAGTGAAAAAAAATCAGATAACTGAAAACTGAAACATTGGATTCGATTTGGATTAGAATCAGATTAATTTTTTTAAGATTATCACTGATGTTTATGAAGTATGTTCCGGGTTCTTTGAATGGCAGGAGGAGGACTTAGACTGTTGATGGATTAATTCCTCCCAGTCCCTCAATAATGTCAATAATTAAAAAATATATATATCGATCAAGATTAGATATTAAAATCGATTGGAAATACAATTTTCCTTTTTTATGAACACTGACTGATATTTGCCATAAATGAATGATAAAACAGAATTAGTTATCTACTTTGTATTAAAAGGCTATTAGTTTTGAAAAACAGACTGTCTCTACTGTTTGGGAAATCGACGGCATTACTTTTGGGATTATGTTCTATATAGTAAAGGAGCCTCTTTTATTTCCGTTGTGGTTTATTCCTTCCTCTGCATGCTCTTTGGTTTGTGCTGATCATATTTATTTACCGTTGTTTTTTTTCTATTGTATTCTGTTACCTGACATAAGAAAGGTCAACATGTTGGCTATTGAAGGAACCCCTGCTGATCATGCCACTCAGATTTTCTATTTGTTTAGTGTGATTTTTTTCATGGGTTTATTGGTGTATGTGTGACAATATTAACTGGCCCTACGAAGGTCGGCGCCCAGCATACACGGCTAGTATAAATTGGCCCAGTAGAATATAATATAATTTCTGGTTTGAAATAAAAGTATCAATTTATATTGTCAGAGTGACCTATAGACCTCTTATGTATCCATAAACATTAACCAACATTGGACCTCAAATAAACAAAATGAGAATTAGCTTGATAAATAACACTTCTCCACTGAAGATAAACAAGTTCATATATCAAAGTTATGCCATCGATTTTCCATGCATATATATATATATAGTTGAAATAATTTCATTTTTTTTTTTTGTTTCATCATGAATTTTTGCCCCAAAATAATTCTCTCTTTTTTCTTTCCAATGGTTTCATTTAATGAGAAGCTTATAATTGCCATTATATACTCTACGGTTGATGTGATAATAAATTTCTGAAACATATGTACACAAGGATAAATATTGTTGGTATTGAATTTTTCAGAGCATGATTACAAAATATTATTTATGTCATAAATTTTGTATTCTACTGAATTATAATATATATATATATATATATATATATATATATATATATATAATTATAAATATTTGATAATCTACATAAGTATACGTTACATCCTTCCGTAATCATCAGTGTAGAGATAATTATTCAGGCCAATCGTAGGATTCAAAACCCCGGAACAAGATTCATGTACATAACTAAAATTCCAACGTCCTTACCCACGCAGCCACCATGAACAACTACATAAATTGGTGAGAGTTTTAAACGTATTGTCGGCGTCAACAGTGTTTAACTTATAAAGGAACATGCATTAAAGTTATAGTTTTGACGCCTGTGTTTATATATATATATATATATATATATATATATATATATATATATATATATATAAGAAAATTACTACTACAACAAAATGGTAAGATAAATTTTAGAGGAAACATTATTTATTTTTATCAAAGTGAAAAGGGGAAGGGGACGGATGAAAAAAAAAAAAAATGTGCGGTCTGATTTTTGTGTTTGGTTTCCTTTCTTTTTATTCAGACTCTTTGTTATATTTCCACTTTGCGATGGATGTATAAAGATTTATATACCCGTGTCCTCATTGATCGTCTGTAGATAAAACTGGTGTTAGTTTAAAGAAAGGTTTATTTAAAAAGAGAGAAGGTCATGTAAATCATCAGAGCGGCAGTCCACTTGTGTATGTGAGAGAGAGAGAGAGAGGGAGAGAGATCGCTTGTCTCATTAGACCTAGTTACATTGTATGGCTCCTGTGGGGAACGGCCACTTTTCGCTTCTGCTTGCTTAAGTTGTTAGCCAAAAAGAAACAGAATCTCCTCCCCTCTACAGCCGGAAGTCACATGGTTTTATCGACTTCCGTTTTGAGGTCACCTCTGACACTCAAACCCTTCCGTCCAAACACGACCGTTGCTATCTAGCATCATGTCTTCTTAATCTGCTCATAATTCCCTGAACATCCAACAGTTTCTGACCGAGAGCATACTAAAACTAAAACAACCTCATTATTCGTCTGACTTTGCTCCATTTGACTTTTTGTTCTTCCAAGCTCAAAGGGATCATCAAGGTGACTGTAACAACGGAACTAAGTGGCATCCCAGAATAATCCTTTCAGCTGTGGATAGAAGCATTACAGAGAAAGATGGGAAAGTCCATTTGACTTGAGGGGGGGGGGCATTACTTGGAAAGGGAAATCACATAGTTTGTTGTTTAGAATTGAGATACATTTGTAGCAGTCATAAACATTGAAATTTCTTTCCTCTTATGGACAGCAGCCCTAGAGAAGTTGTTTGGTCACACGAGGACCAATCAGACTCCTGAGCATAGTAATTTTGACCGAATCTTTGAAGGACTACATCCAGACCTTTTGGGATTTGCAGAGCAGGCAGAAAGCTTCCAGGCACCCACTGAGAAAGACGTGGACCCTCTTTCCTACTCCTGTCACCTAAATACCGAACAAGGCTATCTTCATTTGAAGATATACTTGTCCCAAAAAATACTTTCGGTAGCCGACCTTTATTATTACTATTCCTTTCTTCAACTTCTGGCAACCTACACCCAATAGTGTAGGTCACTTAAATAAATATATATAATTTGTTATTTATAGGAGATCCTTGTTTTCCTTTCTTTGACGATCCTTTTGTTAAAGATTATTATACAAGATTGTCTTATACTTTATGTAAAAATTAGCTCCTCTACATTGATGCCAGTCTGTTAATTTTCAGACACACCTTGTATGCTAGTTATATATACATGTATGCTATATTATTACTTACATGCACAAAGCTATATTACCTGGAAAAGTTAACTAAAATAATTATAGTATTATATAGGGTGTGTAATATATTTGAGGACAGATTCATACATGCATAAAAAAGGACTCTTAAAAACATTTTTGAGGATAAGAATAAATATATTGTTTTGTAATTTTATTCATTAAAGTTTCCTTCAGCTTCGTTAACGGCTTTCATATGAGGTATAAATCCACGGATCAGGTGGTTCTTGTTCATTTTTGGGCATTAACTACTATGGAGACTTTTAGGGATTATTTAATGTTGGTGTTCATTAACCTTTTTCTCAACTATGCTCCATACATAGTAGTCTAAAGGATTGAGATCTAACGAGGCCAAATCTTAGGGGGTCATATGATCATGTAAATGACAGATTTTTCTATTGGATTTTAAATTTGTTTTGGAGCTGATTTTTCTTCTTACCTTTACTGGCGTAAAAAAAAGACCTTTACTCATCACATAAGACTTGTATGTGATATCTTTGTGGACAACATATCAGATTGCTTTTTCTGGCACACGGATTTCTTTTGCTATCGACCTCATGGACCTTCTAAGATTACCACCAACGGTTTGCTGTACTTGCTGAATAAATTCAGGTGTTCTAATGCTATCAGTGTGTCTAAAATGTCTTAATGGTGATAGGACTCTTAGAAACAGATAGTTACATCTTTTTACTGAAAAACGTTTCTGAGGATAAGAATAAATATATTGTTTTGAAATTTAATTCATTAAAGTTTCCTTCAACTTTGTTCACGGCTTTCATATGAGGTATAAATCGGCTACATGCTACGATCATGTGGTTCTTGTTCATATCGGACATTACTCTCACTATGGAGACTTTTAGGAATTATTTAGTGTTATGGGGGTGCTCATTAGCCTTATTCTCAAATACGCTCCATACATAGTAGTCCAAAGGATCTGAGGAGATAGGAGACCAAATGTTAGTGGTCATGTGACCATTAAAATTTTCTACCATCCATTTCTGATTACTTTCTCTGATGTAGAATGACCTTTAATCGTCGCATAAGACTTGTATATGATGTCTTTGTGGACAACCTTTCAGATTGTTCCTTCCGACACATTGTATTCTTTTGCAATCGACCTCATGGACCTTCTAGGAATACCACCAACGATATGCTGTACTTGTTGAATAAATGTAGGTGTTCTAATACTATGAGTGTTTCTAGAATGCCTCTTATGTTTTGATAATCGTGATACCTTCCCATCTTAAGCCTTTAACTTTTTGCGAACTTTATAAATGAAAGATCGAGTGACTTTTAAAAAATGGTTCTATTTCTAAATTCTTATATTCAGTGCTTATCGTAATCGCCTCTTCATTTGTTGTGTGATTATAAGAACTGCCATTGATAATTCTGAAATATAGAAAATATAAAGTCAAATAAGATTCCTTCTATAGTAAAAATAACCTATGTCCTCAAATACCTTACGCACTCTGTATGTATGTTTCAGAAAAAAAGAAAAGGACAACGTTCTACCATAATCACAGGAAGTCTTCCACATTATTAACATGAAAAATATAAAACAATTAGAAACATATGAATCATACCCAGCTGTTCAGCAAATTCAACTTTGGAGATTCCATCAATATTGCTGGTTTCTAGATGAAAGTCTCTTATATTGTCATAAGAGGCCAATTGTCTCTTCAGGTTTTGATTGTGTTCTTGGAGTATGATGATGTAGGCATTTAATCGAAGTATATCCTCACCCATCCGATGCACAGCTGCACGATAACGTTCTAACTCGGCTGCTTGCTTAGCTATCCAAGATGGCTGCATATCGGCACTCCTGAATTAGAGCATTCAAATATAAACGACTTATCAATATATATTTTTCTCTGTATTCATTCTGTATAAACATTACTATAAGCGACATAAATTATTTTAAAAGAAATTCAATTGGGAAATTAGTCAAAATCAATTAAATTTGGTTCACCTATTCCTTTGTTATCTATTTGCATAAAAGAAAAATATATTTCATATTTAATAGAAGTTATAAGCCTTTTAAGTTACCGTAAATATCGATTTTGAGCAAAGTAACCATCTTTTTTAGCCATTTGTTTACGTTAGGGGCTTTCCTTCCTCTGATTAAAAAAAATGGCTGCTTTGCTCAAAACCGATATATACGACGATGTAGAAAACACGGAACGAAGATCTTCACTACTCCTCATATAAAAGACATAAGTGCCATAGCCGAAGTCCAAGAGAACATACTTACGAAAGTCAAGAAACTCCCCAACAAGGCCAAGCACTCAGTTGAGCCAGGGGCACACTGGTTCTACTCAGGAACAGTTGCAGAACAACAGGTGGCTAGTCTACAGACTCCTATGTGTCATGAAGACCAAGTTCCCTCAAACTATGATGGTCCTTGTGTATGTTTCCAGTGAAGGCTACGTCATGCTGCCTCACATCTTCCGAAAGGGACTTAGACTTAATTTAAATGGCTGAGTTTTTCTCCACTGTTGTCAAATGCTAGGTGGAGAGGGTGGCTGTGGGAAGGCCATACATGTGGTAGAAAGGCTCAGGTCTGTTTCACACCTCCAGGAAAACCCAGAAATATCTGTCTGAGAACTTCCACGACTTTAACATCTGCCTCCCCAACTCACCTGGTTGCAATTCCATGGACTATTATGTGTGGTGCATAGTTGAGAAAGACACCAACCATACCGCCTGCAATACCAAAGACGAGCTGATTGTCAGGATCAAACTGATGTTCATGCATCTTTCGAAGCACATCACGAAGGTCATGTGCTCCAGGTTCAGATTCTGCCTGTAGACTGTGATAGAGGCTTAGGCCGGCTTCTTTAAGTGAGCTGTATTCGGCAAAAAAATTCTCTAAGAGATACACTTTGAATTTTGAGTATACATTAATTATTGGTCAAGATATGACGTTTTTTTCTTTTGTCAAATTTGTCTTGAACACTCTGTATTATTCATAATATTGAAGTGTGAAAAAAGAAGGACTGCAGCATAATGGTCATCGTCTGAAAGTTTTCCGTCATTGGTCTGAATATTCTTCTGGTTTAAGTTTTAAAAGATTGCCAACTTTGGAAATAATAGAAGTTATGAAGCAAGTATAAGTTCCTTTTAACTTTCTTTTGTAAGACAGTCATGTATTTATTATGGTGTTAGATGAAACAGATGTCATCTGAAAATAAATTAAACATTTTATATTTAAAAGGAAAGTAACTCTTTACTCTTTGTTATATCTCTTGCCTTAAAGAGATTTTGAGAGTGAGTTATGTCCCTTGCATTTCCAGACCAACCAACATTTTGGATTGGACGTGTCACACAGGAACTTTTAATTATTCTGTTTTAATTAATAAGTAATTCTTCTTCAGTTGTAAATATAAAATAAATATTTTTGTTGATCTATACAGAAGAGTTTTATTCAATTCATTCTTTATATTCGTCCCATATCTTACAATAACTACCACTTTACTTGATATGGGATAACATGATTAATCTATTTCATGAAAATCCTTAAAACTCCATGAAAAATCAGTTAGCATAAATGAATAACAAATGTTTCCAAGTATAAGAGATACCAATGTTGGGCTAGAGACATCTCCCTTAGATTTATTCTCGGCCAACACTAAAGCACACTCTCCTGTGTACGAATTTGTAATTCTACTCACATGTGGAATTCAAGACGAGACTTTACCCTTATACTGGTGTGACATACAAACATAGAGGCACATTTATCCACGACTTCATCGGAATATAGCTTTTAAAAAGCCTGACAACCATTCTGTCAGGTGTTTTCCTGACCAAAGTCACATCGATTTTCACAAGCAAAACGACATTTTCAACATGTTTTCCTAGCGGTACATCGCTACAGGACACACTACAATGTAAGTAATATTTACATATGCAATGCTTTTGCATATATTCTATCTATAACCCTGGCAATCCATGTACTTTTTTTTATTGTATTGGGAACTAATGTATTCTTTGTTCAGTATTCATGTCTAAAGATCTTTCTTTGTATACTGTTCTATATTACATGTTTCATTAACACCTCTTACGTTTGTCCTCAACAAAAAATTTAACTCTGAATAAATGCATGTGTGATGGAGTCCAACTGTTTCTTCTGTTATCATTTTCTGTTTATTGACATGCAGAATGGCGACCATAGTTTTCTATCTTCATCATGGCCGGTGTTCAGTCTTGAGTGACAATGGATACCTCCTATAAGGGTGGCTGCGTGTCTAATTGTAAAGCAAGGAGTCTGCAATCCCCAAACACACCTCTCCTCCTGAGTCAGAACTGCCTGATTCCAGTGGCAAGGAGAAATCCAGGACGACTGGAAACAAAGCTGAGATAAGCGGAGAGCACATACAGCACATGGTATTCCCAAATAGTCACCCATTTTAGTATTGGCAAGGCTCAACGTTACTTAATTTCGGTGATCGAACCTGTGTGTCAACGTGATTATGTCGTATGCATAAACTACTAACAATATATACAAACATGTATAATCTTATACACACACACACGCACACACATATATATATATATATATATATATGTGTGTGTGTGTGTGTGTGTGTGTGTGTGTGTGTGTGTGTGTGTGTGTGTATATGTATATATATATATATATGTGATTTATTGAAGGTTTACTGAAGCATTCCGTTCAGGCTGTTATACATCACCACAAAAGACCGTTTATTTCAAAGTATTATTTATTTACGATATATATTAAACTAGAGTGGTTTCTTCCTACACGTGTTTCACTACCAAGCGGGTCCTTGCTTGGCAGATCATCAGGGAAATTAAGTACTTGGATTAATAGTTTCAGCAACTTATAATAGGCAATGTGGTGTTGCCCAAATTGAGGTCACTTAAGAAGAGGACCGAAGAAAAAATAAATAAAGAGAAAAAATTGACCTAATCCCGGTCTTCACTGAATAAACTATCTTCTAAGTGAAATATATATATATATATATATATATATATATATATATATATATATATATATATACTATGAATATTTTTTATTAAATATTATTGTGTATTTACCTACAGACGACGTCGTTTCGGACTTACGTCCTCATCAGTGCAGAAAGTGGTGGTTTCAGGCGATCAGACAGGACTGAACACAGTTTGTAGATTCAGAAGAGAATCACGATCCTTACCCCTAATCCATTAGACCAACGGAAATCACCACATAAATTACTGAAATTAAGATACATTTAAAGCTAGGGGCGGGGTTCAAACGTTCCGAGATCAAAGAGTGTTAAAACACGCAGGCATGTAAGCTTTGTTTCCATAGCTTAACGACCTCAGATTTTTATAATTTCAGACACTGCCCGACAATTAAGATTTATTTATTTTAAAGGGGCCATTACTATGAATATTTTTTATTAGCTATTAAAGTGTATTTACATACAGACGACGTCGTTTCAGACTTATGTCCTCATCAGTGCAGGAAGTGGTGGTTTCAGGCGGTCAGAAGGGTTCGAACACTGTTCGTAGATTCAGAAGAGAATCACGATCCTACACCCTAATCCATTAGATTAACCATACACACACATATATATATATATATATATATATATATATAGTATAATGTTGTTTTTGTATAGGAAAAATGATCAGAGTGCTCACTTATGTATACAAGAGCATATATTTTTATTCAAAACAATACTATACACTAATTATAACGTCAATCGACACAGCAATACCGAAAATCTAGCCCATTATTTCCCGTTTTTCAGTAAACCTGCAGCTACCGATGGATCATCAAACAATATATAGTGCCATTTGAATATATATATATATATATATATATATATATATATATATATATATATATATGAACGAGTAAATATGAAATCAAAATTACAGACAAAATGTGAAAATGGTTAAGGAAAAGTGGACAAACAGTAACATTCATTGAAAATAAGGACACAAACGCATAATTAAAGTTGGACTAAGATATTTCGGTCGAAGGATTCCGACCATATTCATTTGGTCACTTCACTAAATGAATATGGCTGGAATCCTTTGACCGAAATATCTTGGTCCAACTTTAATGATGCGTTTGTGTCCTTATTTACTCTGTTTGTCCACTTTTCTTTAACCATTTATACATATATATATATATATATATATATATATATATATATATATATATATATATATATATAAATTGTCTGTCTATCTTCTTTGCATGCATTCCCTATCAAATACAGGTTCAAAAACGCATAGCAACAATCAAGAATTTTCTATATAAGGCTAATAAGCGAGTAAATAGGGATTTATTATGCCATCTATTTAGTTATTTGTTTTTAATTTAACATTTTTATCACAACGCTATTTTTAATATAGAAAATTACACTTTCTTTTAAATTAGGCGAAAATAAAATGGCGAAAGCAAGCATTAAAGTCGCCACACATGTACTCGTAATACAAAAACGTTGAGCTTTTGAACTGTTTTTTTTATTTTCGACAAATAATATATATCCGAGTATGTAGTCCACTAAAATGTAAAAGTAGGAATATCAAATATTCTTGTATTTTCATTAATATTACAATATGAAATACGTTGTCTCACTTGCACTAGTCAGTTATAAGTTATCCCCCCCTGCAATCATATAAGTTATCTCAGTTAGAAGATATCTTCCTTTATTATAGAACTCTTCAATTACGTCATGCGGGAGATAAGAAATAATCTTCTCTTTTTAACAATGACTACCACAGCATTCAGATGTGTAAAATACAGCTAATAAAATCCACATGTGCTCTCTTTAATTCATTATTTCATCCTTTTTCTAAATATATTACAGATATCACACGTAATATAGCAATAAAGTTCACTAAATACGTCATAATCTATATAATCTAGAAACAGATAGATGGTAAAAAACAGGCATTTAAAATGTTATATTTTCATTAACTTATTTTATTCATTTTACTATGTGATGATCTACGCTACTCCTTGGCTGATCAGAGAATCATTCTGTTCCTACTTGGTTTGCCAAGTGTCCAGTGGGCTCCTAGTTACTATCAGAATGGAATCTGGCAGATCATTGATGAAGATAAGAAAGAGTGTTGGGCCCAGAATTGATTATTGAGGTATGCTGGCATTGATGCTATGTGCCGTCAGGGAAGAGAACCAAGAAATCGACAGATGCATGCATCAATCAAGGTATGGTTTTAAATAATCGTTCAGAGTGGTCGCTTGATTGCTATAGAATAATTTAAAAAAACAATGATGATAAACTGAAGGAACAAAAAAAGAAAAAAGAAAAATGAAGGGAAAGATAATCTCTGTTAATGGAAACAATGTGCTCGCCACTGGAACTTTGTTATGTAGTATACTTTTCTCCACTGACACCTTATTCAATGCAACAACATGTTTGTGATTGGATCTTTATCATGTAGACATTTCCCATATGTGGTCTATTGATTAAATCCGGCCTTGTGTGAGGTGCAGGTTTAAAAAATGATGCAAAGAGACAAAATTATACTTTTATGAATATTCATTTTAGGCAATATGAGTGTGGTTTCTTCTTGAGCATAAACAGTGAAAATGTGGTTCATTAAAGAAGATAAATAAAATACATAAAGCTGACCTGCTAACAAATAAGGGAAGTTTAAGATCGTCCTTTTTCTGTGAATGTTTCTGATTGGACAAAACAGAATCAGAAGGTTTGGAAATTTCTTCATCAGCCTGAAATAGACGAAAAGAAAAAAAAAGACAAGAAAAATGCTAATACATGATGGGGCATAAAGATCTCCCAGATTTTGAATAGATATGAAAAGTATAAAACAATATAGAAAAAAAAAGACAAGAAAAATGCTAATACATGATGGGGCATAAAGATCTCCCAGATTTTGAATAGATATGAAAAGTATAAAACAATATAGAAAAATAAAGAAAAGAAAAATGCTAATACATGATGGGGTATAAAGATCTCCCAGATTTTGAATAGATATGAAAAGTATAAGACAATATAAAAAAAAAGAAAAGAAAAATGCTAATACATGATGGGGTATAAAGATCTCCCAGATTTTGAATAGATATGAAAAGTATAAGACAATATAGAAACAAAAAGAAAAGAAAAATGCTAATACATGATGGGGTATAAAGATCTCCCAGATTTTGAATGAATATAAAAAATATAAAACAATATAGAAAAAAAAAGAAAAGAAAAATGCTAATACATGATGGGGTATAAAGATCTCCCGGATTTTGAATAGATATGAAAAGTATAAGACAATATAGAAAAAAAAGAAAAATGCTAATACATGATGGGCATAAAGATCTCCCAGATTTTGAATGAATATAAAAAATATAAAACTATATAAGAAAGAAAAACTGATCATGTTTCTAAACAAGAACATAAGTCAGTCATGAGACTGCATACCTTTGCCTAACATCGTAAGGATGGGCCAAAGTCTTTTCTAGGTCTTACTTTTCCATAATGTATGAAGTATTCCAGAAGTTATGACATGGATACGTTGACAACTCAAAAACTATCTATCTGATCATGCTGAAATTATGCATAATGGTTACTGTTATTAAAAATCATCAAATCTATGCATCAAATTTGGAAGAATCAGAAGTTGAAACCAAACTTTTCAAAGTTAAAGGTCAAAGTCAAGGTCATATAAGATGCTGGACTTCATTGACTAGAATATGGGCCAAGTAGCAAGTTTCTACAATGAACAGAACCTAAGTGTGAATTTTTCCATGACCATGACCTTGACCTTTGATTTAGATATCCAAAAATTAAATCAGTTCTAAGTTAGACAATGATCGATATTTTGACCAAGTTTGGTGAAAATTGGTCAAGCGATGTGTGATGTACATAAACAAACAAACAAACAAACATAGTTACAAATTTGGCTGAAAACATGACCTATGCATAATTAGGTTAAAATAGCTGTATTTTAGAATAAACTAGATACATTTTTGTTTTTATACTGAGTTACCACTTATTAAGGCTAAAAGCTATTTGAGGATAAGGATTAATAAGATTTTCCATTGTATGATGACCAATACTAGGAGAGGATTGGGAATGATGGGTGGAATAAGCAAACTTTGATTACTTAAGAAGACGGCTCGACACATATTTGTTGATATTTGACTTGAAAACGATCATGTTGTAGTTAGCTGAGAAACAGCTCTGCAGAATTGTGTTCGACAGATAGGTAGTTCTTGGAAAGAAACTCTGTTCATGGAAGTTCCATTTGCTTTTAGATGAAAGGAAAGTTCTTTGCAGTGGTTATAGCTAGACGAGTTCTTGCTGTAAATGTCTTAAAAAGGAAAAAGACAGAGATTGGAGCTCAATGGAGCACCTACTATGAAGATACCGATAGAGTAGAGAAAGACTAGCGACATCTCTTCTGTTGATTGCAAAGTCTATTTTGGACTCTGTCAAGAGTGCTTTGAACGGTACCTCACCAGATGTGGCAACAGTACTCCATTTTAAGGTGTATCTGACTCATACAGGACGAGGATTGAATTAAGAGTCAGGTACTTTCTGGAATGGTAGAATAATCCAACCATTTTTTTTTTCAGCCATCTTAGCAACAGATTTAATGTAAGACTTTGATTTCGGGTCTGGAGTGAAAGTTAGTACTAGGAGCTTATCAAAGCAAGGGGCTGCTTCTTCAAGGAGGCAAAATGAAGATCCGAACATTGAAGTAAAACAAGAGAAGTTTGGTTTTGACAAGCTACTTTTTAAACCATTGCACCACAGAGGAAAGAGAATCAGCTTGATTAAAGGCCCATTCGATGTTCTACCATAGATAGTTGTGTCATCAGCATAGATCTCAATGAATGATCTCAGAATATGATCTAGAAGATCATTGATGAAGATAAGAAAGAGTGTTGGGCCCAGAATTGATTATTGAGGTATGCTGGCGTTGATGCTATGTGCCGTCAGGGAAGAGAAGCAAGAAATCGACAGATGCATGCATCAATCAAGGTATGGTTTTAAATAATCGTTCAGAGTGGTCGCTTGATTGCTATAGAATAATTAAAAACACAATGATTATCAACTGAAGGAATAAAAAAAAAGAAAAAGAAAAATGAAGGGAAAGATAATTTGTTGATGGAAACAACGCGCTCGCCACTGGAACTTTGTTATGTAGTATACTTTTCTCCACTGACACCTTATTCAATGCAACAACATGTTTGCCACTGAATCTTTATCATTTAAACATTTTTCAACAGCACCGTATTAAATGTAACAACGTATCTGCCACTGGGCCTTAATCACATAGTAGACTTGTCTCCAACAACACCGTTTTCAATATTGATCTCTATTGCTCAATGATCTTAGCCCTTGAGTGCTAAAACACCTTCTGTCGACTTCCATTAAGCACATCTTTTATGGATGGCAAAGCACGTAAGTCACACGTGGTCGCTACATATAAATATTCTAGTTCCAGCATGTACTTATTCTTTCTCACATTGAGGTTCTGCACGCTAGACAAAGACAGGTCCTTTTATGGCAGCAATAAGCAAAACTCTTTCCACCACTCGATCAAGGCTCTGGCTCATCACGTCTGCCACATCAACATTTCTTCATGTTACATTATGTAACATTAGTTGTAAAGATCACAAAGAATACCAGTGATGAACACCATATCCTTCAGTGATGTGAACCAACGTCAACCATGTCAAGCCCCTAACATCACCTCAGGAAGAGACCGGACTGCAGCTGTGAACCAGAGGGTTAGAGAATGCCTCCCCTCATACTGATATGGGAATATCTCCTTTTGAAGCCCTCCCTCCTGGATCAGAAGCCCCCAAGGTCCAGTGGAGGACACTCAATCATCTGAGAACTTGAGTGGGGTGATCAAAAGCTGCTATGACCAGATGGGGGCTACAAAATCAACTCAACCATCTGCAAATGGAGAGAGGAAATATGGAGGACCATACGATGCAGTACTGTTTTATCTGCCTTCTGCTGCCCAACCGGTGCAGCTTGAAAGATTTTGCAGAGTACAACAATAATGCAAAGGACTACATAAAAAAGTGGGAAACTGTCGTATGACCACACGCTTTAACACTTTTATGCATACTGTTATTCCACAACAACAAATAGAAAAGTTGTCATAAATTATCATAAATTTTGATTTGACCGATTATATTTATTCCTGTGAGAATAAGGGACAGCGAGGAATACGTTTTGCTTCCAGTAGTCATTACGGGCTTTTTTGGAAGTCAGCTGAAATTTGAAGGTACTTAGTTCAAGAACAAATTAGATCATGTACGTAGAATTTCTGTAATAAAAACATGCATGAAAGGGTTAATCTATATGTACACTACCAACATCATCCATTTATTTATATTATGCTATGCTATAAATTTGATGCAAAGCCAGATTAAATCTTGTAGAAGACCTAATTACTCATGTGAACCTATCGCTGGCTTTTCGTTGATTTCTCGGTTCGTTGTATGTTTGTTACAGCACCAATGTGATACTATCCTGGGAACTATAAGCTCCCCGGTGACAAACGATAAGAACATCTCCTTCAATGAAGGGGTTAATCCTGTCCATAGGCTTGACAAGTTTTAGGCGGCGTCATTAGACATCATTAATTCTCTCCTGAGAAT
>OY744530.1:62936768-63041768 GCA_963556195.1 Sepiola atlantica
AAGATACAGTCTGCACCGAAAACACAGTGCTGAAGATAAAGATGTATAACAATATTTAGATGCTAGCAATTAGATAATGCAACGCAAAGTTAGCGAATGGGAGTTACATGACTGAGAAACAAGTAGTGCTGTAGCAATCAGGAAGGCGATTTCCGGAAGTGACGAGGAATAGTGAGATGTGGCAAAAAGAAAGACTAGATGGATCCATGTGATTACATCAGCCGAAACGTTGTGGGAATAATATCCAAGATGAGAATAGTAATCCAGATAATCCAAATTATTAATCCTCACTTAAAAAATTCCGAAACCAAAAGGAAGTAGTTGAAATAAAATGTTGTACTGTTCTGTTCCCTTCTCCTAACGAGCGTTGCTTTTTCATGGTTGCTTTTAAATATTTTTTTGTATAAAAAATGTTTTTAATTGAATTTGAATTTGTAATAAATCTCATTCTACTGAATGAATTAAGCTAAAAATTGTTTTATTTTAAAACTCTATATAGAATGTATATCTCAAAAATATTATTTCACAAAGCTATTTCTAAGATATTTTAATTTTATCATGTAAACTAAAAATCACCAAATTTAAATTTATACATTATTTTAAATTATTCTTTTTTCTGCATATATTCCTGTATATACGGAAAAGCTAATAATAGCTTATAGTGTATCTTTTACATTTTTTGGCGACAACATGTTCGAGTATATCTTTCTCGCACACAAGGTCGCTATTTTATGTGTTATGTTATCATAGATAAGGACAATAGTGAAGTAACAGCTGGGTGTAGAGACGAAAGATTTTGTGAGAGATTCACAGATGTGCCCCCTTTAGAAAGGGATCAAGTCTCGGGAGACATGTGATTTGGACCCAGTTCTTGCGAAACTTCGAAGAATCCCCATGATGTCCTTCCTATTCCTTGGCTGACTTTGTGGAGCGAAGTCACGCTCTCGTCGGCTCCTCCAAAAATTCCAACTGTATCGATTTCACACAGCTCCTTTATTTGAATAACGACTATGTGCATTCAATTGTTTTGGAACTTATAGTAAATGTTTATTTCTTTATCTTTAACCGTGCCAGTGTTTGTCACAACTAACGTTGAATAAAAGCATATGAGTTTAAATCACTTCTTTGTGTTTCCTCTTATTTACCAACACACACGTGTGTTATTGTATAGTATTTACGGCATGTTTTCGGTAGACTAAGAATGCGAACACCTCAATCGAACATGGGTTTATATACATGCATGAAGAAATAGTGAGATTTACATACATATACATTCATTCTCAGATAAACAGTTTGCCAAAAACAAACATAAAATGGATTACAGAAACATGTAATGATGGCTCATTAGTATATATAAAAAAAAGAAAAATGTATTCAAACGAAATATAAAAAATATATTTCTTTTTCTTTTGTCTGTTCATTTATCTTATATTAATAAAATTATGAGACTATATCTCATGTGCCTCTGTGTGTGTTACATTATGCTCCCCACCCATGTATGTTGGACTATAACGGAGTATGTTGATTATTTCTCAAACTTCTGGGAGATCGATCAATTAGAAGACACAACCTCCACCATCATCTGCAAGTTGAAGGCACACTTTGCGAGATATGGGATCCCCTGCTAGGTGATCTCCGACGCTGGACCCCAGTTCATCTCATCAGCTTTTAAACAGTCCTCAGAGAAATGGGACTTCGAACATCTCATGGCAAACCCCGGAAACCAGCAAACTCATGCGGAAGAACAAAGACACTGGCACCGACCAGTTCCTGGCACTACCCGACTTCAGGAATACCCCTACACAACATGTGGGAAGCAGCCCCTCTCAGCGCCTGCTGAATCGCCGTACACGCTCACTTCTGCCCATGAGCAGCAACCTGCTGAAACCCAGGTCCACAAACCAGGGGAAAAAGGATAAAATGCTCCTCGAGCGTGAGCAAGGCTTTCAGGCAAAGTACTACAATCGTCGTACACACAACCTACCGGCACTGACCCAAGGCGAGGTCGTCAGGATGCACCCATACAAGAAAAGCGACAGAGTATGGGAAAAGGGCGTTGTGAACCAACGCCTAGATGAACATTCCTACTTGGTCGAGACACCCAGCAGAAGCTACCGACGCAACAGGCGTCACCTGCGAAGATCCCCGGAACAACCACAAATGATAGGACGCACACCCACTCGTCAGCTAGAACAACCACAGACAGCGATGGGGTACACACCAAATATTTATTCCTCCTCTACCTCCACCGACGGGACCCTAGACACTTGCTCACCACACCAAGCAACCGACGCTAAGGAGTCTTTCCAAGGCGAATCCCCTGTCATGACCCACACACGCACTGGCAGAGGAATACGAAAGCCAGCATACCTCAAAGACTACACAAACTGATAGCAGTCTGGCTAAACAATGTAAATCCATAGAGTAAGGACACTCCTCATCCTTAAAATGGAAGGATATTACAGTATGCTCCCCACCCATGTACGTTGGACTATAACCCCCCCACACACACACACACACACATACACCTTTTCCCTGTTACTCCCGGCATGCATCTGCAATGCATCTGTTTCCGGCCTCTCTCGGAATAAAGCCTGACTTATCTCTCTCCTACACTTGTGTTCTTTTTACTTATTAAATACATCGTAATGTAACAGTGTGTGTGTGTTTCTAGCCGGTTACGATTCTGTTAGGTTTACACGTATACACACTTTCCATTTCATTTTATATTAAGGACCTTATGGGAGCCTCATACAAAACTGCGTGTTTCGCTTTTATTAAACCATGTTTTCGGTAGACTAAGAATGCGAACACCTCAATCGAACATGGGTTTATATACATGCATGAAGAAATAGTGAGATTTACATACATATATGGCCCACGTGGGTGAGTGTTGTTAATGGAGGGAGATTCAAAAGACAACAAAGGACAAAGGATTATGGATATTAACCACAGTGGCGAAGGATGCCGGACAAATGGTTTTGCGATAATGAATCTCCCGGCCATAGGCAGTGTGATAGATGCCTTTATAACTGCATGTCATCAACCCGCTTTGAAACTCCACCGGACCACGTGTAGATTAAATAAAGAGATTTAGGACAAACAAAGAAGAAAGGAAGACAACATTATTATTAAAAACTTATATTATTTTAAAGCGAAGGAATGAGGAAGCTAAACAACATATAAGAATAGGCATTTTATAAAGTGAATAAAACATAAAACATTTATATTAACAGAAACAACAATTTATTTACTTAACATTTTTGTAAGCGATATATACGAGCGAGATGAACGTCTTTTTGTGTGGCAAATTTGTGAATGGTGAATGTGCGAAGAAATGTTTGTCAAATTGAAAGATTGAAGAAATGTTCGTCAAATTGAAAGAGTGAAGAAATGTTTGTCAAATTGAAAGATTGAAGAAATGTTCGTCAAATTGAAAGAGTGAAGAAATGTTCGTCAAATTGAAAGATTGAAGAAATGTTCGTCAAATTGAAAGATTGAAGAAATGTTTGTCAACTTGAAAGATTACCTTTTCTTCTTCCTCCCTCCCCACACAGCTCGTTCGAGCTAGTGTGTGTGTGTGTGTGTGGGGGGGGGAGTCAACGAGAGTTCCTTGTGTGTTCGTTCGTCTCAGAACGCTGAGGGAAAAGAGGAAGAGGAAAGGAGCGCTTGTCCTTATATGGACCCAAAATCTCGTGTGGTCAAGTTGGTCTGTTGGCTTGCCATTGGCCGGAATCCTTCGGCCAACGTGATTCTGCGAGATTTCGCGAGTTTCTCCACTTCATAGACGAAGAAGGGTTAAACAAAGAAAGAAAGAAAGAGGGTACCTAATTGTGGTGTTCACCACACATACACATTCATTCTCAGATAAACAGTTTGCCAAAAACAAACATAAAATGGATTACAGAAACATGTAATGATGGCTCATTAGTATATATATAAAAAAAGAAAAGTGTATTCAAACGAAATATAAAAAATATATTTCTTTTTCTTTTGTTCGTTCATTTATCTCTATATTAATAAAATTATACGACTAAATCTCGTGTGCCGGTGTGTGTGTGTGTGTGTGTGTGTGTGTGTGTGTGTTTCTAGCCGATACGTAACTTTGATAAATATACGCATTGAATTATTTTTTTAATTTATTTACTATTAATCGAATATGTATTGAAATAAAAATGAAATAAGGGAAAACCGAAACAAAAATTTTCAAATCCTATTTTAAAAAAAATGTAAACATGACTATCTTCTTATCCTTCTTACTCTTTTGGCTAGGAGCAAAGTATAGTATCTGTTCTGATATTACACTTCATCTGATCTATCCTCGCTCAGTAAAATAGAAATCCTTCTAAACTAAGTCAATTTTTATTTTTGTTCCAATCCAATGCCCCTTTTTACGGAGCTGGATTATTTAAAAAAAACAAAACAAAAAAAAAACGATCTTATGCCTAACTCTGCCCTCGTGGGGAGGCAAGTAAATAAGAGATGTTTAGTAATTTCTGTATTATTAAAACTATCAGACAATATTTCGTGTCTATATGTGTATTTCTCGGGTCAACGTAACTTTGATAAATAAACATTAACATTTTATTTAATTGAATATTTATCGAAAGTAGAAATAAAATAATGGAAACCTAAAACGATCCTTTTAAAAATAAAAAATTGTAAACATGACTTTAAAAAAATGTTTTCCTAAACCCTCCACCGGGTAAATATACAGTTAGTATTGGAATAAATTATTGGTTAGACAGACGTAAGACTCGTTTATTTATTATTTTTACTTACCTTCTTTTGTTTTGCCATATTTACAAAATTAAATTTAATCTTAACTCGTCACTCTGAGTCTCATTTTAAAGTTTGTGTTCGAGTAAATGTTTTATTAAAAGTTTTTTTATACCACGACATGTTTGAACACGTCCGCTTTATACAACCATTACAGCAATCATTTTGTTTGTCTGGCGGGATTAACGTCGTGTCTTTAAATCACTAACAAAATATTTCGTAATTTATTTACACAGTAATTAATTGGAAAGGAAACTATTTGGACAGACCATATTCGAATAATGGAGTATGTAGAAGGAGAAACATCCTTCAGCTGGAAAAAGTGTGGGTTAAGGTTTACCCTTTGCCCCACACTGTCAACGAAAAAATAAATACAAGATTCTATTTCTTTATATATCAGGGCCGGCGGGACAGTTATAAAATTGGGGGGGGGGGCTAAAAAGTGTGTGTAGGGGGGGGGGGGCACATTGCGCCCAGAATGGCAAATATGGAGGTAAATTCAATATCTTGACTAAAAATGATCGTCTGATAGTGGTTGAGAGCTCGTTAGAAGCGGAATGGAATTCTCTTGGTGATAGAAAACGGAAAAAATCAAAATATTTCAATTTTTTTGCATCTGGGCTCAAATTACCTTATTTGGGCATATTGGGTAAAAAATCACTGTTTGGGCATATTTTGGTTTAAAATGATCGTCTGGTAGTGGTTGATGGCTCGTTAGAAGCGGAATGGAATACTCTTGGTGATAGATGAAGAAACATTTTTAAAAATTCAATTTTTTGGCGTCTGGGACCAAACTACCATATTAGAGCATTTTGGACCAAAAATACCTTTTTTGACATAATTTAGACATGAAATGATCTTCTGATAGTGGTTGAGGTCTTGTTGGAAGCATATTAGCAAGTCGCTTCTGGTGAAAAAAGAACAAACAGAAATTTCAATTTTAGGGGGCTGTAGTGTCGAAGATCACGTACCAACGTGATCGGTACGAGAGCAGGAAGCAGCAGCAGCAGCGACATAGCTAGGGACATAGATAGAGAGATTACGACCGTTGATACACACATGTTGTTATAACTCTTGTTAAATAAAGATATGTTTACAACCACCACAATCGACTGTTGTTTATTACCAAACACCACAAACTGGCGACGACGATGAGATGAAATTCTATACAAAAAAAAAGCAAAGAAAGACATCTACAAAAAAAAAAAAAAGTGCAAACAACGAACTTTTCTACGAAAAAAAAAACACGAAAAAAGAGGTCACACGTGCTACAAGAGAGAAAGAAAAATATACTTTTTTTCTTCCAAAGGAAAAGTACAGAAAAAAAACGAGAGATAAGTAATTCGTTTGTTATCACATTTATTGTCTTTAAATAACAATCCTTTTGTTATTCACATCTTATTGTCCTTTTAAACAACAATATGGCAAAATTCGTCACATTGAGGGGGCTAAGCCCTCCACGTGCGTTAGATACGATCGGAGATCCAGAGTCTTTACATAAAAGATGGGTAAATTGGAAAACCGATCTGGAGATTTTCATACTAGCTTCAGGTGTCATAAATTCTGAGCAAAAAAGAGCTATCCTTTTGTTAACAGGAGGCGAGGGTCTGCGTGAAATTTGGACGAATTTCACGGACGAACAAAAAGCCGGACACGAGGCTAATAAAGAAAGAGTCGATGTATTCCGAACAGCTATAGAACTGTTTGACAAAACTTTCGCTCTAAAGGAAAGTATCCCTAAAGCGCGTTCAAGATTTTGGGAGTCTGAACCAAACACGGGAGAAACCGTGAATAATTATATCACTCGCTTAAAGAGTTTGGCGAAGGTGTGCGGTTTCACTCCAGAACCGAACGAATTCGTCAGAGACAAGATCCTTCTTCACATAAAGGACGCGGAACTAAAAGCCAAATTATATGGTGAAAGCAACTTGACGTTGGATCGTCTCATCCAAATTATTGGGACGTACCACCACAAAGAGGCCCTAATTTTAGGATCTACTTGTACGTCTGATATAAATAGATTAAGCGACAGACAAAAACCTAAACCAAGCCACAATGTGTCATCTGCATGTTATAAGTGTGGGGGGAATGGACATTTTGCAAGAGATTGTGTTAGAAGCAAGCATCACAAGTGTGGAATCTGTGGGAAAAAGGGACATTTTGAAGTCTGTTGTTTCTACAAAAACAAACAAACAAAAACGCAGAATAGAAACGAACATGACAGAGCCCCAAAATACAGTCGTGGTGGACGAAAGCAATATCATAACAAAGGAATTCAACAGAGTGTAGGGGAAAGGGAAGATAACAAAACTGGTGGCGCTAATGGGTTTAATTTATTCAAAATATCAATGAGTGAAAATGTAATAAACCTCAAAGTCAGAAACACCACCATCCCTTTAGTGATAGACTCAGGAGCACAGCATAATACATTATCTGTAGAGGACTTCAAGAAAATAGAAAAAGAAGGACCCAAAATTAAGCTCCAGCCAGATTCTACTAAACTATACCCCTATGCTAGTTAAAAACCACTTCCCCTTCTAGGAAAGTGCATATTGAAGGTTGAAGTTCCTAGCACAAATCGCTACATAACAGTTCCATTTTTTGTCATACCACAGGCCCAAGCATCACTTTTAAGTGGTAGAACTAGTAAAAGACTAGGACTTTTAAGTGTGGGCGTTAACGCCAACATCTTGAACTGCTCGGAACTGGATATATGGACAAGAATATGAAAAGAATTTCCAAAGGTTTTCAGTGGATTGGGAAAACTGAAAAACTACCAATTAAAATTCAAAATAAATCCAGAAATTATACCTGTCACTCAGCCAGTACGTCGGATACCATTCAAGCGGCGGCAATGTGTCCTAAACAAATTGCAAGAACTGGTTGATCTGGATGTAATTGAGAGGGTCAGGGAACCTTCTCAATGGGTGAATCCTTTAGTGACAGTGGAAAAAAGGCCCGAGGACAATGGAAAAAGCGATGTGAGGATATGTATCGACATGCGTAGAGCAAACGAAGCTATCGTTCGAGAACGTCATCCAGTGCCCACGATTGAGGAAACTATACAAGAAATGGCTGGAGGCAAATATTTCTCAAAAGTAGATTTGAATATGGCCTACCATCAAATAGAGTTGCATCCAGACTCCAGAGAAATCACAACATTTGCTGCATGTGATGGGCTATACCGGTATAAAAGACTTATGTTTGGGGTAAACATGGCCTCAGAAAAATTTCAGCAAATCATAAGTCAGGTTATAGCTGGCTGCCCAGGAGCATACAACATGTCAGATGACATCATAGTAGTCGGGAAAACAGAAAGTGAGCACGACACTAGACTCGCCAAAGTTTTCCAACACCTAGCCGAACAAGGACTGACCGTCAATGGAAAGAAGTGCCAGATTAAAATGACATCTATAAGATACATGGGCCACATTCTGACACAAGACGGCTTGAAGGTCTCGGACGAAAAGGTGAAGGCTGTAGTTGATGCTCCTCCACCAAAAGATGCATCACAGATGAGGAGTTTCTTGGGACTGGCCCAATTCTGTGCTAAGTTTGTGCCCCATTTTGCTAGTGTAACTGCACCACTTTGGGATCTTACAAGACTAGATTCTGATTGGAAATGGGAAGAAGAGGAACAATATTCCTTTAACAAACTAAAGAAAGGGTTAATTGAAGCGCCAGTCATGGCATACTACAGTGTTGAGTTGCCAACTAGAATCACAACTGATGCTTCTCCCGTTGGCGTGGGTGCAATCATTGAACAACAGCAGCTAAACGGATACTGGAAACCAGTATACTATGCCAGTAGGAAGCTCACACCAACAGAGTCCCGATATTCTCAATTTGAAAGAGAAGCACTGGGAGTATTCTGGGCATGCAAAAAGTTCAGTCTGTACCTCATTGGATGTGACTTTCAGATCCTGACTGATCACAAAGCGCTGGTAAAGGTACTATCACCTTCCTCAAAGCCCCCTTCAGCAAGAGTGGAGAGATGGCTGTTGTTTCTACAACAGTTCACTTACAAAGTCATCCACATTCCTGGCCGAACCAATAAGGCGGACCTGCTGAGTCGACAGCCCGTTGAAAACCCAGACAAAACTGAGGAAAAGGAAACAATGGACTACATCTACAGTATCATTAAAGATACTGTACCTCAGGCACTGACTCCCTGTGAAGTGGAAAAAGCTTCAAAGGATGATGCTACGATCTCCAAACTTCGGCAAGCTATATCCGAAAATGACTGGACCCATTTCAAAGGTACTGCATTTCATGCAATCAAAGATGAACTCTGGATAGCAGGACAGATGGTCATCCGAGGACGCAGGATCATAATCCCTGAGGCACTTCAGGGGCGGGTAGTTGTACTGGCTCATGAAGGACACCAAGGGATTGTGCGAACCAAAAATCGCTTACGGTCCAAAGTTTGGTGGCCAGAGATGGATAGAATGGCAGAAAAGCGAGTAAAAGCGTGTTACCCATGTCAAGTGGTTGGCAAAAATGCCCCTCCAGAAGAACTAGAGAGTACACCGCTGCCTGACCAACCCTGGACCTATGTAGCTGTTGACCTACTGAGTGTCTCCGAAGGGAACTACCTGCTGGCTGTTGTCGACTACTACTCAAGATGGCCAGAAGTTGCGCATATGAAAATAGCAAATGCCAAAAATGTAACGGGTGCACTAGAAATGATGTTCAATCATCATGGATATCCCAACTATCTGAGGAGTGACAACGGACAGCCATTCTCATCAAGAGAATTCAATGAGTATATGAATACTCACGGCATCACCCAGGTGAGAGGGATCCCGTATTGGCCACAGTCCAACGGCGAAGTGGAACGGTTCAACAGAACAATCCTAAAGGCAATTAAGATCGCCAAAGTCGAAGGGAAAGACTGGAGGACTGAACTAAGGAATTTTCTGTTCCAATACCGAACCACCCCTCACACAGTAACCGGAGTATCCCCAGCGAAGTTACTAATGAACCGCGAACTCCGAGGTAAGCTGCCAAGTATTGTAGGAGCGTCCACTGATTTTAGTGACGTACATGATAAGGATGCTCTACACAAACTAAAACGCAACATAGCTGCTGACCAGAGAAGAGGAGCCAGAGACCAACAGATCCAGAGAGGGGACACAGTATTGTGTAAAAATTTACACAGAACAAACAAGCTGGACGCTCGGTTCGAGTCTCAGCCCTATCAAGTTGTGGAAAAGAAGGGAAATGCTGTTCTAATACAACAACCCCAAGGCCAAGTGAGAATGAGAAACGCTGCCCATGTAAAAAAGGTACCCGGCGACATGCAGTATAGTCCTGACTACACCGACGTCCCTAAAGCAGTTTACTCTCCCCCTGATACAACCCACTGGCCCCCTACTTCTACAACAGATATCGAAGACACACACCTCAACCCAATCGATGCACTTCCCATCTCCAGTCCAGACCCTAAGGAAACTGCTCAAGAACCCCTAACACCGGCCCTAACTGCCCCTAGTGGTTCAATCAGAACACCTAGAGTAAGATCCACCCCAGTGTGGCAAGAAGACTTTATAGTGACATAAATTTATTAAAAAAAGAGGGAAGATGTAGTGTCGAAGATCACGTACCAACGTGATCGGTACGAGAGCAGGAAGCAGCAGCAGCAGCGACATAGCTAGGGACATAGATAGAGAGATTACGACCGTTGATACACACATGTTGTTATAACCCTTGTTAAATAAAGATATGTTTACAACCACCACAATCGACTGTTGTTTATTACCAAACACCACAGGGGCCTGGCCCCAAATTACCATATTTGGTCATTTTGGGCCAAATACACCTTTTGGGACTTAATCTAGACATAAAATGATTTTCTGACACTGTTTGATGGCTTATCGGATTAACATCCTAATATGTTATTATTTCTTTCTCTGTTGACTCAGCCCTTCTTCGTCTCTAAGGAAGAAGACAGAGCCTATTCTCGCCAAATCACGCTGTCAGAGGGTCTGGTCAATCAAAGACCAACAGGTCATGCTTGACCACGCAAGATTTTGAGTGATATAAAAGAAAGAACGCACTTCCTCCTTCCTCTTTTTCATCCCTTTTCCTTACGACCAGCGACTAAGACGGTCCCGTCAACAGACTCCTAAAGCATGAGGCAAGAAGCTGCCTTCCACTGTCTTACACTTACTACACGCCGTCCCACCCTCCCTCCTCACCGGACACAGGACAAATAGTAAGCTTAAACACTTTCTTTCTTTTCTCTGTTTTAAGTACTGTTCCACACAAATTCCTACCATTTCGTACACTGCAAAAAAAAAGGGTAGTGAGACGGCTCATTTTCTCTCATAGACGCGCACACCAAAACACGTGTGCTTTCCAAGAACAAACTTTAAAGGAGACATTTTATACAAACAGTAAAAGGGACATTTTCCTGTACACAAAACTCAGACTTTCATTGAGGAATTTATACAATTTAAATGAAACACGTTAAATAAATTGTTATGTTTATATGAATATTTTGAGTGCTGGCTTTCTTACATTTTATCTTTTTGTGTTGGTTACTGGCGTTTTTCAAAGAACAAGACGTAAAAATATTATACTACATCACCTTTACTTTTAAACACAGGAAAGTCACATAAGAATTAGAAAGCGATGGCAAGGGTCAATCAAGTTTTTTTTAGACAATATCACATTTATATTCCTCATCGAATGTTTTGGAAAAACTGGGAAATCAAAACAAAGGAAAATTATAAATGATGGTAAAACATAAAAAATAATTTGAGTATATCTCTGTTGTATCCTTGGGATGAAATGGCAAATGGGTTTTCCCCTAACATCTTCCACTTTTGGGCTCCGAGGAGGGTGAGGACCAAGAGAGATAAAAAAACACATTTTTTATGGAAAACCTAAATAAAAACCCAGAGGCAATACCAAAAGAACTCATTCAGAAGTATCTGACAATTCCAACTCAGACAGCGAGCAGGAAGCTAAAACAGAGAAAAAAACAATAGAATCGAACAAACCAATAGAAAAAACTTTCCAAATTTCTAGTCATAGAAACCCTGGAAGGAAAAAGAATCAGTGAACTATCTCCCTTTCTAATTGAAAAAACTCTATCGCCAAATAATCCTAAAAATATAGAGAAAATGAAAAATGGAAATCTGCTTGTCGAAGTAGACAACTACAAAAATGCCCAAAATCTTTTAGAATTGGGAAAATTTCATACTTATAAATGCAAAGTGTATGCTCATGAAAAACTTAATACCTCAAAAGGTATTATAAGAAGTCATGAGCTAACCTTGGCAACAACTGAGGAAATTCAAATTGCTCTTAAAAACAAGTAGTAATAGACCACATCCGAATTAACATAAAAAGGAATGGTCAATCTATACCCACCAATACGTATATTCTAACTTTCAACCCCTACCATACCAAAAGAAATCAAAATTGGATATCTAGTCGAAAAAGTAGACCAGTATATACCAGCCCCCTTGAGATGCTTCAAGTGCCACAAATTTGGTCACCACAGGGTAACCTGCAGAGAGCAAAACGCATGTGAAAAATGTGCTGAAAAAAATCCCAATCATACTGAAGAAGAATGCTCAAACGAAGCAAAATGTTCAAACTGCCACGAAAATCACCCAACATGTAAAACCTTTAAAAAAAACAAAGAGAAATCACAGAAGTAAAATACAACAGAAATATATCCTTCCCAGAGGCAAGAAAAATAGTAGAATCCTATCAAAAAAACAAATACTTATGCAGAAGTCACTCAAAAACCTAACCAATCTAACCAAACAAATAATCAAGACCTATTCAAACTAATTGCTGAACTCAAAAACCTAATTCAAACTTTAATAACAACCCAAAAAAGAGATCAACAAAGATCAAATAATAACATCCACTAAAATCAAAACAAATATCCAAAATCAAGAACAAATCTCTAAAAGCAAATCAAAATCAAACCAACTCAACCAGGATAAACAAATAAATCCATTAATTCATACTGACAACAGTTACAATATACCAGAAACAGAAGATCCTGAAAGAAAAAACTCCCACCATAAAAGTCAATCCATAAACCAAAATATTAACAAAAACAAAAACAAAGTTACTTCCCATACAACCTCTAAGCAAACAAAATCAACAAAGGAAAAGATCCCCTCAACTGAAGCTGAACCCTCTACAAAACACGAATCGCAACGAGTGGCGGTGACAGCAAGCAACAGATTCCGGTCCCTTGAGGTAATGGAGGTTGAGGGTGCCACTCCCGAAACAAATAAGGCGATTGAACCAAAACACGTGGAAAATGGGCCCAGACAAGCATCGCAGGCAGGATCGGGATCCACATCCAGATCAAAACCACCCAAACTAGAAACACCCCGATCCAGATCCAGATCTGGACCAGAATCGAGGGAAAGGAGAAAAACATCGAGCTCTCGGCCGGAGGCACGGAGCCAGACCAAAAATAAAACCACATCCCCCTATGGAATGGAGGTGGAAGAATGGGAATCAGAAAAAGACATAATAAACCCTTCTTCATACTAGACTCTAGAAACAAAAAGGAAAGAACACCTCAACTTCCTAAAATCACCCTAAGCTAAATGGATACAAATCCAAATATAATATTACAATGGAACTGTCGTGGAATGAGATCTAACATTAACGAACTACTGCTACCGATAGCAGACTCAAACCCAGCCATCATCTGCCTTCAGGAAACCTTTCTCAAAAACGACAACATAACTAACATAAAAGGTTATCAACACTTTAGCTATACCAAAAATTCAAGCCTAAGAGCATCAGGTGGTACATCCATCCTAGTCAGAAATGATGTGGCACATAGTCACATGAATCTAAAAACTGATCTACAAGCAATAGCTGTCAGAGTAACCTTACAAAAACCAATTAATATCTGCTCCGTATACATCCCACCGAATGAAGAAATAAATAAAGACAAACTACAGGAAACAATAGAACAACTCTCTGCTCCTTATTTATTACTTGGGGACTTCAACAGCCACAGCACCATATGGGGCTGCGATAACACGAATAGAAAAGGAAAAGACATAGAATTACTTATTAATAACAACAACCTATGCATCTTCAATGACAAAATCCCAACCCATATATGTTCTTTTTCTGGCAGCTGCTCAGCAATAGATTTGTCCTTAAGTGATCCTTCGATTTTCATGGACTTTACTTGGTCAGTTCATAATGACACTTGTGGAAGTGACCACTTTCCCATATTCCTAAAAAGTTTAACTCCAAACCCAAATAACAAAATTCTCCACTGGAATCTAAAAAAAGCAAACTGGACAAAATTCAAACTTTTATGCCAATCAAAACTCACTCCCAGTTCAAACATCGAAAATGCAAACCATGTAATTTTCTTCTCGGAAACAATCATATCAATAGCTAAAGAATGTATCCCCAAATCCTACAAATCCACAAAACACAATAAACCTTGCAGAAAAGCGATCAGATTACGCTGATCCGCCCTCCGTAAATTTACCCTACATCCCACTACGGAAAATCTAGACTCCTTTAAAAAGCACAGAGCACTAGAACGACGTACAATCAAGGAAGCAAAACGCTCCTCTTGGAAGGACTTTGTATCTAAAATAAACATCAACACAAATACAAAAACGGTCTGGAACATTATTAGAAAAATTAACGGTAAAAACAAGAACTTCTCGATTAAACATCTTTCTAATAATAACATAATAATCACTGACCCCTATGAAATCGCAAACACATTGGCACAAAGTTTTTTCCAGAACTCCTCTCTTACTAACTATAGCAGAACATTCCAAAACATTAAAAAAATTGAAGAAAAGAAAAAACTAAATTTCAAATCGAACAACTCTGAAAACTATAAGCAACTATTCACCCTATCAGAATCATACAACTCTCTAAAACAATCTCACAATACTGCAACAGGTCCAGATGACATACATTATGAATTCCTCAATCAGTTGCCGGATATCTCCCTAACATACCTCCTCGACATCTTTAATGATATCTGGAAAAATAACAACATACCTAACTTATGGAAACGCGCCATACTTATCCCAATACTCAAAACCCAAAAAAATCCATCAAATCCCTCCAATTATAGACCAATCTCTTTAACCAGCTGCCTAAGTAAAACCTTTGAAAGAATGATCAACAATAGATTAACTTGGTTCCTCGAAACAAACAATATAATTACAAATATACAATGTGGCTACCGGAAAAATCGTGGATGCATTGATCTTTTAACAAATTTAGAAACCTACATTAGAGAAGCTTTTATAAAAGGGCAACATGTAACAACCATCTTTTTTGACGTTGAAAAAGCTTATGAAACAACATGGAGACACAGAATTCTAAGAGATCTACACAATATCGGACTGAAAGGTAGACTACCTTTTTTCATCTCTATCTTTTTATCCAATAGAACTTTTAGAGTACGAATGGGATCAACATTATCAGAAACAAAAGAACAAGAAAGTGTACCACAAGGCAGCATCCTATCAACAACCTTATTTAACATAAAAATAAATGGCATAGCTAAGGAAATCACCCTCGACGTAAGTGGATCCTTATACGTCGATGACCTAACCATAAGCTATCGATCCACATATATCCACTTGATAAAAAGAAAATTGCAAAACAACATAAACAAAATCTATAACTGGGCAACCAAAACGGTTTTAAAATTTCAAAAACCAAAATCAAATGCATCCATTTTTGTAACAAACACAAACTACATAATGATCCCAACTTCCAACTTGAAGGGGAAAACATCCCACTCGTAACTGAATACAAATTCATAGGAATAATCTTTGACAAAAAACTGAACTTCATCCCACACATCAACTACATCAAAGAGAAAGGCTATAAAGCACTACAACTACTACGAGTCATAGCCCAAAACGATTGGGAAACTCTACAGATCCCAAGTCAGATCAAAACTAGATAATGGATGCTTTATCTATCAATCCACCCGAAAATCCTATCAAAAAATGTTAAACCCCATCTATCATACTGGCTTAAGACTAACCCTGGGAGCCTACAAAACAACCCCAGTGGAAAGCCTATATTCAGAAGCCTTTGAACCCCCTCCAAAACTCAGAAACAACAACTTAGCTCTTAAGTACTACATTAAAATAATAGCAAATCCCAACAACCCCGCATACAGCAGTATCACTGATCCCAAACACAAAGCCCACTTTGAACAGAAAGAAAACGCAATCAAGCCCTTCGGTCTTAGAATGATCCCCATAGTCAACAATGCAGCTATACCTATAACCAAAGTACTCCAACCCACAATCCCCAAAATCCCACCATGGGAAATCATAATGCCTAAAATTGACTTAAGCTTGAGTAAATACGGAAAAAAAACATCCAATAATATTGCAAGATAACCTCAACAAAATCAAAGAAAATATATCCAAACCATATACATATATATATACAGATGGTTCCAAACAAAATAATGCAACAGCTAGTGCAGCGATACTCAACAAATCCATAAAAAAGCAAGCAAACTTCCCAAAAGAAACTTCAATCTATAGTGCAGAAATATATGCACTAACCTTAGCACTCAATCTCATCTCCAACAATGAAAATTCCAAGTATATAACCTTTCTGACTCTCTATCAGCTCTAATATCTATTAAAAATAAAAAGACAGACAATCCTCTAATTACAATTCTGCTCGACAAATTAACACAACTAAACAGCCAAAAAGAAATTATTTTCTGCTGGATACCAAGCCACACAGGTATCAAAGGAAACGAATAAGTGGATTTGGCAGCAAAAACGGCACTAAACCTCCCAACTGATGTAAACTTTAAGATCCTCTACTCAGACCTTTATAGACAGATCAATACATACACAATGGAAAAATGGCAAACCTACTGGAATAATTTTCCAAACAACAAATTACATGCAATAATGCCAAATCTAAAAAGGCAGAAACAAAACACCAAACTTAACAGAAAAGAAGAGGTCACTTTAACAAGAATAAAAATGGAGCATACACTTTTAACCCAATCATATCTCTTGAGGAAGGAAAATCAACCCATCTGCATACCATGCCAAACCCCACTCACAATCAAACACATTTTAATCGACTGCATCGATTTTACAACAATAAGAAATAACTACTATAAAGAAAAAAATATTAAAGATCTTTTTGAAAAAAAAACAATCCCCACGTCTTACTTTCATACTTCAAAAAAATCGGATTCTACCAAAGAATTTAAAAGAACAAAAAAAATTACATATATATAAATTAAAATAAAAAGGGGACCCCCCCCCCTCAATTTCCATAAATATTCGGCATAAAATAACCCTAATTTTTGACATGCTGTTAAAACTATAAAAATATAAATGAATTAAAGTAAACAAAGCGTTTTAGAGCATATTACCAATTAAAAAACGAAATCGTCCTACCCATAAAATACCATTCAACAACTTGATTCGGCATTAAGTGACCCAAAGATGGTTGATATGCCGTAAAACAAACTCCGCCCCCCCCAAAAAAAATTGTGAATGTTACATTCAAAATTTTTAAAATTAACATAGAAACAAATCCCAGATTTCACCAGAGACGAAGTTGAAAGAAAAATCAGCATTGGTAGGGTATAAACCCCATGTACAAGAGGCGAGCAAAAAAAGGCTTGTGATGTAGGGTGGGATTAAGTGAATTAGTGAATCCAATGTTTTTTCACACATATTTGAGAAGTGGAAGTCGAAGACTTTGGCGTCAGTTCTTTCTTTGATTTTGATTTTTCATGTCTGTGCGAACTAATAGTGAAAAGAAATGTCAAAATAAATAAAGAGTGGATAGGGAGATAGAATAAAAGTATAATAATAAAAAAGATTATTGATTATTGAAACAGTTTAGTAACATTTTCATTTTCTTAGAGACAACTAATCTTAGAAAGACTAGAGGAAATTTTGATTAACATAAATGTAAGTGCATATATTTCTTTTCTTTTTTGTTAACTCTATTTTAAAGAAATTTAAAATGTGTTTTTAGAAAAAAATAATTACTAATAGCATTTTTTTAATTATTAATCTTTGGATGTTTAAATAACTGAAAATCGTGGGGTTCACTTAAGAGGCTATGTCATCCTCCAATATTTGTAAGTAAATATTTTTAAAATAAGTATTTATTGAAGCAAATGAAATCGATTTATCTACATTAAGTTTCTTTTTAAAAAAGCAAAAACTAGTCTCATTTGTTTGGAATTTTTCTTGAAGAACTCTATTCATTTATTGCTGTAACTTTAACAACAAAACAATAAATAACAACACAACTAACATTTTTTGTTTAAAGAAAATAAAACTTAACGAAAAGTAGCCCGTCTTTACAAAAAAAAAGCAAAATGTTCAAAATTAGTTCAAAAGACAACGTCGAACAATAAAATTAATCTAATCATAATGTTAATTATTAATTATAAACTTAATTATAGAGTTCTGGATTAAAATTTGTTGTGAAACGTGTCTTTTCTTGTGAGATTCTTTTTAAATAAATATTATTTGAGAAAGGAGAAATTACTATAAGTCTCGATGTCTTGCTTCTACGTACCCCCTATTTAGAAGCAATACATCGAGACATATTTTTACACCAATATTTAAAAACAATGTAAGAAATACATATTTTGGAAATTGAAAGAAAAAATTGAAAGAAAATTCGGCAACGGAAAATTAGACAAAGGAAAATTTGGCAATTTTGGCATAGTAGGAAAAGTCAGTAATTAATTAGGGAAGATATATCGATTGAAAAAAGATTTTAGAACCGTACTTGCGGGGGATATAGTTGTAAATTCGGGGCTACCCCCTGCCAATAAAGAACACTAATTGTGTTATCTTTTTGGTACTTGTGCAGTTTACGGACCGGGCTATTTTTTAGATAAGATTTTCAAGTTAAATTTTTACGATATCTTTTGTTTATTACATTGTTAGGTAAAAGTACAGAATAGTTTACAAAGCCCCTCCCCACGCTTCCACCTATGTCAAGAATAGCTTTCTAAATAATGTTATTATTTCAACCCTGTTCGTAATTAAATTACGAGATTAAATCCATCATAATGCATTTAGGTTTCTTTGTAAACAAGTCAGCCATTTTAATATTTTGTTAATAATTGAAAAAAATATCAATTACTTCGTGTCTGTTCGAAATTTGAAAGGAAATATGTTTTCCTTGTCATGAAATACATTTATTTTTTGTAACTGTAATTCAGTAATTTAATCTCGGCGGGAAAGAGGATGTGTTGAAAATCGGCCGCTCGTCGAGTCGTTTTTTTCTGTGTGGGTACAGTGGAAGATTTTGATTTGGTACTTCGACAGTTGCTGGGGCACATTAGAGGAGAACTCCATGCTCGATTTGGAAATGCTCAATATGCAGTGATGAAAGCTGCTACAGTGTGTAACATGTCATCAGAATCATTCATGGACAGTGAGACGCTGAAGCAGCTAGGTCCCCTGTTTGGTGTTTTGGTAAAGGAGAGTGAGATGGAAATATTCAAGAACTACATTCAGCGACGTCTCCCTACCGAAGATCTTGGATTTTCAGAATTATTCGAACAATGTGACAGGGATATTTTTTATATCGGTGCATAGAGTATTGCAATTGCTCCTTACCATCCCACAGACCTCAGTAACCGTTGAAAGACTATTCTCTTCAGTGAAGCGCATCAAAACAGGAATGCGATCTTTGATGTCAACAGAGAGACTGACCTCACTCTGCCTCATCTCCTTTGAAAAAGATTTGCTGAGAAACATTGACAGAGAGCGCATCCTTGCGCATTTCAATAACTGTAAAAATAGGAGATTATAATAGAATTCTGTAGAGCTAGCAAGTAGCTACCATATTTTACGAACTTTATGTTATTATTACTGTGTTTACTATGCTTTATGTGCTTTACTATGCTTATGTTGTTATTTACATGTACCTACCGAAATACACAATATATTTAGATTATATAAAAGAAATTGAAATTTTTTTACTACTTATTTATATTTATATATCAGTACACACACACACTGAACCAAAACGTCACTCATATTAGAATATCAATATTAGTTTTGCCCCTCCTAAAAATGCCTTGCCCCCCCTAAGTTAGAAGTCTGGCTACATGTCTGGCCTATCATTGCCATGGGAGGTTGGTACCGTGCCAGGACCACCAAGTTACACTCTCCAGCAGTGACTATCGTCAAACAATAATTGTTCACCATGGGGATCGGGTACCCTGGTGACACGCTAGTATGCATCTTGGTGGTGATGCTATGCCGACTGAGGGCTCTGCGACGAGATGAAGTGAAGATATAAAACTAGTATATATTTGACGTAGAAATGAACTTATTCGGACCACAGAACGAGACGCCAGCTAGTCTCGCGGAGTCCTGTAGGATATTCAAAATCAATTACCATCAGAGGCGAGGAGAGAGTTGCCAGATCGGAGGTGGAGATTAGAGAATGCCATATCGCAAATTTAATTCTGAAATATCAATAAAGCGATATTATTGTTTGGGTGAATGGCGCGTTTTGGAACCACGATTCTGTGTTGTTTTGAAGACGTCACGACCTGTGAAAAACGAATCCACTTGACGGAGATTTATTTGAGCCTGTTATCGTTAATTACAAGCCGGGCACAGAGCACCTACAACTGTGTGACAGAATGAGAAAGGCCATGGTTGTCGCATTTGTTTTTGGCGATAACGGTGGGGTATGAGAAAATCCCATTTATTTTAAGAAAAAAAGAGTGAGGCGCCCGTCTTCACCCTCCTTGAGAAAGGAAGACAGGCAGGAAGTAAGATGGCGGAGAAGGGGGTGTACAACCATAGATATCTTCAATAAAAGAATGTGTTTTTTTTTCATACACGAGCCAGAGTTGGACTGACGCCCGGGAGAGTTGAACTGACGCCCGGGCGTGCGCCGAAGTGGCGTGCGCTGAAGTGGCGTGAGCCGAAGTGGCGTGCGCCGAAGTGGCGTGCGCCGAAGAACCAAACCGGACGAAAATTCTATCCACCGCCTACGCCCGTTAAGTTGTGACTTAGACAACCACTTGTGTAAAGAATTCGCACACACAGAGAATTAGCGAAATAACTTTGAGAAAAAACAACCTTTACTAAAGACATTTACGAGCACGGTAGACATTAATCCTACCATTGACCAATGTAAAATCAATTCTTTTATTTTATTAATAATTACTCTTCTATACAAAAAAAAAACAGACCGAGTTGTTGAACATTGTTCTTTTCCTTTTGTTCTGCTTTGAATAATCTTTCGCCTCAACAGAGCCAACCGGTTGTTGTTCGCCCAGTGATCGCTCGCTGCTATAAACAGTTTCAACGTGGGAGTGTGTTTGTAGCTGGACGAGACGACCCGATCGGCGACGTCATCATCATCATCATCGTCGCGATCCCGGCCTAGAGGAACTTGGATCTATTTTTTTTTTTATTGCCACGACGATCTGCACGGCAGTGGGGTTCACACACTAGCGATAACAACGAGCACATTTCGACAAAGATCCGGCAAAGATGACCTCCGGCAAATGATAGTACTGCATTTCGTCCCGTTCCAAAGGCAGCCTCACCAGTCCAAAGGGATAGTACAACAAGAACAATTTCCAGACGTACTGATACAAAGGGAAGAGTTTAGAATCGGTTATACTATTTGTGTACGTCTCATTTAGGCACGTCCACTTTTGGCTCCTGCTGATTTTCTAGAAATAGAGGCACGACAGCTGAGCAACTTTATCGTCTGCTGAAAAGGTAAGAGTTTAGAATGAAAAGAGAACGAACTTTTTATAGGAATACAAAAATAAATTCCTGGAAAAAGAGAAATTAATTTTGTTAGTTTTTGTGTGAGTGTCTTCAAAGTACTTTCATTTTCTTAGTGTTTATTGTGAACGTCTGAACGATTGCAAGTTTAGTTTGAAACTAACTTACGTTTATTCACGGTAGTCGTTATTTAAAAATAATTTTATAAACATTTTATTTAGAGTAATTTCAATTTTAGATTGAGTTTGAGAAATAGAATCACTGAAGAAATGATGAAAGAAAGAATCTTTGTGTTTATTAGGCTGTGTATGAATATAATCGAAGATATAATCTTCATGATTATAGGTTTGTGTATGTATACACTCCAAAAAATAATCTTCACGGCTATAGAACTGTGTATGAATATAATCAAAGATACAATCTTCACGATTATAGTGATGTGTATGAATATAATCAAAGATGCAATCTTCACGATTATAATGATGTGTGTGAATATAATTAAAAAAATAACCCTGGCGTGTATAGAGCTGCATAAGATTGGCATTCCCGATGAAGAACAGGTAAGAATTTTCGTATTTTCTATTGCTTTTAACTTATTCTTAAATAAATACTTTTGGTATTGTATCATTACACTATACAAAAATACTTTAGACTGTAGAGTGGGGGATCAGTTTAGCATATAAATTTAACATAAAATGATCACCCACTTTCCGACCAGATAGTGTTTTAAAGACATGTAACGAATTTTTGTTGTTAGTTAAATATTTTCTTCATTTCTTTGAAATCAATTGTGTGTGTGTGTGTTGAGGGGGAGGATTCTTTTGTGGATAAATTTGTACATCTACATAGTATGCTAATTTACTAAAAATAAAAATGTGATTCTACTTTTTTAGGTGATTACATGAAAAACTTAATAATAATTTTAAAAAAAAAAACAGAAAAGAAAGAACAGAACTCATTTTAGAATTTAGAGTGCGGATCAGTTTCGCATATAAATTTAACATGAAATGATCACCGATTTCCGGGCCAGCAGTTTCTAACAGAATAGCATTTTATTGACATGATTAATTTCTAAGAAATGCCAAAGAGACGTTTCTAAGAAATGGCTGATACAGGAATAGGGGATTACATAATTTCTGGTTTAATTATGCCCACTAACCCTAAGTCCGGGTGGCAACAGATAAAAACACAACAACATCCTTTCCAACCTACACACACAAAGTTGATTTCCGAGAAATTAAGAAAATGTCCAAGATTTAACTAAAAACAAAAATTGGTTAGATGTCCCTAAAACACTATATGGTTGCAAAGTGGGTGACCACTTTACATTGAATTTATATGCTAAACTGACCCTTCACTATAAACTATAACATATTGTTTTTGTTATATTTACTTTTACCATCAAGTTTTTCAGGCCCAATATGATTCTACTTTTTGGAGTGATTACATGTAAAAACATGTAATCGCTCCAAAAAGTAGAATCATATTAGGGTGAGGGAGAAACAAGCATAGGGTGTACTAATACAATAATACATTTTTGTGTTTTTGTCAATTGTCACCTCGACTCCTGTATCATCAACTTTTCAATCCGCCATTTCCGTACTAGTTATTTTAAATTTGAATTTTTTCATATCCTTTTTTTTGTGTGTGTGTAAGTTACTGACTTCAAAGGCACATTAAATCCATGAATATATTTATTTTTACATGATCTCCATCTCAAGGTAACAACAATAAAACAACTAGTGAAAAAGATGAACCACCAACAATGAGCTCTTCGTTCCAATTTTGATCGGCTATCTTCTACCAGACCAGATGTTTGCATACTCTGATAAAAAGTAAAAACTATAGTGTGCAGAGTATTTGGTAAAATAAATAGAAAAGCTTGTAAACTGTTCAGTAATAGAGGCTGTTTATTTAAAATGAGAAAAAGAAATAGAAAAGCTTGTAAACTGTTCAGTAATAGAGGCTGTTCATTTAAAATGAGAAAAAGAAATTGAAAAGCTTGTAAACTGTTCAGTAATAGAGGCTGTTCATTTAAAATGAGAAAAAGAAATAGAAAAGTTTGTAAACTGTTCAGTAATAGAGGCTGTTCATTTAAAATGAGAAAAAGAAATAGAAAAGTTTGTAAACTGTTCAGTAATAGAGGCTGTTCATTTAAAATGAGAAAAAGAAATAGAAAAGTTTGTAAACTGTTCAATCTTAGAGGCTGTTTATTTAAAATTAGAAAAAGAAATAGAAAAGCTTGTAAACTGTTCAGTAATAGAGGCTGTTCATTTAAAATGAGAAAAAGAAATTGAAAATGAAACACTCCTCATGCAAATAAAAAAAATCAAGATTGTGTGGCAATTGATGTGAGTTACAATAACTCCTGTTACTTTACCATGGGAGAGGAGAGACAGCCAGAGCAACATTAATCGTCGTGTGGTTGTTTAATATTTGTTTGTTTTACGAACGTAACTATATTGTATAATGTATATTATTATTTACCACAGAGAAACGCGCAAGTACTTTCAAACAAATCGATTTATCCATTTTTTTCCAATAGTACAATTATGGGCGAAAAAAAACAATGAAGATTGAATAAAAAAATATATTTCATAAGTTGGCCAAAACATATCAATAAACAATTCAGAGATCTGGTGATACCAGATCAGGCTGCCCTGTGGCTCCCTGAGACGAAATTCACCTACATTGACCTTTTTTTTTTTTTTTTTTTTTTTTGTCAAACTTAATTATGTTCTACAAAACCAAAACCAAAAACAACAGCCCCTCTCCCTTTCTCCCTCCCCTTTTTTATTTTATTTTTAGAACTTGAAGCATAAATCTTTTACTATAATGACCAGATTCGGCATTAAATAACCCAAAAAGGGTTGATATGCCGTAAAACAAAACTACCAAACCAAAAACGATGATTAAACATTTGAAGATATAAAGAACTTGAAGCATAAAAACTTTTACTATAATGACCAGATTCGGCATTAAATAACCCAAAAAGGGTTGATATGCCGTAAAACAAAACTACCAAACCATACCTACCAATTCAGAGATCCATTTAATGTCTTAAAATTTCATACAAAATATCTGGCCTAGACCTTGGGAGTTGAAAAAATATTGGGTCAAATTTTCCTTCCCCGAAAAATTAACTGGAGCCAGTTTTACTAGGTCGGGCAAAACCATTTATTAAAATTAAAGATTTGAATAAAAAAGGTGAAAACGTCTATATTTTTAATCTATAATAAAAACAAACTGTTTACAATTTTAATATTCGATAATTGATTTTTTAAGATAAAGAAAGATATCTAATCTACTTTCGGTTCTACAAAAACAGCAGATTTGTCAGAAAGTCTAATTATTTGTTTTTTTAAATTAAAATTTAAGACATTTTCTTTAATTTAATTAAGTTTAAACATCGGTTTAATTGTAGAATAGGGACCGTTGTTTTTTTCTCACTCATTTCGCTTGGTATTCGCCTAAATTTTGGATGAAACTGATTGTTGGTCTTAATTATATATTTGGTTCTGAAATAAAATTCTCATTTACTTTTTAAAGTGTTGAGAATCTAACTTTAATTCCAGGTTTTAATCGCTGGCGGCCATGTTGGTTTTTATTGTTTTTGTGACAATATTAAGCGGATGCGACAATATTAAGCGCCCCTGCGAAGGGCAGGGCCTAGAATACAGTGCTAGTGTGAATTAGCCACGAGCTTATTCAAAGTCAAGCATCATCTTATATTTCTAGTATAAACAAATTAAGAACAAGGTTGGAACATAGTTCAATCGATCAGTAAATGAACTCCCATCTCAATTTCAATCGATTCGAAATCGTATTTTGTTTTTAATTGTTTTCGTATTAACCTTTCTGCCCTCGGATGTTAATTGCAATTTAGGTCATATCGTTTTTTCGGTTAGAGTGAAATATACACTTCTTTTTTAAATTATCATCATTCTTCGCTTATGGCACCTTGCCCCCTTATTGTTGTTCTCGTGGCATGATCTTATTGGATGCTGACAAGAATTCGCCCCTCCCCCTCCCCGTAGAGGTCAGTGCATTCTCAATAAAAGAGTAAAGAGAGTCGAGATAAGCGAGTCAGTAGAGGGAATCACAGAAGTGAGCAGTCCGTCAGTGAAAAAGTTGGGCGAGAATTGGCCAGTCGGTTACGTGTGTGTCCTCACCCAACTTAGGACAGCATTCCACTGTCGGAGGAATAAATAGCCCCGAATTACCAAGTCCGTCGATCCAACCCAAACCAAGCACAGTCTAACCAACCTGCCTTGGAACCCAACAAGTGCAATTTCTTCTCTTTGATTGTTTTTTTTTTGTTAATAATTATTCTTCCAAGAAAACCAGCAAACCAATTTGTTGCGGCTTATCATTCCTTTCTTCAACTGTTTATATGAAATGACCCTCTCTTCACAGCGAGACAAGGTTGTAGTCCACCCCAGTTGATTGCTCACTGATCTAAACAAACACAGCGTGGGAGTTTGCAGTCACTGGACCGGGCGTTTCAACATTGGCAACCTTCATCAGAACAGCAACTTTTCCCGAACAGTGCCGGGTGACCAACCGAACCCGGAATGGCCGAACTGGTGACGTCACGGCTGGAGGAGTGGTGCGCATGTTCATATTTTTTTCCTTGGACTAAATATATTTTTTCCTTGGACTAAAGATATTTTTCTGCTTTAATATTTTATTACACACAAAAAGAAAAAACTTTGAACATTCTATTTACAAAAGCAAGTTTTAACGGAATTTAACGAATTTAAAAACAAACATGAAAAGGTTAAACCATACTAGTCGTGAATTTAAGAATAACAAAATACAGGGCTTTACGGAGCCCTTCAAAAAGGAGCGCACTCCAGGAGCACGCTCCTTTTTGCTGGAGCGAAGGAGAGGAGGGCTCATTTTATATTTTTTATTTTTACGATATCTTCTGTTTATTAAATTGTTACGTGAAAGTACAGAATAGTTAACAACTCCCCCCCCATTCTCACCATGTAAAAAATCGTTGTCTAAATAATGTTATTATTAATTAAGTTACGAGATTAAATCCATCATAATTCATTTAGATTTCTTCGTAAACAAGTCAGCCATTTTAATTGACAAAACATCAATTACTTAGTGTGTGTGCAAAACTTGAAAGGAATTTATAAACTATCGAGTAGAAAGTCATTCAAACTGGCTTTAAATTCTTAGAAAATTTCCATGTATTTAAAAAAGCAAAATTGTTTTCTTGTTCTCGAAAAGAAAATGGATGAATCGATTTGTTTGCGTGTTTCTCTGTCGTAAATAATAATATACATTATACAATATAGTTATGTTCGTAAAACAAACAAATATTAAACAACCACACAACGATTAATGTTGCCCTGGCTGTCTCTCCTCTCTCAGAGAAATGTTTTCTTTAAAATGAAAATAATCACTAATAATGTTTAAAAGTAAAACTTTATTTATTTAAAACAAATCTAAATATATCGGGTCAAATTTTCCTTTCCTGAAAAAATAGGTTGTTAATGTAATGAATATTAAAATTGTTTTAAAATACTTCAAGGATTTTTCTATTTCTATTTTATACCTCAGGAAACGAAAATTTACGTATAATACTATACTTCGTCCAACATGTTCTCCTATAACTCGCTGAAAAAGAGCCGTTCCTTTTTTATAGGAGTTGGAGCAGGAGCGGCTCCTTTTTGAAAATGGAGAGCGTGAGAGGAGCCAGCTCCAATTTTGGGCGTTGGAGCAGGAGCGGGGGCAGCTCCAAAAGTAGTGAAGTGCGTAAAGCCCTGACAAAATGTTGCCAAAAAGACGACAGGTAAAAATGTGGCATAAAAGTTCAATTTGATATATGCTAAAAAATAAATAAGAATTTTTTGTCAGGACAAAATGTACCATTTCACCCCAAAAATCGATTTTATCGAACATTTGGTTGAATACCGAACGAAATGGGCGAGAAAATCCAACGGCCCCTATAGTATAATTGAACCTAAAAATTTTTATTTAGAAACACGAATTCAAAGAAAAATTGGCTTATTTATTTAATCAGCAATAAACATCCTTGTCATAAATACAAAAAGTTCAAATCTATAAGAAAATAACTTCAAAGACATCTCTAGACTCACTGGCGCATTTAAAGACATTTGGTGGCAAATTGTCTCCTGCCTTAAGAAAACTGTCGCATCAAAAATTTAACATGTCGATGTAAAAATGTTCTGTTTTCAAGCTTAACTCTCTTGCTTTTTCTCCCTCTCTCTCCCTCTTCCTCTCCCTCTCTCTCTCATATACATTTACCGGGGATATAATTTTTAAAAATAACTCAGAGTAAACTCTGAGACTTTCTTTTCTTTTCCTTTTTATTGCTGAATAAAAAACTAATGTTTAAACAAAAAAAAATCAAATAATGTTGGAGCGCGGTGCGCGGAGCGATAAAACCACCACCCTTTAGTCCTAAATGGAGTTGCTCCCGCTCCACTCCCACTGAATATAAAATGAGCCCTCCTCCTGGAGTGCGCTCCTTTTTGGAGGGCTCCGTAAAGCCCTGGTTACCATAACTCCTGTTACTGTGACATTAAAAATGAGAAAAAGAAATTGAAAATAAAACACTCCTCATGCAAATAAAAGAATGTGACAATTGATGTGAGTTACCATAACTCCTGTTACTGTGACATCACCAGTTACTTAATTAAACCAAGCAAAATTGAACAGACTGGACAAACTTTATACGGTAAAGCATTTGAGGTTTTTGCCAAATTAGTTCACACCCGAATTATTGAAATCAAGGTAATAATGAGACTGAAAAAGTTGAATAACTTTTTCAAGCAGATACAAGAAACGTATTGTGTTGATACTCATTCATATAAAACAGGATATTTAAAACAAAAGTTGATTAAAATGGCTGAACGTGAGTTGGATCGTGGAGAGAATTCTCTTCCATCCACTATCCTTTTTATCAGTTTGTGCTGCCCTTTATTTACTGAGAGCCTTGCAGCTCAAAAAGGAAATGGGGATTGGATCAAGGGATAAATAGCATCCCCACCTCATTCCAACTACAGCTAACAATAGAAGAAACACGGTAATTATACCCCCCCCCTTTTTTTTAATTTGTCCATTTCCTCCTTGTGTCTATTTTCCTATTGAAATGTATTCTCTTGTTTCCTTTTTGAATGTTATCTATTTCTTCCTTTGTAGTTTTCGGTGATTATTGAATAAAATTGATAACATTAGTATGACGCATCAACCACTTTTTCTTTCAAGGTTGACTTCAGCCAGAGCCATGCCGGCATGCTAGCGTCATCTACAATCATCAACATTGACAAACAACAACTATGACGAGCCACAATCACCAGCATCATCTATACAAAATCAGCTATGCACAGCAACAACACCTACAAAAACCGCCATCATCAGCATAACGGCTAAACAGATCATCACCAGCAGCCAACAAGACACCATGTCTCTATACTGAAGTAAACCGTACTTTACCCGCCAACGAACATGTGGGGATGTTGATCTCAGTTAGAGCCAATGTTGAGGAAATAACTATTATCTCGTCATGCTAGCAGCATCCGCAATCACCAACATCGACAAATAATTATGACGAACCGCAATCATGAGCATCATTTACATATGCATAGCAACAACAGCTTCATCAAAAGAAAATAGCAAATAGCTCAAAACTATTACTACTTCTTATATGTATACTCAATTCTCTACCAGCAGATATGAAGCAACCATACGAGACAGATATACAAACTGCCTACATTAACTATTGAACTTAACTGCATACAGTGTCTTACACAAACTCTTATACCAACACAATGCAACACACATGCATAATAGCTCAGAACATCTCTTTCTCTCAATAAAATGTTGTTATCTTTACAACCACTGTTTATCGTATGTTATTTGCAAGGCTTTACGGAGCCCTCCAAAAAGGAGTGCGCTCCAGGAGCACGCTCCTTTCTGCTGAAGTGAAGGAGAAGAGGGCTCATTTTATATTCAGCGGGGGTGGAACGGGAGCAACTCTATTTGGGACTAAAGAGCAGTAGTTTTATCCTCGATCCAAAATTATTTGATTTTTTTTAAACATTAGTTTTTTTTATTCAGCAATAAAAAGGAAAAGGAAAAGTCTCAGCTAAACTCTTTGAGTTATTTTTTAAATTATATCTCTGGTAAATGTATATGATATAGGGAGAGAGAGAGAGAGGGGGAGAGACGAAGGGAGAGAGAGGGAGAAAAAACAAGAGAGTTATACATGGAAACAGAACACTGAACTTCTCAGGGTTTTTTCACATCTACATGTTACATTTTTGATAGGACAGTTTTCTTAAGGCAGGAGACAATTTGGCAACAAATGTCTTCAAATGCGCCAGTGAGTCTATAGATGTCTTTGAAGTTATTTTCTTAAAGATTTTGAACTTTTTTGTATTTATGACAAGGATGTTTATTGCTGATTGAATAAATAAGTCAATTTTTCTTTTCATTTAAATTGAACTTTTATGCCACATTTTTATCGTCGTCTGTCGTCTTTTTGTCTACATTTTGTTATTCTTAAATTCACAACTAGTATGTTTTAACCGTTTCATGTTTGCTTTTAAATTCGTTTAATTCCGGTAAAACTTGCTTTTGTAAATAGAATGTTCAAAGTTTGTTTTTGTGTGTAATAAAATGTTAAAGCAGTAAAAAATATCTTTAGTCCAAAGAAAAAAATATCTTTAGTCCAAGGAAAAAATATCTTTAGTTCAAGGAAAATAAAAACAATAAAAACCAACATGGCCGCCAGCGATTAAAACCTGGAATTAAAGTTAGATTCTCAACACTTTAAAAAGTAAATGAGAATTTTATTTCAGGACCAAATATATAATTAAGACCAACAATCAGTTTCATCCAAAATTTAGGCGAATACCAAGCGAAATGAGTGAGAAAACAACGGCCCCTATTCTACAATTAAACCGATGTTTAAACTTAATTAAATTAAAGAAAATGTCTTAAATTTTAATTTAAAAAAACAAATAATTAGACTTTCTGACAAATCTGCTGTTTTTGTAGAACCGAAAGTAGATTAGATATCTTTCTTTATCTTAAAAAATCTATTATCGAATATTAAAATTGTAAACAGTTTGTTTTTATTATAGATTAAAAATATAGACGTTTTCACCTTTTTTATTCAAATTTTTAATTTTAATAAATGGTTTTGCCCGACCTAGTAAAACTGGCTCCAGTTATTTTTTCAGGGAAGGAAAATTTGACCCAATATTTTTTCAACTCCCAAGGTCTAGGCCAGATATTTTGTATGAAATTTTAAGACATTAAATGGATCTCTGAATTGTTTATTGATATTTTTTGGCCAACTTATGAAATATATTTTTTTATTCAATCTTTAAAAAATAAACTTCATTGGTTTTTTACGCCCAAAATTGTACTATTGGAAAAAAATGGATAACTCGATTTGTTTGAAAGTACTTGCGCGTTTCTCTGTGATAAATAACAACCACACAACGATTAATGGTGCCCTGGCTGTCTCTCCTCTCCCAGAGAAATGTTTTCTTTAAAAAGAAAATAATCACTAATAATGTTTAAAAGTAAAACTTTATTTACTCAAAACAAATGTAAATTCCCTTCCAAAATAAATAGAAAAAAATATCGGGTCAAATTTTCCTTTCCTGAAAAAATAGGTTGTTAATGTAATGAAAATTAAAATTGTTTTAAAATACTTCAGGGATTTTTCTATTTCAATTTATACCTCAGGAAACGAAAATTTACGTATAATCCTATACTTCGTCCGACATGTTCTATAACTCAGAATTAATAAAAACAAATAATAATATTTTGAACCAATCAGAAGATTTTTCTGAATTTATAGAAATTGTCCTTTGGGAGCCACCCCATATAAGGTCAGATTTTCCTTCAAGAAACATGTTTAGCCCTAATCCACGAGAGAGCTAACATCAACGTTTCTACAGCCCCCATCGCCCCTCTGTAGAGCCTTGGGAATGCTGAAAAATGCAACATAGCAGCGAAGAGACAGGGACTGGAGCTTAGTGTATAGTGAGGGACCTATCAGATTAGAGACTCTTTTTTGGACCTTGTCTAAGAGGGAGAGACTAGTGGATGGTGCACCAGTCCAGATGTGACAACAATACTCCATACATGGGCAGATAGTGGCTTTGTAAAAATACTGTCAGGTGTGAAAAGTTTTCTAGCACGGTAAATGGAGCCCACTTTCTTTGCAATATCTTCTATGTTTTTGTTCTGATTCATGTTACCTGTGAATGTTAGGCCGAGGAGTTTGAACGTTGGACTCTCAGGTAGGCTGTTATTTGCCATGGCAATCGGTGGTTGAAGAGGTTTCTTGTAGTTGTTGAAGGAAAAGAGCTTTGTCTTAGCAGCATTAAATGTTACCATCTATTTATGACCCCATTCAACTACCGACTTGATTCAGCTGTAAAATAGTATTAATATCTCACGAGTTGAATCAGAAAGGTGAGGTACAAACAGAAGCATACAAGAAACACCAGAGATGAACCACGTTGTTACCACTTTGATCGCCAGACTTGTAAAAGGGACATGTCAGCATTCGGCACGTTTATTTATACAGGATTCTATACAAGGGGAGATCACTCTGACTGGCCAAATGAAATCATGGCAGCCCGCTGTAAGGGAGATAATTAAGACATTACATCAGTCATTGCCTCGGAGATGTGTGCGTCTGTTTTGCCCACATGACGAGAGTAGAGTGTGGTGTCGTCAGCAAATATACCCATCTTAGACACAATGTCACCAGGGAAGTCGTTTATGAAAATCAGGAACAATAAAGGTCCAAGGATTGATCCCTGGGATACACCTGCATTTATGTCATGTTGTTTGGATGAACGGCCATTGAGGACAACCTGGATCTTTCTTTTGGTTAACAAGGATCTAATTATTTTAAATATTCGTCCAATAATACTATGTGAATAAATTTTTATGAGAAGACCTTTATGCCAGAACTTGTCAAAGGCTTTGGATATATCAAGCGCTACTGTCCTAGTTTCACCTGCCTTGTCCAGTGTATAGTATATGTGTTCGGAGATGACTGTTAGGATATCTGCAGTAGACCGTGCTTGCCTAAATCCATACTGATGGCCAGAAAGAAGTTTAGCATTAACGAGGTGCCAGACTATCGCTATGTTGATTAAGGATTCAAAGATTTTAGCGAAGAACGGAAGTAGACTGATGGGGCGATAATTGTGAGGGTCAGTTCTATCTCCAGAATTCTTGAAGACTAGTACAACAGTGGCGATTTTCCAACTATCAGGGAAGCAAGATTCAGCAAGGCATTTGTTGTAGAGTTTGGAGAGGACAGGGGCCAGTTCAGCAAAATATTTCTTTATTACTATTACTGGTATAAATTGTGTGTGCGTAATTGTGTTTGAGAAAAGGATGTAATTCTACATCCCCATTCAATCCTGCAAGTTATTTATAATTCTAATACATACAGAACATTATAATTGATATTTATAGATAATTTTTAAAAATCGAGTAAAAATACTTATATGAGGTTCAGTGGTGGGTACATGTGTTTTTTTAGGTTCTTCAATTTTACGCTATGATATCTTGTCACAGTCTAATTCACCTTTGTGCTTGTTTATGGCTATGCTTGCTTCATTTAACTTATTCAAAATTTGCTTCTTTTATGTTTCAACTCTTCTTTAGTGAACGCTTCCACACATATCGTCCTGAGATATTATTAGATTTTTTTGTTATCTTTCCCAATAAAGTTAAAAATAACTTGTGAGCACTCTTCCACAAGATTCATGGATGAAAAATTGGATGATGAACTCGAATTAATTTTTTTTTTAATTACTTCCTTTGAAATAATGTGTTTTAAAATTTTGCAATAAGAGATCAAGTTAACATTTTTTATTAAATTTATTTATTAACACTATATATTATAATTATACTCAGGTTATAAAATATAACGGGTGAAGTCTCGTACACTCGTGAATTTTAGAAACTTTGATATATTTTTACACATTAATTTAAAAAATAAATTGATTTAATTTAATGATACAAGGAAAGTAATTTACGTAATTATTTTTTAATTCTCATCTGTAATTTAAAATTTTCATAAAATTAATTAATCCAAAATTTATAATTTATCTTACATTATTTGATAATAACCTTTGTGTTTGTGTTATTGGTTTAGAGTTTCAGAAAGTATAAAATAAAAAATTTTCTAACAATATAGATTAAAAAATCTTCAAAATATTTTTTGTGTCTAAATTAGCGGAAAAAACTATCGGTGCTTCTGTATTATTGGAGACAGATGAAATTTTCATCTTTAATTTAGAAGAGTCAGTTGAAAGGGGAGATAATTCAAACCGTTTTTTTTTTGTTTTGTTGTAACCATAACCCATAAAGAAAAATTAAGAGAATTAGTAAGAAAATAAATTTTAAAAAGGGTACTTATGCAGTTTACGAACCGGGCTGAAATAATAACGTTATAATTTAGAAAGCCATTCTTAACATAGGAAGGTGGGGGTTGATTAACTATTTTGTTTATTAAATTGTTAGGGGAAAGAACAAAAAAAACACTTTGAATTATCCATCTATCCTTGCAACTGCGTCCATCATGAAGACCGACCAAGCCTGACGATTTGAAGTCAACAATTGGGTGATCTCTAGCCACTCGCTGTCCAAATAGCGAACTCCGTAGATTCAGGGGCCCAGGTGGGTCCCAGGTCAGCTTTTATTAATCATCAGCCAGATTTTTCTTCGTCCACCACATAGCTTTTTCCAACCATGTAGGGGAGCTGGGGCAATTGCTTTGTAGATAAACTCTTCTGGTTGATGGCGAAGGACATGACCCAGCCAACGTAGATGTCCCATGTGGATGACTTGTCAGAATAAGTTTATTTTGCAGCAGAAATATACATTTGAGAAGAAGTGCTACCATCAGACATGGAAGATGCGATGCAGGCAGTGGTGATCGAAAGTTTCCAATCGCCTAGCGTCTTCCACTCTCATTGGTCAGGACTCACTGCCATAAAGGAGGATCGTCGGCACCAGCGCTTAGAAGATCCTTACTTTGGTGGCTGCGCCTTATCTAAGATCTTGACCAGAGCTGGAAACTGAATCAGCAGAACATTTGATGTGCAAAGTCAATTCGCTCTTGACCTGTAGCTGTGATAACTGCACCAAGATATTTGAAACTCTCAATCTCTTCAAGAACATCACCATTGAGAACAATGGGTGGTTTGTTAGTTAGAGTGTCGCCGACAATGAGTATTTTTGTTTTCAAGCCATTTATTTTCATCCCAATCTGTGATGCAAAATGCTGAAGTTCATTAATAGCAAATGTTTCACCGAGTAGCGCGATATCATCTGTGTAGTCTAAGTCCTTGACAGCAAAGTTGCGGCATTTGAGGTGACCCAGTCAATGGTGTAATTAAAAAGTGTTGGTGAAATAACACATCATTGCTGAACGTCAGACCATATTTCAAAGGGTTCTGAAACCTCAATGTACATGCATATGCACGATCGTGTTAAGCAGTTATATGCTTTAAGAAGACTGAGAAGTTTAGTAGGAATACCATTTGCTTGCATAACCTTCTAAAGGATGCCGCAGTCGACAAAGTCAAATGCAAAAGCGAAATAAAATTAAACAGATGACATTTGATTGGTGCAGCCACGACCCGAACGAAAGCAACATTGGTTTGGTCTCGTTCTGGAGTTGTGTTTTGACTGAAATTATCTCAGAAGAATCGAAGCGAATATTTTAGCAGACATGTCGATCAGGCTGATACCACGGTAGTGACTGCAGCAATGCTTATCATGTTTCTTAAAGAATGGTACCAGCATTGCATTGCTTCAGTCTTGCGTAGAATTTCAGTCTCCCAAACGTGATGGATGGCAGGCCCTAGTATATTTAAGCAGTGTTTAAGGATTTCAGCAGGTATGTTATCTTCACCTGCAACTTTGTTATTTGTTAGACTTTTGATAACAGCAACAACTTCTTAACGCATGGAGAGAGTTGTTTGGCAGTCATAAATAGTTGAATGAGCGTTATTCATAGGAGCAGTTGATGGGAGCTGTTGGTTGTGGTTTAGCAGATTGGTAAAGTGATATCTCTGGCAGATTACTTTTTGAGATTTCTTGTATTTAGGATCCATTATACTTGAGGCACCCCAAAATTAGCAACGATCAATAGGAAATATTTTGCCTTGACAGAAGTGTTTTTATTCGGTGTCAAGGCAAAATCTTTTCTTTTGGTCGTTACTAATTTTGGAGTGCCTCAAGTATCATTGATCCGTATTTTATAAATAGTAGTCAAGGATGGGAGGGGGGCAGCTATGATTGTTTTTCATCACATTGTCCTCCGCTCCGTTTTATTCAGTTGTAGAATATTTGTCAAAGAAATTAAATATTTTGCAATTTTTTCCAGAAAAGCACAGCGGTTCCTGGTCAGGTTTTTCAGGCAATGCAGGGGAAGTATGTTGTCCAGAGATATCTTATCCAAAATATTTCTGTGTCCTACTCAGAGTATGACGTTCAAAGTCTGAAAGCAAGTCACTAAAGTCAGTGCTTGGATGTTCCGTTTCTGGGTATTCTTTTTTTATCTCCCTCTTGGGTACTTGTTATCGACCCTCTTGAGCAAATAACTGTTTTCTTTTTTCTTTTTATTTTAGCCTGGATCATTGCTTGATATAATAAAAAAAACTTTACACTCATGTGGAGGCAAGTAAATAGGGACTTACTGAAATACACTCGATTATGTATTGGGTTGACAACTAAGTTCCTGCCATTTTTTTTAAATTTTGGAATCTTTTTTTTTAGAATTCTATTTTGTTTGGTTGTGTTTTCTCGAGTTAATTTAAGTTAATTTTTTGTTTATTTTCATATCATTAAAATGAAATGTCAAGTTAAGAAAATTAACATTTTCAACAACTTCTTTTTGCTTTTATTTCTTTTTGCTTTTTGATTTTTATCAAACGAAGTATTAAAATTCTTGTCAACAAGAATACATTATTGATTAATTAGTTATTATTTTTTATTAAACTTTTTAAATTAAATTCTTTTTAAAGAAACTGAATCGAAATATATATTTTTTTGTAAAGAACATGGCCCAAGGATAAAAAAGAAAAATTGGCTAATTAGAATCAAATATCGATTTGTCAGATTTAAATTTAATTTACTTGCAAACCCAATACTTCCAATTAAACATGACCAGCAAATAAGTATAAAACTGTACACTATAGCTCCATACTGGATCTCTTCAATAAATATCCACCAACAAACATGGACAACAAATCTCGTTACAAACCCATGCATTGGAATCATCATCATCATGGTTTTTGATCACTCCTAGGGGAGGAACCCCTCGTTGGTTTCCTTCCACCTTGTTTTGTCCTTTGCTAGGCATGGCCACGTAGGACCCAGTTGGCTGTCGAGGTCGTCTCTCCTCCGGGTTTTTGGCATTCCTCTTAGTCTTTTATTGCCTCAGGGTCCATTCTGTTTCTCTAGACATCCATCTGTTGTCTGTAGATCTCAACAGGTGGCCATGTATGTTTAGCCGTTCGTATGGTAGTGAGTATGTCGTTTACTCCAGTTTGCTGTCTGATCCAGATGTTTCTTTTTCCTTCCACGTAGATTGATGCCAAGCTTAATGTGTTCCATTTTGTATTGTGCCACTCTTAGCTTTTCCATTGCTGCATTATTGAGTGCTCATGTTTTAGTACAATATGTCAGAACAGATATGATGTATTAATTGAACACTTTCAATTTAATGTTCATAGTGGACTTTCTATTCTTCATGGCGTTGTCTACTTTGAAAAAGACTGTCAATCCAAGTACAATTCGGCATTTGATTTTAGGCATGATATCGATGCCGCTTCTCACCATCTTCCCTTGTAGATGTAGTTGTCAACTTCCTTGATATTTTCACAATTCACCATGATTTGGAGGGACTTTTGTGGCGTATTTGTTGAACATGACCTTTGTTTTTCTAGTGTGCATTTTGAGGCCAACTAAATGGCTAGTGTTGCACTGGCATAATCAAGACAAATGTCGATCAAACGAACAATGAAAGAAACAAGAAACCTGCACAGAGCTTGTTCTTTCTCACTTTTGTTATAAACGTGATCCTATGGCACCAATTTTACAAACGTGAAAATTAGCGTCTAATGTTAATCATGTGTAAGGCTGGAAATCCCCGCTCCCCTCACCACACATCTCCTATCCTTTATGTTTTTAATCGGGCCCGCGGGTCACATGTTAAGACCCGCGGTAGTAAAACGACTTTTCATTAAAACGGTAAAAGGGAGAACAGCAAGTAATCATCGTAGAGAAAGAACGGGGCACATTTGAATCACAATTTATAAACATAAAATAAGAAATAAAACACTTGTAAGAATTAACAAAAGGCGAGATTATGCAAACATAACAAGTGTTTATTAAATAAAAAAAAGACAAAATAAAAATTCTGCTTCGCTCTGGGGAGTTTTTGATATGGGGCTGGTTTAGATAAGATCGGGAACGGTTGATCAATCCAGAGTTATAAAAATTTGCAAATAATGAAAGTAATTTGTTTTCTTTTTTTTTCATAGGGCACATACCTTTTTATAGCCTTTTTTTGTGTGCGTTAATTGACACGCTGAGTGGAAGATATTTACACAGGATTTTAGATCCTGACGTCAGTTCCTTCGCGGAGTTTTGTTAATGTGGCTAGCTTAGGTTATCTCGTAAACCTTGTCCTTCCTTGTATACGGGAGTATAGCTTTCGATTTGAAGTGCTTGTCTTTCGCAGATAGTTTATGGGTGGCGAGATATAGGTAATCTCATATCCAGAAAGGAAATTGTTGCCTTCGTCTATATGGCCAACTTTGTCGGATTGGATTTTTCCTTGTAGATCTCCTTTTGTTTTTTGTGTGCGGGGATATATTTTATTTCGATTTCTGCTTGGTCGGCAGCAAATCTTAGAAACGTCTTGACTCCACCGCTGCCGCAAACCAACTCCTCGAGTTTCTTGCATGGCTCTTCCCGCTCCCTGTCTAGGGCCCTCCGTTTGCATAGCAACAGGCTCTTCTTCAATTTGATTAGTTTCGCATGCATTATTAAATTTGCTATTATTTACTGTTTATTTATCTGCCCATCACTGCTGCAATGTTAGACACAAGGTCAGTTAAATGTGGTGGTAAAATACAGCTCCCCCAAAAAATGTGGGACTCTGAACGGTTGCAAAAGTTGCTGTGATCATGGTGAGGCTGCCTCAGGCGACCAGTAGTAAACCAACCTCCCTTTCCGAAGGAGAAAGTAATTCCTAGGAGGATAGCTAATTAAGACCGAACAGAACCATACTTTACTCTGATATAAATCAAAAGGCCTTTGCCAAACTGTTTTAATTGTTATTATTATTTTTTTTATTTGTTTTATTTTTTATTTTATTTTTACTAATGAGTTACCACATATGAAGACCAAAAGCCACACAAGTGTTAATGAGATTAAATGATTGCCAGTTGAACCTTATGAGAGCATAGAGAATGATTGATGGAAGAGCCAAGTTCAAATACTTATGGGGATAGTTCATGATAGGAATCTGTTGACATTGAATTTGAAGACGACCATGTTGTAATCTGTAGAGAAGCAGTCCCACAGTAATGTGTTCTACAAACGGGAAGCCCTTGCGCCGAAGCTCTGTTTGTGGAAAATCCACCTAATGCTAGGTGCTCTGAGGAAGAAAGGAAAGTTTTTTTTTTTCGTTTTACAAAGAGGAACCAGAGATTGGAGCTGTTGCAGGGTCCGATCACCTGAGGTGGAGTTTTTTGGGCAGCACCGGGTACAACGCTTGGGCAGCGCCGGGTACGACGCTTGGGCAGCAGCGGACAGAGGTGATCAATCTTACAACTAAGTAAGTAGACAAGTAGGCAAATTATGGCAATGGCAAAGAAGGGAGGACAAATGTAGATGAACAGTTGAAAAAATAGAAGCTTATTTACCATAAAGGTAATAGCGTGAGAAGGGAAGCTAAGGTAACGTCACCAACAGGAAAGGCAGGAATGACAAGGACGGCGTTACTGGAAGCAGGAAAGGCTGGAATGACAGAGATGACGTCATCCCTGTCATTCAAGCCTCTCCTGCTTCTATCACTGGAAACAGGAGAGGCTGGAATTGTTAGATAATGGTGGTGGTAGTGGTTGCAGATACAGACAACACCCTTAGAGAAGGTGGCAGTAGCAAAGGGGAAAAAAGCGTGATTTCGGCCTCTCGGCTCCTGACACTTGAAGAAGATGGTTGCATGAAAACTTGTCTCCTGCTAAACCCCCAATGGAGGAGGGTCGGGAGACATGAACCAGTAGCGAAGATAGTATGAGTATGTTTCTCCAGTGATTCTCTTTCTCTCTCACTTGTAAGCAATGAAACCACCCATCTGTCTGTTTATTAAATAAATATTCGAAAATTCAAGTACGGCCATTGGTTTGATCTATTCATGAGGATGATGATGATGATGACTGCAAAGTGCGGCCCACTACAACGATAACGACGACAGACAGCTTGTGGCAGTAATTGGTAGACAAGCAAAAGGGCTGATGCTCAAACAAGGGTAGAAATGCAACATCTATGATAAGAAGTGTCAAACATCGGCAGATCGAGAGTGTAACAGAATGACAGAGATGGCGTCACTGGAAATAGGAAAGGCTGGAAAGAGGGATGACATCACTGGAAGCAGGAGAGGCTGGAATGATAGGGATGACGTCACTGGAAACAGGAGAGGCTGGAATGAAGAAGCTGGACAGCAGGAAGGACGTTTCCGGAACCTGGACAGTAGGAAAGGCTGGGTTGACAGGAGCAAGGGAGACTGGAATCTGGACAGCATGGAATTACGTCACATAGAAATTAACGTGGACGTCCCTGAGGTTTGATGAAATACCTCAGGTAGGTCTGGTTCGTGTGAACGTTGTCAAGGGCTGGAGTGGCAGAAATATGGTGCTGCTGGAACAAGGGATAAGAGCTGGAGGAGTTGTTGCAAGAAAGAATCTAGAGAGAAGCCACTGGAAGGAGCAAATGTTGTTGGAGAAAGGAGCCACTGGATGGAGCTGGAGCAGGCGTTGCTGGAGCTGGAAGGAGCCGCTGGAGCAGGTGCTAGGGTCAGAGCAGGAGACTGGAGAGGCAGGCTGGAGTCAGGTGGATGCAGCAAAGTGTGAATCGCATTAAGTAGTTTATTGTGACCCTGAATATGGCCATTTGATTGCTGCTGCTGCTGGTGTCTTTTTCAGCTTTTGGGCTGGACGATTGATCACAGTCAGAGGTAGGAGCCTCCTGACCCCCCCCCCCCCGGCTAAACTGCTTTTATTTATTTTTTAAACTTACAAAAGAGATAAAGAATGTGGCAAAAGGTTTGGGTTGAGAAGGGGGTCGTGGTCGTCCACTTTGTCTATTTCCTCCACTAGTATAAGACACCACAATACCGCATTCACTCTATGGACTTAAGCTAGTTAAAAATAAACAAATAAATTTGACATGGTTTTATTTACAATGTATTTTCCCAAGAGTCCTTCCGTGCACAATATTTACACACACACACACACACACACACACACACACACACACACACACACACACACACACATATATATATATATATATATATATATATATATATATATATATTCCCAAAATTACAATCGTGGCTGTTTTTAACAGCAAACAATGAATGATAAGAGAAAAACAGACAAAAGTACATAAAAATAACAGCAATGCAAAATAAAAGAACCAAATAAAATGCTAAGTGGGGTGGGTTAGTAAGACCTTCCCAACCCTTGTCTAATGTATGAACTGCTCGCTGTTTTCCGGCAAAAAAACGAAAACAAGTAAGTCAGTTCCTAAGTGGGAGTGGGAATTTGCCTAAGGGATAAAAAAAATATGGGATGGATTTTATAGGCCGGTTTGTGTCTTGCAGGATAAGTACCGTTCGGGGCGGGTCGAGGATAAAATAAATCTTGGGTGAGGGCATCCTGAAATCTTTCTAATACAAAAAATAAATACTAGCTAAGAGACTTTGAATTCATTATTTTGTCTTTTTACAGATTTAAAGTCGACGTGCTCCATGACTAGGAAGGGAACACGAACTCAAATTTATTTCGTTCACACACACATAAGCTAGCACTGTGTATCCACCTAATCCTGAATTGTGAGGCATGTAATCTCCTCCTATCAGATCTGATTTTGATTTTAAGCTGATGTTTAAAATACAAAATCAGATCGTAATCAGAAGGTGATACACTCTCATCTCTAATATTTAAGCATGAAGTCGACACTACTAGTCTAGCTACGGCTAGGATCGTGAGAAACACCATTCGTTTCTACCTGGTCCACAAAGGAACCCACATTGTAGATAACAGATGCTACATCCAGACAAACCAGCTGCTCGGGTACGATGCGAGCCGTCACCTCGTTGATATATTTCCAAAACTCACAAAGCTGCAATTGAAGAAGGCGTGCTCAGCTGTTTTATCTCTATTTCCATCGCAACGAATACAGTAAGGCCTAAGAATCAATTTGGCTTTGAGGGGTAGAGCATTCCTAACCAATCGCCAGGTCAAAGAGAACTCAGAATTATTGAGATAACCTCAGCCTGGCGCTCAACTTCACTGAGAACGGATCTCCTCCTCTGACAATCACAGCCGCTCACCCAGCAGATCAGAAGCAGTCCCTCCACTAACTCTCCAAGTGATCAGGGATGATGTTTGGAAAAGCCTTCTCAACCGCAAGGTCTCACGCAGTTTCTTCTATTAGAGTATGGCTCAGGAATGACAGTCTCTCAGCATGTCGATGACTTGCCAAGTCCAGCGATTCCATGAAACAAAGAAACAACTGAAATTAATTCCTAGCCAGATTTACACTGCTTTGAAATAATTGGAGTGTTGGTTGAGTGTGTTTACATAGTTTTGGGCAAAGTCTTCGATGTTGGTATTTTGTTTTAGGGTGAGAAAAGAGTGTACAAAGCCTGAAACGTGTAGATGTTGGTGAATGGGGGATCAGAATTGGAGAAAAAATGACCAACTTGTATTTTTCCATTTAATCAGCAGGAGGAGTGAAAATTTTCCATGTTGTTTCGAGGGTTTGGCTTAACGCTTACGTTTTGAAAGAGGTGTATGAGTTTGTAATGTTTTTCGACATTGGGAGCGGTGAATGGAACCGTGACAGAGCTCAGTCGAGCAACTTCCATGGAAATAACAATAGAGTAGAGTGATACTAGTCATGCCTGTTCTGTGAGAAAGGGGCTGTAAGGAACAAATTATCTCTCACTAGATTTCAAAGTCATTTTTTAACCTTGTCTCGGCAACGAAGAGTACTCTGAGCAGTACCTCCCAAGATATGGCAGCAGTACTCCATCTTAAGACGTATCTGACTCTCATATATGTAGAGGATTGCATCAGGAATCAGGTAACAGTAGAATGATCTCACCATTTTTCCAGCAATCTTAACAACAGATTTGGTGTAAGTCTTCAATTTTACATCTGGGGTGAAGTCAGTCCTAGGAGCTTATCAAAGTAAAATGTTTTGTCACAGAGAGAGAGAGAGAGAGAGAGAGAGAGAGAGAGAGAGAGAGAGAGAGAGATTTCAACTAGGGAAAAAAAAAACATTTCACTGTAAATAATAAGAGGCCGTACACCAGGAAATTACTTTTATAATATACTTTAAAACTTTTATAATATACATTAAAACTAACAAAAGTTACAAGGTTTCTAGATTTTCATTTAAACTAACAAATATATACTCTCTCCAGTCATATATTTTTAATAGCCTGGAGGGTGGTATTGTGACAAACGAACATGCACTACATAGCCCCCCCCCCCCCACCCCCACAAAAAAAGAAGAATGAATCCTTGGAGATGGTATCATGACAAATCATGGTATCATATACTACACTGCCCCCCCTCCCAAAGAGGAGGAGGTAATGCCTGGAGGGATAGTCTCATGACAACAGAACAGTAGTAGTATACACTACCCCCCTCCGCCGAATTGAGTGTTGAAAGATAGTACATTATTCTGAAATAGAATAGTAAACTGAATTGAACATTAAAAGATAGTACAATAGTACATTAATAGAAGTAATAGTATAGTTTCGACTCCAGACAGATACCAAATCGTCATTAGTAATAGATATTTCGTCTTTAGTGTACCAATCCATAAATCTGACAACGGCCATATTTAAAATAGGGGACACGACCAAAACATACACCGGTGATACAAAACTATCAATTTATATAATCCATTAACAGTAAAACTGAAGGAAGATCTAATTCGTATTTTCTTATGGTATGTTAAGTTATCATTTTCTTATTTTTTATAGTTGATTTAAGTTGATCAATATTGATTTTCGTCAAAGCTATAAGATTTAATATATATATATATATATATATATATATATATATATATATATATATACACCATTTTATCGATATATTCTGTTTCAAATTTTATAGCAACTAAAGTAAATAAATGAAGAAAATCGTGGCCATTGTTTCTTGCTCATTAGATCAGTAACTCGTGTCATGAATTCTATTTTGTTGTGTTTATTTTCAAATAAATGATCTTTTAAATATAATAATATAATTATAAGTGTTTTTATCCATTGACTTTAGCGTGGTTTATTGTTATTTTTTTATTCGATCACATTTTTCTTTCGCATAGAGTGTACAAAGTTCAAAGAAAGTAATGTTTATTTTAAGGAAGTTAAGTTTAAATATAGCTCATATGAAATAACCGGTGATTATACAAATCAGGGTACAGTTGCCTAATGGACATCCCAGAAAATATCAGTACTTACGTAATCAACAACGAGTTTCACCGAACACTTCCGAGACTGACGAACGTTAACGAACGAATTGAATGAATGCCCCATAAGTGATTATTGGTTTTCGTTCTTTTTTTTTTTTTTTTTTTTTTTTGCAAGAAGAAATTTAATGAAAGAAACTTCCCATGCTCTCGACTGGGGTATTTTATAGAATAATCAGTACGCTGAAAATGCTCAAAAAAACAAATATACAACAAATAAAAGTAACTGTAGTCGATAAAAGTTAATTTAAAACTGACCTGTGATATTTGTTTGTATTTTTAAACCGTTCCAACTGCTATTTATTAGAAATCAATAGTTTTGTCACACGAACATTGCAAACACAAAATGGCGCTTGCTCGTAAGGAAGTAAGCACAAGACGCCATTTTGTCTAGAAAAAAGTACGAGTAAAAAATGAACAAGAAATTTTTTTTTACATCTAATAAAAACCCATTTATAGTACGTAAAAATACAAACAAATATCATAGGTAAGTAGACAAATATCTCTTCTCGACGTAGGTTAAACTCACTTGTTGCATATTTATTTTTATAACCCCGTTCTCGTTAGTTTTTTGGACCCCGTCCGCGACTGTACTGATCATTCTTAAAGATACCATTGCAAAGTCTATCCGTACAAAAATAATTCATTTTTATTGACAACTTGTTAAGACAACGAAAGATAAAGAGTCCGTAAGGAATGAGAGTTCAAAATTTGTGAAGAACATTCTAGATGAAAAAAAAAGAGTTGTTTTGCATGTAAGGAGAGTTTGAGTAGTTTGTTTCTAGTGCTTCTACAATTATTGGTGTTATAGTGATTTTCTTAAGGTTCCATATTCTTTCAGTTCTCTGACAAGTTCCATGTATTTGCTTTGTTTTTCTTCCTCCTTGATCTTCAATCTGTGAATTGCTGTTATTGTCAGATCTACGATTTGGCTGGGGTTTTTCCCCATCTTGTTCACTATTATCATATTTGGTCTAATTGCTTAGACAAGTTTGTTTATTAATACCTCCATGTCCCAGGGGATTTTGTGATTTTCATTTTCCAATGCTGGGTTCGGTTTGTGTCTGAACTATTTGTCTGCATATTCAAAGTGCAGGCGTTTACATAGTTCCCAGTGGACTGTCTTTCCCACTCAGTCATGTTTAGTTTTTGTAGGCTTTATGGGCTAGTTTACTGCATTCACTTATGTAATTTACTGTTTCGTTTCTTTCTTCACAGTGTCTACATTTACTGTTTACCCGCATTTTGTCTATTTTAGCTTTGGTTTGGTTCTGATCGCTTTGTTCTGATTCTGTTTCTCTGCTCAGATGATACCCAGGTGTTTTCATGTGTATCTTCTCCGGTCATTCTTATATATCGTCCATGTAGCTGCTTCTCTTCCTGTAGTATCTTACATTTAGAAACAACGACAGTGTATCATAGTTACCTCCCTTACATTGTGTAATTATCTCCCTTTGTATATTTCTCTTGCATATATAAACGAATGCTGACGAAGATCGCTCTCTTTTAGAAGAAGCGTAAACATCAATATGTCTCTCTTTCTTATTCATTCCACGTTCTCGCTTCGCATTGTATGTATAAATGTCTATTATGTCGCGAGCCGAATATTAATAGATTCACATAACAATTGACAAGCGAGAACATTATACTTCCCATTATTCTTTCATCGCCTTTTTGTTTCCAGTTGCGCTATTCCCTGTATTGTTTTCTTACCGGTGCCTCTTGGAGCGATGATCAGCCTTTCTGTGTTTTGAGTTATGTATTTCTTTAGTTCTTTTTTTTTGTGTGTAATCTACAGTTTTCTATACTTATTAGTCCTCCTTCTCATGTAGAGTGAGCCAGTGTCAGCATTCAGGCATTGTGCATGGTCATTCGTTTCCTAGTCTTCTGGTTCATATGTCCGAGTTCTTCTTTTGTTCAGCCTATGAAGGGTTCAGAATATCTTACTTAGGATACTGCCCAGGTATTTATTCTTTTTATCAGGTTTCTACTATATAATTTGGTTTCTGGAATTTTTTATGAAATCATTCCAGACAAGGCATGAATTCACTTTATGTAAGGAGCTAAAAATAAAATAAATACTACTTCAAGGTCAAAAACTAGCCAACGATAAGTGTTAGATGGATAGATTCCGACCCAGAAAACAGCAATTCTTCCCCTTTTGTCAGAAACATCACTCATGGAATGTGAGGACTAAAGGACAAAATAAGGGAAGTGAGAGTTACGAGGCTGACGAAAGTAACCCCAAGGTCCACTTTCTACTCTCCTTCTTAGATACTCTTTATGAATCTTCTCTTTCATTTCTGTTGATCTGATGGCGTCTGTTGCCAGAACTTAGATATATAAGTATGATGTTTGCAAAGTGCCTTCATATGCTCTTGCTTGGGTCGTTCAATTCTTTCTGCTGTCTCAAGCTTACCCATTTTCATCTCTAGTAGTGCACACTTTTCTTTTCTGAATTCTGACTAAAGATTCTAGTTTTGTTTATCTGTTTTTCCAATTCCTTTTTGTTGTGTTTTTTCTTTTTGTAAATAGCTTCAGATCGTCCACATACATGAGGTGGTTTATTCTTTCTTCTGTTTGTGAATTTTTTCCAGCATCATACTTCTTGAATCTGTTGTTGAGTAGCATCATGGCTATGGTAAACATTAGTGGTTATAGAAAGTCTCCTTGGAAAATGTCTCTCTGTATTCTTAGTCAAGTGTTGTCCTCCGACTGGCAGTCTCTATGTTTCCATTACTTTCTTTATAGATTGATAATTTTGTTGAATATTTTATATATCTTCAAGCTCTCAATTCTATTATCTTATGATCAATTATGTTCTTTTTTTTGTGTTTTTTTTTTTACTTTCTTCAGGATCTTTTGATCTATGTATAACAGGTCATGTGTCTCTCTTGTCGCTTTCCGGTATCCTTTCTGTTTCTCAGGAGTAGTCCATTATTATCAAGGGAGTGATAGATCTGTTATCTCAGTTGTGCTGTTAGGATTTTCCACATGGCTGGTAGGCAGGTTATTGGTCTGTAGTTTATTGGGGTTGTTCCTTTCTCAGTGTCTATTTGTATTAACATAGTTCTTTCATTTCTCATCCATTCTGGTATGTCAATTTTGTGTATACACCTTCTCAGGTTTTTTGTTAATCTTTCATGTCATGAATTTTTTAAACCAGTATTGATGTATTCCATCATGACCTGGTGTTTTCCAATTTGCCATTTTACTTAAGGTCATCTTGAGTGTTTTTTCAGTGATTTCAGTTTCTGTTCCTTCTTCAATTTTCTGAAAGTCTTCTTTCATATTTTTCAACCAGTTGGAATTTCTGTTGTGGTCTCTTTAATTTCTCATATATTGCTCCAGAAGTGTTTTGTATCTGGTGCTTTCCAATTTGCCATTTTTCTTTGAGTTTTCTTGAGTATATCATCATCATTATCATCATTATTATTATTATTATTATTATTATTATTATTATTATTATACATGACACCTGATATTTTTGATTTGATTTGTTATTCTCTTGTATGTGCAACAATAAATTGAACTTTCTTTTTGTTTTCTAGCCTTGAATATTGTTTAAATTCAGTAACAATGGAGACTGGAGAGTCCTCTACATCCAACAAGGATTTGAGTGCATTGAATAAAAAGGATGAAGTTTTACCAACGACCTCCATATGTGATGTTTCTACTCAAAACACCTCCAAGGAAACACAATTAATAGAGATTCCTTCTGACAATGGAACTCCTTCAACCGATACATTTAAAGTAGATACTAGTCTAATACCAAAGGCTCATCTAGAAGAGCAAGCCAATGATGAACTATTGGCACTTGGCCTCACTGTATTTAACCAAGATGAATTTGAGGAAAGTAAGTTAAAATATATTTTAATATTCAATTAAAAAAAGCAACAACAGCAGATATTCTTAAGATGTGTTTATTTAATCTGCGCATTTAACGATGAAAATTCAATTTCAGACTTAAACATAACAGACTGACAAGTTGCTATTTACAACTTAGCGTAACTGTCCGACAATTTCAACATTAAGCATAACAGATCAAAAAAATGCTATTTAAAATTTAAACATAATAGATCATACAAATGCTATTTCAAATTTAAACATAACAGACCGACAAAATGCTATTTCAAATTTAAACATAACAGCCAGACAAAATGCTATTTCAAATTTAAACATAACAGAGATACAAAATGCTATTTCAAATTTAAGCATAACAGTAAGACAAAATGTTATTTCAAATTTAAACATAACAGACGGACAAAATGCTATTTCAAATTTAAACATAACAGACCGACCAAATGCTATTTCAAATTTAAACATCACAGACTGACAAGATGCTATTTCAAATTTAAACATAACAGACCGATAAAATGCTATTTCAAATTTAAACATAACAGACCGATAAAATGCTATTTCAAATTTAAACATAACAGACCGATAAAATGCTATTTCAAATTTAAACATAACAGATCGACAAAATGCTATTTCAAATTTAAACATAACAGATTGATAAAATGCTATTTCAAATTTAAACATAACAGACTGATAAAATGCTATTTCAAATTTAAACATAACAGACCAATAAAATGCTATTTCAAATTTAAACATAACAGACCGATAAAATGCTATTTAAAATTTAAACATAACAGATCAACAAAATGCTATTTCAAATTTAAACATAACAGACCAATAAAATGCTATTTCAAATTTAAACATAACAGGGACAAAATTAAGCATAATAGACAAAATCCTATTTTAAACTAAAGTGTAATAGAACTACAAAAAGTCATTTCAAACTTAATCATAACAAGTCGTCAAAATGCTAGTAATAATAATTATTTTTTATCATTTGTTCACATAATATACATTGTTAATAAAATATGTCATTAATAAAATACAGACATGTCTTTAATATAAAAAAAATAAAAAATTATTAATTCTGCATTTTACATCTGTCAAAAATTTGAAATTTTTATAAGAATGCAACTTTTTTCTTGAAAACAAAAAAATACTTTTTATGGTATAGCATCATTTCAGAATTAAGTATATGTTCATGTATATATATATATTGAAAACCTTTCTTTTTCCCTGCTTTTTTTAAGATGTTATGGCTCAGGTTGATCAAGCAATTGTCAAAGAAGAAGAAGAGAAAAGGAAACGGATGCTCACTGGTCAAATAAAATCAGCTGAAGAAGATCTTCGGTGAGGATAAATATTTATATTTCTATGTTTCTACTTAATACTAATTTTTGCTTCATATTTATTGGCCATTATGCATCAAAATAATTAAAATGTCTCTTGTGGGAAAAATACTTATTTAAGAAAGATAATATAATTACTTAAAAAATAATACAACAAATGTTGTGTGTGTGTGTGTGTGTGTGTGTGTGTGTGTGTGTGTGTGTGTGAAAAAGACAAAAGGAAAAACAAAGTAAACACAGGAAGAAATCATGTATTTAATTTGTTTTTCCTTTTGTTTTCTCCACACATCCTGTCGTCACAGCATTTTATTTTATGATATACTAGCTGAGTTTGCCAACTCACTACCGCTTCGCAAAGTTTGATACGTAAAACACTTGAAACAAAAATGTTAAATAATAAACATTTTATTGATAACTTTGTTGTAAACACAAAACAGAAAGTGTTGCATTTATTTATATAGATAAATAACCATTAACAATTTGATAATTTCGATACAAATTTATTTATCTTTTAAAAATGACCGTGAATAAAGGAGAAGGAAAAAATCAATTTGCCTGGGTGATGATGTGGGGGCGATTTGTTTTTGACTTAGAAATAGATCTCAACTTGTTAAAAATCACGTTAGCTCCCCTAAAGTTAAAAAGGGGGGAAAGAACAGTTAAAAACAAATACTAAACTTTTGTCCCCCAAAAAATAAAACAAAAACGGAACTATTTGGTATATTAAAATCAAAACAATCATTGACTTAAAAAACAATAACAGATAATAATTAATTAATTAAATATATTTTCTCAAGACTAATGTGCAAATTAGTTAATCTTGCGACTGACATCACATATACATAAGCGGTATATAAAAAAGATTGTGCTTCTACTGTATAAAGTAGAATTAATTTGAAATAGGGTATTTTGATTTGACTGTTAGTGTGTGAAATAAACCCAACTTTTGCATGTATTCATTTAGATTGTGTATTTTTATCCTCATGTTGGCAAAGAAGAAGAAGAAAAAGAAAGAAAAAGAGAACAAATTAACGGTTAACTTATAGACACCGATTTGAAACACTGGGAATAGAAAAAACTCGACAGTTGTGAACGCAGATTAGAAAAACTGTAAGTGAACAAGGAAGATTAATATTTATTTGAGGTTGACGACAACGGGGAGATGGACAACAAAGGAGGACGAGGGAGAGAAGGAGGAACTAAAGGTATATATATGTATGCATGTATATATGTGTATATATATATATATATATATATATATATATATATATATATATATATATATATATATGTGTATATATATATATATACATATTTATTTATTTATTTATTTTTTATTTTTTGATGTGTTGATGTTTTTTATATTTATAATATAAAACTAAAAATAATACATTAATCACTTAAATAATAGTGTCATGGATTCGTCCAAACACTTTAAAATGCAGCAACATTTTTGTAAGTAACGGATAAATTTTATTAGACAGACGAACAGCACAGGTAAACAAATTTTTTTTTTTTTTTTGTGTCTTAAATAACTAATATAAGTTAGCAAAACATTTATATGGAACAAAACGTAGATTTAGTATAAGGAACGTTTATGTGTTTGTCTTTTAAGGGAAGTGGGGTCTGATCAACTCTGCTGGGAAGCCATGAAATTAAATACGGTCTTGTTTTTAAATTCCCGAAACAGTTTTTCATGGTAAACAACTGATGATCCCTTAAAATAGTGTTAGAAATAAACTAATATAATAACGGTAAAAAATAAATTGACTTACATGAGTGATTTTCCACTGGAAGACTTGGGCTATAAGTGTTTTTTTTTTTTTTTTTTTTTTTTTTTTAATATAGTTTTAATGGTTGAGAAACTTCCGAGACTATATATATATATATATATATATATATATATATATATATATATATATATAGCTATTTATAAATAAATATTATTTTCAAAATAAACCCATATACACATGTGTTTCATGCCAAACCTGCAATCGTCAATATAAGAGGAGACAATCCCTGCCAGTCACATGGTTCGAACCCTGATATGAAAGTCATGTTTGACTCAGTAACTTGGTCCTTTTCTGAGGTATAATAGAACTTATTTGCAGGTGGCGTTCCTTGGTCGAAAAGGATCATGTTTGGGTGCATACAAGGAAAACATGCAGTGACCAAGGTAGAAATACAATTTATGAACTTTTATATGTTTTTGTAATAATGACGACAACATGGTTTTCTGCATGTGTGACACAAGATCAAAATGCAACATCTATCCAATTAATGCACAATTTGATTCTTTTCATTTAATGATTTTATCTTTTCAGCTCTGTAAAGCAAGAATGGTCTCGTTTAAACAAAGTGCTGTTGTCCATGAAGGGAAAGGCGACCGAAAAAGAAATCCGAAAGCTTCAACCAGCGAAACAACACAAAGAGAAAAGGGTAAAAAAAATCAATCTTCTACCTCATTCATTTACACTAACTGTTTTCCTTATCTTGATTGTTGCTATTTTTACAGCGTTTCAGGCAGTTGTACTCTCTGACCTCCTTCTCAAGGTGTCGCTTGTTGTAGTCGGTAGCCTTCTTGAAATTCAAAAATAGCATTATATTTATCATCTGTCACTTTTGGTATTTACCTCCTCTCCGGCTAGGATGTGACACAAGGTCAGTTTAATATGGGAGACCCAGTGCCTTTTGCCAGTCAGGGTAATTTTCGAAAATACCATGCCTATTCATTATCCAGTTGGGAGGTGTCAGACGGGAGTAAATAGGGGCACAGATACTACACTTTGAATTATTTATTTGCACAAAACATAAAAATTTACATTCAATACAAATTAAGCATAAGACCATCAAAAGTGTGAGAACCTGGATGTCGTTGGTCATCCTTGGTCTCAAGTGATAAAACTGTATATAAAATGTTTTTTGTTTTTTTTAACGTAGTTCACCCCAAACAAGGCAGGCCGCCACTGTAGATGTAAGGGGCTACTGAGAAAAAAAGAAAAGGGGAGACGGTTGGGGGGGGGGGGGGGGGGGTTAACCTAAATTGGGATTGTGCAGCGAGATGTCTGTTTACATTAGTTTTAAATTTCTGCATGTCTGTACTGTCGGGGAAACAGGGGGCAGGGAGGGAGTTCCAAAGGCCAGCAGCACGAGGAAAGAAGCTATTTGAGTAGAAGGCTCTCCGACATCTGGGGACCTCCGCAGTGAATGAATGAGATTTAGTTGATTGTCGAGTTAGTCTAGTGAATTTACGTCGAGGGGGCACCAGAGTAGCCAATTCATCGGAGCATAATCCATTGAAGTATTTGTAAAATAAGCACAAGGATGCTACATTGCGGAGATGGGACAGGGACTGGAGCTTTGTTGACAGTGAGGGACCTATTACATTAAAAGTGCAATGAAAGGGGGATAACTTATTTATACGTTTGCAAAAGTTATTATAGAGTGATCAGTTCAACAGTGGCTTTGTTACTGTCGGGCTGAGATATGGTTCTGTTCAGTCCTGTAGTATCTTACATTTAGAAACAACAACGCCTATCATAGTTACCTCCCTTACATTGTATAATTATCTCCCTTTGTATATTTCTCTTGCATATATAAACGAATGCTGACGAAGATCGCTCTCTTTAGAAGAAGGTCTCGGAAGCGTAAACATCAATATGTCTCTCTTTCTTATTCATTCCATGTTCTCGCTTCGCATTGTATGTATAAGTGTCTATTATGTCGCGAGCCGAATATTAATAGATTCACATAACATTTGACAAGCGAGAACATTATAAGTCCTAGGAGATCCACCCTCCCAGGCTTTACTTGTTCTCTGAGAAGGGGTTAGTTTATTGCCTATCAAGAAATGCTGATAGGCTGCTCATTTAACCATTATTAAATATTTATAGGAAATTTTAGCTTCTTACCTAATTTGCATTTTCAGGGCTAAAGAAAAAACAGCTGTTAATTACATCGGACTTAGAGCCAAATCCCAAAAGAAAGGGTTCGCTTGGTCACCATAATCTTTCACCTGTGGGAACTGATCTTTTCCATTGACCAAATCACCATCTGGATGTTGGGGTCTCTACTTTATTTTGATTTTCAAACTGTGTAGAACGTGAATTATTATTTATCTTTATTTTAATTATGTTGTTATTCAAGTTAGTTTTTCTCTACCTGTTTGTCTTTATAATTAGGATCTATTTTTCTAGTCACGAATTTGGCAGGGAGTTGTTTGGTTTGTGATATTTCAAAATTCTGATTTGTAGGAAATCAAAACAAATGCCACATATTACCTAATTTCTTAAAGCCTTCCAACACATGCCAGCATGTAAAACAGACATTGAACCGACTATTATTATTATTATTATTATGATGATGATAATGAAAAAAAAACGAATCTGGTGGCAATCACAGCATTCTTTGGTTGGATTAATGGAAAATTGGTGAAGACTTGGGCATTTTATTGGTGCGAAAATGTCAGTCACGGGTGTCCTAGCTTCGTGTGGCATCATACACATCTTGGGTCGATATGTTTCTTTTTCTCTTCAACCGGTGCTTTTATAGACAATTTCATTGACAGTTCTAAATTAAATCGCTTTTTGGAGCGCACACATTTGATTGGTCAATCTGTGTGTCGAAAGTTAAGTAATGCATGCGCATGTCATTCAAACCCATCTCAAAATAATAATGTTATATAATTCAGAAAATTAATCTTGTGTGTTAATTTATTTGTTATATTTACAGATTAAAGAATTAAAAGCAAAATTAAAGGCTTTACACCTGAATGTATATGGACATGCAGATGGACTTGATGCTGATGATGAACTTGTTCAACAAGGTAATCACTTCTATTTCTGTTGCCTCACTTTTGAATTGTATTCTGAAATACTGCACAAAAAAGTCTCATTTTATTATCTACCCACTACATAATGAACAAACACAGCATAACTTTATAAAAATATATATGTCTATTTATATAAAGTTAGGTATGTTTATATGTAGAAAGTTCACTCTGAAACTAATTAACCGATCATTATGAATTTTGGAACACAGCTGCTAGACGTAAGAGTGGGTAATGTGGGCTATATTTAGTTTAATTTAGTTTTATGCAAAGGTTGTAAAGAAGGGGAGGAAGACCTTTGTGAAAATTCAGATACCTCCAATTTTTATGAAATTTAAACAATAAGTATTAGACATTAATTAATAAATATTCCCCAAATTTTAGAGTATTTTAAAGATGAGCACAACCTCCTATTTTAGAATTAAAATATTTCAGATTTGCATTGAATTTAATCTTTGATATACTTATTGATCAGGCAAAAGTAGGTATGTACACCAAAAATTACGGAAAATTATTGAGTAGAATTTTAATTAAAAATATAGATCAGTTTTATCGTTTATTTCCGATTCTCCATTGATTCTTCATTGGCACGAACACATTTTATGTCTTTAATTTAGAAGAGTTACATAAAAGAGAGAACAGGGGAGATAAGTCAGTCATTTCTCATTAAAGACGTAAAATGCGTTCGTGCCAATGGAGAATCAGAAATATACGATAAAACTGATTTACATTTTTAATTAAAATTCTACTTGATAATTTTCCGTAATTTTTGGTGTAGATACCTACTTTTGCCTGATACGTAAGTATATCAAACAGTTTTCCTGTTAATTTATTTTGAACTGCCATATTTCACCTGTACATGTCTACATACAAGCACCAATTTTTTAAATAGGATTTTCTTTTTTTATTTCAATAATAAATTAATAGTAAATAAAAAGAATTATAATTCACTTCATAATTATCAAAACTATGTTCAAGCAAGAAATAAACACACACACACATTAAAATGACTGACTTATTCATAAAGAAACTAAATGCATTATAGTGGATTTAATTTTGTAATTAAATTAATTCTTTGGTGCTTCTAGACAAATATAAATCAGTTTTATCGTATATTTCATTGGCACAAACGCATTTTATGTTTTTAATTTAGAAGAGTTACATAAAAGGGAGAACAGGGGAGATAAGCCAGTCTGTCATTTCTCATTAATAAACACACACACTCCTGTGAAGTTGTCTCAATTTTATTCATAAGGATTAGCAAAATAATTCAATTGGTTAATAGATCTAGTTTTTGACATCTGCCTTTACAATAACTTTCCAGATTGAAGAGGAGTAGTTTAAGAAAACTTTTGATTGATGGATGATGACTTTTGTGGTCATTTATGGTAATATAGATTCTGTATTCTTTTAATGTTACCATTCCATTCTTTTTCAGAAACACAAGAACTGTCCATTTTACATGAAATGTTGTCATTTGGAAAATCACAACAGGAGACGGAACAGGAAAAAATGATCAGAACAGGAGAGATGACACCATTTGGTTCAGTAACGAAGCCGGCCAAAGAAGCTCCGAAAGGTATCGCACTGAGCACCGAATCTCTCTTTGACCAATTCTTGATGCAGAAGGAACAGTCCACACAGAAAGCCAGGACGTCCACAATAGCAAGAAATAAGGAAAAAAGTTCAACTTCCACATCGGCTGCTCCGAAAGAGAAAGAATCTTCATACCTGCAAGATTCAAGATTTTACCCAAACAATTATAAAAAGAAAAAACTGAATCGATTTGATGAGCGTAAAAAGATCCAGCATGAATCTCCCGCCAAGACGAATGATCCGTTACTGGCAACAGTAGATGATGACAATGACAGTGATGGTTGTTTTCAAGAGAGAAATCGATATAAGGATTGCCGTGATGGTAGAGGTTATAACGATAGTGATGATGACTGGCTGCCTGATGAGCGTGAGTATTTTTTTGCTTTTTTATTTATTTATTTTCATAACGGCCTTCTGTATCTAATAAAGTCTGATTTTCACAAATAAATTCGTATAGGATCATCAATATAAACTATAGAAATTTAAGAAAAAATACAGTTGTCTTTATTAGATACTAGCAGGGACACCGTGCGTTGCCCGGGAGCATGGATAAAAAAATAGAAGAGTTAAAGAATAAAAGTGTTTGTAATATCTTTCTTTTAAAACTCTCTCTCTCTCCCTACGATTTGCACCCTCTCTCTCTCTCTCTCTCTCTCTTTCTTTCTCTCTCTTTCTTTCTCTACCTCTCATTATGACTGCCCCTTTCTATCCTTCCGATTTCCCCTCTACCTCTTCCTACGACTGCCCCTTTTTCTCTCTTTCTACCTCTCCCTACATTTGCTCCTCTCTCTCTACCTCTTCTTCTGACTGACCCTCTCTACCCCCGACTCCCTCTCTCTGGCAGCTGGTTTAATATAATAGAAAGAAAGAAAGTTGACTGACGGTTTAACCTATTTTCAGTGTTGTTTTTGAAACAACTACAAGTTAAAATAAGTAACGGTAATATTATACCCACCCCTTTCTCGAGCACTAATTTAATCTTTAATGTCCACGAGGGAGTGAATATTACAGTATTTTCTTTTTTTTAACCATAACCAGATCGGGGTCACACTGAATCTGATGATGTAATGTTTGTAAAGATATCTTGTGCAAGTTCTGAATTTTAGCCAGACACACACAACTTTCCTTTATATAACAAAAAAATATAAGCCATCTTTTTAAAATGTAACGTTGTTTATCATCATTAACTGGCAATACTCATGTCCTCAACCGTCATTGGTCAGGTTTCACTTCTATACATCATCACACTGCGTACACATGCCTGATATAAAAGTACAGTTTTGGTTTTAAGATTATCGCTGATATTCATAAAGTATAAATATTTCATTAGAATAATTTTAATTATTAAATGTTAAAAAATCTAATGAAATTGAAAAATTTGAAAGCATTTTTGCAAATCTATCTTTTTCATCTAATTCAGGAATCATAAGTTTATTAGCAAAAGAAATAACAGATAACCACTCATAGCGGCTCCCCTGGATAATGGTCTTAACAGAAGCTTCTCTGATTGGATAATGGATCTGATCGGCAACCAATCAGAGCAAGGGGTCATATTTTTTTTTGCACTATTTTGCCAATCAATTTCAAGTATTAGAAACAATTATCTTTCTCTTTCTTCATTCTAACTTTGAACAAACAAGATGTGCCTAGCATTACTGATGATTAGAGCTGATGACTGTCAAGTCACCATAAATGAGTTAAGAAGAAGTCCAACTCACTAACTGTAATATTCTTAACCCCCTCCTCCCATTGAATGAACTCTTCCGTCAGGCGTTGACTATAAATGCTTCGACATTTAACTTAATTTCGTGTTTTACTTTTGTGAATAAAACCTTTACAAAAGAATTCGGCTCTCTCTTTCTTCTCTTTACTACAATTTTATTCACAAAAGAAATGGACAGAGTACTTCGTCCCGAACGATTCGACACCGAGTCTACAGCCTTCAATGTAGAAAAAAAATACAAACATTGGAAACTTACGTTTATAAATTACCTACATATGGTTAACGGCACTGAAGAAACTGGAAACACCCAAACCGACTTCTATGCTTTGATAAATAGCATATCGGCAGAGGTATTCGAAATAATTAGTGACACTAACGACTATACATCTGCCATAAAAGCTCTGGACGCGGCCTACATCAAGCCTACTAATATAGTCTACAACAGCCACAAACTTATCACCATGAAACAACAACCGGCGCAAACAGTGGATTCTTTCATGTTACAGTTGGAAAACCTTGCTAAGACATGCAATTTCCAGGCCGTGAGTGCCGAAATAAATAAAAGCCAGTATATGCGGGAGGCTTTTATTAGCAGTATCTCCTCCCCCTCAATTCAACAATGACTTCTCGAGAAATCCTCGCTAACTTTTCAGAAAGCATACAAGATGGCAAGATCTCTTGAACAAGCAGAAAAACACTCTGCGTGTTACAACCAGGAGAATATGATTTCCGCGCCAATAATCACTTCAAGAGAAAATACAAGTCTGGCAGCGACACAAAAAAATATGAGGCCGAAGGAAATTTGCTTTTTCTGCGGGAATTCTCGTCATCCACGTCACCTTTGTCCGGCCCGTTACTCAAACTGCAATAAGTGTTTGAAAAAAGGACACTAAGCCAAAATCTGTAAATCTTCCTTATCGACAGTGTTAAATGAAGACACTGATTTCCCTAGTCTCTCGGGACTTGGAAGAAAAAAAAGACATTACATTTACTAAGTGTAAAATAAATGGATCCACTGTCAATGCCATGGTGGATTCTGGTAGTGTGGGGACTTTTATTAATGGCAATATTGCAAAAAAAATGAACCTTAAAATTATTCCCAAACAAAAAGCAATATCATTGGCCGACCCTAATATGTGTGCGAAAATTGTGGGAGAAACTAAAGTCGATATATCTCTAAACAATAATGTACACTCTAACGTAATAGTGAAGGTCATTAAACATAGAAACATAGAAACATAGATGAATTCTGGTAGAAGGACATGAGTCGTCCTATGGCACCAGCTCCTTGTCTTCATCGTTGTATGCGTCCAGTGACGACAGCAGCCTTATAATTGAATTTGATTTCTTGGTCAATCCAGAACTTATCCAACCGCTTCTCAAATATCTTTACAGTTTCGGCTTCAATTACACTTGATGGCAATCTGTTCCACAAATCAACACAGCGATGGCTGAATGAATATTTTTTCAGGTTCAAACGTGCCTGTTTCTTGTAAAGCATCTGACTGTGTCCCCTGTTGCCCACTCTTGTACTTTTTCTAGTCAATAATTTATCAGCATTGAAATCATATTTTCCAGAGAGCAATTTATAGCACTCAATCATGTCCCCACGTATTCTTCTATATGCCAAACTTGGCAATTTCAGAGCTTTCAACCTTTCTTCATAACTCTGATCGTACAGTCCTGGAACAAGTTTAGTAGCTCGCCTTTGTACATTTTCTATCATTTCAATGTGTTTCTTTTTATATGGTGCCCACACTTGATTAGCATATTCAATATGAGGCCTCACAAGCGCTTTAAACAATATAACCAATGAACTTCGATCGAGGTATTCAAAACATCTGCGGATTAAACCGAGAATTTTGTTGGCTTTGTTTACTTTCTCTTTCATGTGTTCTTCGAAATTTAGCCTATTGTCTATTACAACACCAATGTCTTTTTCCAAGTTCGTATAATCCATGGGTTGTAGACAATCATTCAGAGTATATTGAAAGCAATTTTTAGTGTTCTGTTTCGTACCTATACACATAATCTTGCATTTTTCTGGATGGAATTTTAACTGCCATTTTTCAGACCAATCATACATGCAATGGATATCTTCCTGTAGTTTCTGACAATCTTCATAGTCTCTGATTTCACGAAATAACTTGGTATCGTCAGCATATAAAAAAGTTTCACTGTCATTCTTCATAGACTCAGGGAGGTCGTTTATATATACAACAAACAAAAGAGGACCCAAAACGGATCCTTGAGGGATACCACTGGTCACATCTATGACCGCAGAGCTCTCGTTGTTCACTACCACTGTCTGTTTTCTGTCGGAGAGAACTGCCTTGATCCAATTGATGTATACTGGGCCAAATCCATACATTTTTAACTTATGTATTAACAGGCGGTGACTCACTTTGTCAAACGCCTTCATAAAATCACAATATGCAGTGTGTATGCAATATCCAGCATCTATAGAATCGGTCCACATATCAAGTACAGTCAGTAGCTGTAACACAGTTGATCTCCTTGGTATGAATCCAAATTGCTTATCTGTAAATAGTTCATTTACTGTCATATGTTTTATCATCTGGTCACGAATGATTGACTCCAATACCTTGCATATTATACATGTCAGACTCACCGGCCTATAATTACTAGGATTTTTCTTGTCCCCTTTCTTATGTATAGCAGTGACTTTAGCAGATTTCCACTCAGTCGGAAGTTTAGCTTCAGACAGAGATTTGTTAAATATTATCGACAGAGGTATGCTTAGCACAGCACTCAGTTCTTTCAATATTCTTGGGCTAATGTTATCAGGTCCAGGTGACTTGTCTATTTTGAGCTTGTCTAATTTTTGTTTTACAGTATCTGGAGTTATTACTATACTGCTTGCGTAATCTGTACTTTCAATCACTTTGTAATCCAGAGACGGCAATTCTTTATCTCCATCCACCGTGAATACGGAAGCGAAGAACTCTGCTAGTATATCTGCTTTTTCACGATCGCCATCTGATACTTTAGATTTATCATTATCAGCATATAAGTCTGGAATTGATGTTTTAGTCTTAGATTTCGACTGAACATATGTCCAAAATTTCTTCGGATTTGACTGAATGCCCATAACAATGTCTTTTTCATATAATTTTATGGCTTTTCTAGTTAAATACCGTACTTTGTTTCGGATGCGATTATACTGTTCCTTATCTTTATTCTTTCCAGATTGTTTAAATTTGTGCCATAACCGTTCTTTTCTCTTCAAAACACTTTTCAATTTTACTGTAACTGTCAACGATCCTTTATTTCTTTTTTTTCCATTGCATTTTATTACTGCCCTTGGTACACAAGTTTCCACTGCTGCGTATATCTTTGTCTTCAAAATACTCCATTGTGTTTCAATATCTTTTGTTGCTAACACATTTTCCCAGTCCTTGCTTAGAATCTCCCTCATAGTATTGTAATCTCCCTTTTCATATTTGTATCTTGTTTTTTCATGATCATTTTCCACATACACATTAAAGTCAAATGTTATCACTGAATGATCACTTTTGCCCAGTGGAGCGCCTATTTGCATATTTTATTTGTCGACTTAATCATAGGGAAAGATATTCTCTGCAGATATAAGAATGTAACCTTCAAATTTGATGGACCAGAGGACGAACTTATTATCGGGGCAGTATCAAGGAATATTTTTTTCCACCCATGAACGTTTCTCCTCCTCCATTATTTTCTCATCTTTCTATGAACACAACACCAATCAGCATCAAGTCATGTCGCCACACAATTGCTGATAGCAAATTCATAAGAACAGAGACTGCAAAATTGTTGGAGGAAAATATAATAGAACTCTCAATTTCACCTTGGCGAGTGCAGGTTCTAGTAACATCAAATTAAAACCGAAAAAAAAGAATGGTGATCGATTATAGTGACACAATCAACAGATTTACAGAATTAGACGCTTATCCGATACCGAGTATATCTAAAATAGTCGAGGAAATAGCCAGGTATAATGTTTTTACTACTCTTGATCTTAAATCAGCATACCATCAAATCCCTCAAAGGAGGATCGTAAATTTACAGCATTCGAGGTGGATGGTAAATTATACCAGTTTACTCGCCTACCGTTCAGAGTTACTAATGGAGTAAGCGCCTTCCAAAGAACCATTGACGGCATTGTCAGCGGGGAGCAATTAGTAAATACATTTGTCTATGTAGATAACGTTACTATCTGTGGAAAAACCCAAAAAGAGCATGACTACAATCTTCAAAGATTTTATGAGGTTGCTAAACAGTACAACATCACGCTTAATAAGAATAAAAGCATCGTTTCAGTCTCAACGATAACTTTACTTGGGTGCACTATTAAAAACAACCAGATATCACCCGACTACGATCGTCTTAAACCTCTACTTGAGATGTCACCTCCTCTAAATCTAAAATCACAAAGACGGATTATTGGGATGTTCTCCTACTACAGCAAATTTATCCAGAATTTTTCAGAAAAAATATTAGCACTAAACCGCAATAGAGAATTCCCATTATCTTCTGTGGCATTGGACTCTTTTATAAGGCTGAAGAACGACTTGAAAGATGCTATGCTGGTAACGGTTGACCCAGAAAAAGAATTTATAGTAGAAACAGATGCTAGTAACAACTGTATTGCGGCTACCCTTAATCAAGAAAACCGTCCGGTTCCATTCTATTCCAGGACACTAAGCCCTAGTGAAACGAAACATCATGCGGTAGAAAAAGAAGCAGCTACTATTATTGAAACTCTACGAAAGTGGCGACATTTTCTCCTTGGTAAACACTTTACTGTAATTACTGACCAAAAAAGTATTAGCTTCATGTTTGATAATACCAGGAAATCAAAAATTAAGCTAATACTTTTTTGGTAACAAGGGAACTCTCATAAAAGCAATATTACCGTTTCAGCGATTAAACATGGATTTCAAGGGACCACTGCCTACGTCCACACATGGTAACAAATATCTTCTTACTATAATCGACGAATACTCTCGTTTTCCCTTTGCATTTCCATGTAAAGATATGACAAGCAAAACAGTCGCACAATGCTTGAATCAACTATTTGCGATATTTGGTATGCCCGATAAGATTCACACAGATAGAGCGACTGATTTTCTGTCAGAGGAAACTACAAATTACTTACATGGGAAATGCATTGCGACTTCGAAGACTAGTAGATATCACCCGGAAGGCAATACCCAAATTGAGAAACTAAACGGCACACTATGGAAGGCCATACAAGTAACTTTACATTCTCGCAATATGAGTATCCTGTTGGGAAGATATTCTACTTGATGCTCTACATTCAATTCGATCATTGCTCTGCACAGCTACGAATACGACCCCTCACGATAGACTATTTAAGTACAGCCGTAAATCCACTTCTGGTACTTCTATTCCCCTGTGGGCAAAACCAGGCCAAGTATACGTCAGAGATCATATTAGGTCGAGTAAGTATGACCCTCCGGTTACACCTGCTACGTTACTGAAGATCAATCCTCATTATGCCCATGTACGACTACCTTCTGGCATCGAAACTACCGTCAACGTTAGAGATTTGGCTCCCAACTCAATTAATGGAGACAACACGTTAGAGGATGTTTGCATGCCACCCGTAAGTAAGCCAGAAAGTGAAAAAGAAAATACAAAATATTCTGAACAGATAGAAGAAACACCTCGTGTGGAGCCAGTTGAGAGCGAAATGCCATCCGAGCCACTGCGAAGATCTGGCAGAATACAAGGACTTTGTTACTAAAAAAGGTAAAAAAAAAAAAAATGAATAAATAAAAAGAAAAAAATGAATAAATAAAAAGGAGTTACAAAAATAAAGAAAGAAATAAAAAAAATAAAAAAACTTGATAGGAAAAGTGTAATATTCTTAACCCCTCCTCCCATTGAATGAACTCTTCCGTCAGGCGTTGACTATAAATGCTTCGACATTTAACTTAATTTCGTGTTTTACTTTTGTGAATAAAACCTTTACAAAGGAGTTCGGCTCTGTCTTTCTTCTCTTTACTACACTAACTCTTCATATTCAGTTTTTTGGCTAGCAGCAAAGTATAGTGTCTGTTCTGATGCTATGCCTCATCTTTTCTGTCTTCGGTTGGTGAAGTAGAAATCCTTCTCGACTGCAGCAATTTTTATTTTTGTCCTAATTTAGAGTGCCCCTTTTTTGGGGAGATTGATTTTCCCCACATTAAAAATTGACCTTGTGTCTAATTCTGCCCTCGTTCTTGTGAGACTTGCGTCCGAGTACTGATACTTATTTCAGTATCTCATCATTTTCATAACTATTTTCCACATGCTTTATTTCAAAAAAAGATTTTCTTCCAAATAGTCTGCTTTTGTTAAAAACTCAAATAGTTTGTTTGATGTTTGATGAAGCTACTGAGGTTGTCGATGGGTTTTGTTACCTTGGTGATACCATTGGAGCAAAGGGTGGAGCAGGTGTTAGTGTGATTGCAAAGATTGGGAAGGAATGGAGTAAGTTCAAGGAACTTCTGCCATTACTAACCAGCAAAGCGTTACCATTGTCGACCAATAGAAGAGTCTATCAGGCATATGTACACAGTGTGATGATGTATAGAAGTGAAACCTGACCAATGAGAGTTGTGGACATGTGTTGCATGGAGAAAAATGATATGAGAATGATACAATTGATGTGTAATGTGAGGCTTTAAAAACAGGCTTAGTTCTGATGACCTCAGAGGAAAATTAAATTTGGATAGTATAGATTAAATCTGGACAGTGTAGGAAAATGTGTGCAGAACAGGAGACTTCGATAGTATGGTCATGTTGAAAGAATGGGTGAGAGTTCTTGGGTTAGTAGATGTAGAACAATAGAGGTAGCAGGGTCAGCCCGCAGAGGAAGGCCAAGGAAAACATGGGAGGAAGTGATAAAAATGGACTTTAGGGAAAGACGGATAAATAAAGACGTGGACAAAGATAGATTAGTTTTGACGTCAATTTCTTAAAGCCGACCAATGCATGCCAGCATTTAAAACGAACATTAAACCCAATATGATGATGATGATGATGATGATGACAACGAAGACGACATTATTTTTAGTGTAAATGACAATATCATATTAAAAAGAATTTCATAACAATATGTCCAAAAGTAAAAGCATTATAAACATTTACATCAAAATAGCCGTTTTTCGGTAATTCCTCACAGGTTTGAGGCTCTGAAATTTCAATAAAATATCTAGTTGATCTATTTTCAAAAGGATAATTCATTTTTTTTTTTAAATATCTAATTTATATCTGTTTTTTTTTTTATTTTCAGCCCTACCAGTAAAGCGGGGTGTGAAGAGGAAACACCCAACGCTAAAAAGGAAAAGTTACAAACGAGCTGAAGATATTAGTTGTTCGGAAGATGAAGATGAAGAAAGTAACCAAGGCAAATGTCGCTTAGCGGGAAATTCTTCTATGAAGAAAACACAAGATGATGGAAATTTGAAATATTACCAGAGTAGATTAAAGTAAGTTTCTATTGATTGTTAGTCTACCCAGCACAAAATATTTACGGTGCTTATACAGATGAGGGCACATATGAAAAACGCAGTTACAAATAAATTAACTGGAAAACTCTTTGATATACTTATGTATCAGGCAAAAATAGGTATCTACACCAGAAATTGGCAAAAATTATCGAATAGAATTTTAATTTAAAAAAAAAAAGTTTTATCATATTTTACGGATCCGCCATTGAGTAGAACGATGTCAGGGGGGCATAACTCAGTCTGCTATATAAACAAGTAATAATTGAATGGCGGTGGGCAAAATACAATAAAACTGATTTTTTCTTTTTTTAATAACAATTCTACTCAATATTTTTTCCTAATTTTTGGTGAGGATACTTATTTTTGCCTGCTATGTAAGTATAAACAATAGTTTTTATTTGGAAATGCGTTTTTTCATATGTGGCCTCGTCTGTATAAGCACCATATTTACATATTAGCTGGCATGGACCGCGATACTAGACGGACATACATAATGAAGAGGAGGGCCTCTAAATTCTAAGTAGTTGTTTGAACAAGCTCTGTGTGCATTCACTGCACAGGCTGTGATAGTACGCTGGTTGTGCCGGTCCAAAGTTGTTGCTTGATTCCAATGCCAGTTGCAGAGTCAATTGTGTGGTCTCAGTCAGTGCTGCAACAGAAGCATTCTCCCTCCAAACAAAACCACAAAAAAACAAGTAGCAGAGGTTTATTTGTTGGAGATTACAATGGTACTCGTTTTTGAACAACAGACTTGCAAATAAGATTTTTGCTCAACCAAATCAAAACACGAGTCCAAGGAACACAATCCATTAGCTAAGCGTAAGATCCCATCTCGCTTGGAGAGGCATACATACCCAACTGACTATCAGACCCAGAAAACCAAACTGCCCTTCTGCTGGAATATATGTACTTTTAACCGGAAATCCGAGATGGTTCGGTCTTTTTCTCAGTCACTCTTAGCTAGTCAGCCTATTCCCATTCGACCACCCAGAAACTGACCATTTAAGATAATGACCAGCCAGCAACCACCTGAAAATGGCTAGTCTGCTACCAATCTATGAATATCAAAAACCAAATACTCAGGGTGTCTCGGCCCATTATTCCTGGCAAAAACTCAAATGGTTCATAATCACAGCAGAGAACTTCTTTTTAAAGAGACACTTTTTTTTTTTTTCAAAGAAAAATCATATTCTGTGTGGCCAAATCCTAGATCAGACATATTTCTAATTTCTTGTGTAGCTTCCCCTCTCCCAGCCAAACATCTCTCATTCGCAGTAAGTTTGTTATTCGCATGCACTGCAAACATGCAACCCACTAAACATGCATACGCCTAATGCATGTTTACAGTTGTTTAGTCCAATGGTTGCCAACTTTTTGAATGAACTGAAAAGGTTTATGTATGTGGCTTTTGTTACCAAAGTTATCGAGAGAACCCATGTAAGGGGTAAAAGCTGGCTTTACTTTGCATATAAAGTAAGCTAGTTCTAAAACAACTATATAGAATTTTTTATTGACTAAATAAATTCAATTTTGTCCATTAGATTTTTTTCTGAACGTTTCTTTGTTTTCAGGAAATTCCGTATACAAGAAGAATTTGAACGAGCAAATGGTGCTGATTCTGATTCTGATTCTGACTCAGATGCAGAATTTGATGGCGGTCTAAAAGTGCCAAAAAAACTTTGGAAAAAACTCTATAAGTAAGTATTTGTTGGATATTACAGTCTGCATTGGCATTTATTATCTTTGGTGTTTCTTTTGGCATTTATTATCTTTTTTTTTTTTCATATAAACATAAAGCTCCAGCTAAGAAAAAATATTTTGTTAAATATATTGCCTGAAAAAAATTTTTTTTTTTAAATATATTGGCTGAAATAAAAAAAATTTTTTTTAAATATATTGGCTGAAATAAAATTAAAATTTTTTGAAATATATTGGTTGAAATAAAATTTTTTTTAAATATATTGGCTGAAATAAATTTTTTTTAAATATATTAAAAGTATTTGTTGGATATTACAGTCTGCATTGGCATTTATTATCTTTGGTGTTTCTTTTGGCATTTATTATCTTCTTTTTTTTTCATATAAACATAAGGCTCCAGCTAAGAAAAAATATTTTTATAAATATATTGGCTGAAATAAAAAAAATTTTAAATATATTGGCTGAAATAAAAAATTTTTGAAATATATTGGCTGAAATAAATTTTTTTTTAAATATATTGGCTGAAATAAAAAAATTTTAAAATATATTGGCTGAAATAAAAATTTTTTTAAATATATTGGCTGAAATAAATTTTTTTTAAATATATTGGCTGAAATAAATTTTTTTCAAAATTTTCTGCCACATGGGGCAGCTTTTATAGCTGCAAGGCAGGAAATATATCAGTATTATGTAATACATCTACTAGGCCTTACTAGAAAGTCAATGGCAGATCAACACTTGAGAAAATTGAAAATTCTTTTGAATATCTTTTGCCGAATCTGCAGCCAGTGAAAAAGGAAGAATACAGAGTGTTTTGGTAGATGTAATCATTGAGTACACAAGAAGTGTATTGGAATTACTGTTAGATGATAACCAGTTTGTGTGCAAGAAGTGTAAAACAATGGAGACGGATGAGAACTCAGATGTGGAGAAAGTATATTTGGATGGCAAACCTATTTAGGTTGTTCAGAAGTTTTGTTATCGTTGGAGCACAGGCAAGGGCAGGTGTTAGTGTGATTGCAAGAGTTGAGAGTGAAGGGAAAATCTGTCATTACTAACCAGCAATGGAAAAGTCTATCAGGTATGTGTATGCAGTGTGATGAAGTATGAAAGTTAAACTTGGCTACTGAAGGTTGAGGACATGTATTGTATGGGAAAAAAATGATATGCAAATGAGACAATGGATATGTAATGTAAATCTTAAAGACAGGCTTAGATCTGATGACCTCAGAGGAAGATTAAATCTGGATAGTAAAGAGAAATGTGTGCAGTACAAGAGACTGATGGTATGGCCATGGTGAAAGAGCAGATTCAGTTTGCAAGGAAAAGATGGGAGGAAGTGATAAGGATGGACTTGATAGAAAGAGGGATAAATAAAGACTCTGCCAGAGATAGGTTAGTTTTGAAGTTAATTTCTAAAAGTTGTTCAACACATGCCAGCATATATAACAGACGTTAAATTGAATATGATCAATGATGATAAGAGGAAAAGAGTGAATGCCGAACAAAGAACAGGAAGACAGTGCAGCATGAAGAGTAGTGATTTTTAATAAGTAATAAATGGACAAATTTGATCAAGTGTTAACATTTTCTGCTTTGGATCGAACTTTGCTCAGGCCACGGATTTTAAACTCAAAGACACAAAAGGTTTGTCATGTGATGAGGAAGAGGTGCAGTGGGCCAGAAGCAAACAGCATCGTCAAGGTCGAAAACTACAAATATTTTATATTCTAACCTTTATTTTAGCGACGTGTTCATGGATATCTTTCCCACGCGTAAGGTCGCCATTTTGTGTGTTGCGTTAATGTGGAGATGGAGAACTATGCGTTACTTATAGATAAATGAATGTTACTTTGCATTGTGTGTTTCTAAGAGTCGCTGCGACTCCTATCAGAAGACATAACCTAAAGACAAAGCATGTTAGGGTTTGAGAAGAAGACATGCTCCAAGGAAGAACTGGATGACGCATCCATTTGCTTTGACTCCATCAGATGGCTCATAATCTTATCGTTGACAGAAAACAGCTGTTTTCTTGTTGACACGTTGTAAGTACTTTGCTCAATGGATAGTGACTCCTCTCAGCACTATTGACAGTCATTGTAGTGGAAATATAGTAGCAGAAATAGAGGTGTTCTCTTGTGATGATAGCAGCCATGTTCTTTTCCCTTCTAACTGTAATGTAACAAATAAATAAAAATGCCAACAACATAGTTGCTCAATGGTTCATGTTCTTTGATGTTTTATTCTTTTATAGCGTGCTGAAAACTTCTTGTTAAAAAAAAAAAATGGGTTCTTGTTGACAATTCCTCCGCTATGAAAAATAAAAAAATTAAGAAACATTTGTATGATGTACGTATCCGTGACGGAAAGAAAATATTGTACACCATGATCATGTAATTTTTTTTTTACAAAAGAAAATCAAATTTTATTGGTAAATGATGAGAGTCGATCTATGGACGCCATGTTGAAAAACTAAGGGAGATAACTCCAAAAATTGAAAGTTTTACAAACTCCAGCCATGTACATAATGGCTACGATTTCCCATTAATGATTTTTATTTTTCATAGAGGAGGAATTGTCAACAAGCACCAAAAAATATTTTAAAGAAAATGACAGCAACTATGTAAGGTAGTGTCCCCCTCGTACCTCTTCTTATAACTGGAAACAAAAATACGAAACGGCAATGACCATTTAAGAATTTGGTTGAATAACCAAAAAAAAAATTGGGAGGGGGGATAATTAATGCCCTGGAAAATATTTTTTTTTTTTAAATTAAAAAGTTATGACAAGCTGATTTGAAGTTTTTGAAATTCATTTTCTTTCTCGCAACACATTTTACAAGAAAAAAATTTGAACAAAAAAGAAAAATTGTTTTTAACTGTGCTTATGGAAATACGGACATTTTCTTCAAAATCCCACCTTTTTAACCCTGAACCTGTTTGAATATCTGCTCCCTCCCCATTCTTCTCTCTCTCTCTCTCTCTCTCTGTCATTCCTTCTTACAGCCTTTTGATTTTAATAGCTCTAACTCTTAAGACATTACATAAGCTTCTTCTCACCCACTCTCTGAAGGGGTTAACGAAGACAGAGTTTCAAAAAAGACGTCCGAACCCAATCAGATCACCTGCCAAAAAGAAAAACTTCTTCACCACGAATCACTTCGGACTTCCTGTCTATGATGTAATATCTTTAACCTCTAATGGAATTTTCCACTCATTTACTTAACTGTATGGAAAATACTGAGCGAACTTCAACCTTTGGTTCCTCCTTGTAAGACATTCACACCAAGAACTCATCTTCTTACCATAACTGAAAAGAGCTGACTTTTCTTCTTCCATGTGCCTAAAATTAAATAGAATTCCATGAACAGAGTTTCTTTCCATAACTTCCCATCTGTGGAACACATTACCACAGGATTGTTTCCCTGCGGGGCTACAACATGGTCGTCTTCAAATCCTATGTCACTTGTGATAAACTGTCCTCATAAGTAATCAAATTTTATTCATTCCATTCATCATTTTCAATCCTCTCATATTATTCTTCATCATTTCACTGACAATCTATCCATCTCATTTACCCTTATCCTCAAATGGCTTTTAGCCTTGATAAGTGGTGACACATCAGTAAAAAAAAACAACAAAAAAAACATTACTTTTACACATTTGTATCCACCTTGCTACACAAGGTCATTCGATGTTGTATAGCAAGTGGAGAATTTGGAAGGGAAGATAAATGTATTTTTTTTGTTTTTTCTAAGTTAATTTAGTTAAGAAAGATATTTGTGTTTTCTTTCTAAGTAGGTATTACAAACCAGCTTTAGTGTGCGAAAATGTGTAAATATAGTGAGATTCCCTTCAATTTTAACTTATCGTAACTCATTTATTTTGTTAAAATTTGGATGTAAACAAAATTTAACTTTTTCTCTTTATAAATGTACAACTCTTTCTCTTGTGTCGTTAATATTTTTTTCTCCATGTTACTTCAAGTTAGTTTACTATTTGCAGTGACAGGCCATTTATTTTTTAATGTTAGTGTTTTTTAACTTAATGTGCATGATATTGTGTGTCTCTATGCATATAAAAACAGTCCCATTATAAAGAAAAGGGACCATTCATCAATATGATGGGCTTAATATTTAGTTGTTTTTCAGAAAAAAAATCCAAGTTGAAAACTTTAGTGAATGAAATTTTTGCTCTATTATCAAATTGTGTTTCCATTTGTTTTTACATGGTCCAAATCTGAGTTTCTTTTTATTGATTTACTATTAAAAGAAACACCTCGTTTGATCTCTAATGTGTTATGAATCATATTACGAAGATTCAATAAGTTACCTGTTGAAATGAATCTTATATGAACAGTCAAAGTTCAGTTTCTGTGTCATTTTTGTACGTTTTTTTTCAAGCAGTAATGGGATTTTGCCCAATATTTAAGCTGGCTTGATCTAATAATTATTGTTTCCTTATGATTAATTGTCATTTACCACAAAATGACATTACATTTCTAAGAATTTTTCACTTGTTTGAAGCCTACATTTTTAGTTATACACTGTGAAATTTGGCTTCTGAACACACAAATTTTCTAATTTCCGACACACTTTGAACGGACCAGTGGCTAATTATGCTAACAAAATAAATTTTGTATCATTGTTTATGTTTTTCAAAGATCTATGTGGCCACTTGAAACGTTTTTAGATATATGAAAATAAAATTTTATCCAAAGTAATGTTCTGAAAATGTAGATGCTAACTATGGAATAAAAAGTGTCTTATACTGTATTTTCTTGTTTCAGATACCAAAAGACGGGTGTGCGTTGGCTATGGGAGCTTCACTGCCAACAAGCTGGAGGCATCGTCGGAGATGAAATGGGATTGGGTAAAACTATACAAACGATTGTCTTCTTGGCAGCTATCAGCAATAGTAAACTCAGGGATAAAAATTTAAAGTGAGTTGATAATCTCGATTGCTTGCTTTAATGCACATTGAATGTTTTAAATAGTGGGAAGAAGGGTGTGAATAAGACGAGGAGAATAGTGGGAAGGGGAGTAGCAGGAGCATAACAAAAGTATGACGTGAATAAAGAAAAAAAGGAAAAACTTGAAAATTACATAACATTTTTAAATTATAATATAGGGTTCAGGGCTGGGAGCAGGAGTACACATGGGTCTTTATTCATGACTGGGCAATGCCAAGGGTCTCTTCTATCCAGTTACTATAAAATGACTAAAGAAAAATGTTTTCATGTTCATTGTTCACATTTCAATATTTTGACTTCAGCTATCTTTAGATGTTGTTGTTATTACTAGTATACCTGTGACGTCAAAAATTGCTTAATATTATTTTTGTGATTGCTAAGGAAATTAAATTAGTTTGTTACGACTTTAATAATTAAGTTTTACTGTAGATGCACTAAAATATCTGTTTTGTTTTTAATACAAGTATGGTTTGAATATTTAAAAAAAATTTAAATAATTGATTCTGTTACCATGTATTTGTTTACTATTGTGAGGATGAGTACTTTCCGCACACAGAAATATTTAAATGTTATTTTCCCAACCTCAAAAACAAAAAACTAATTTGAGCTTTAAATTTTCAATAAATTTGAGAACACTAACTTAAACTTTTTTATATAAAATAAACATGCTTTTTCTGTTTAAAAAAAAAAAGGCAGATGAACGAAAATTGGGGGATCACGTTTTGATAGTTCATCAAATGTAAACAGAACTCTTACTTTGAGTCTATCTTACATAAAGCTGATTTGAACAGGTTTTATTTTTAATGAATAAAATAGTATGATCACTTCTTATGTGTGTGTTTGGACAAAAACAATTATTTACTATTGATTGATTATTTATTGAAATAAAAAATGCGATAGCATAAAGTACTAAAATGAACTTTTCAAAACTCCTTAAAAAATATAAACGAAATTTTAAAAAAATTTGTGAAAAATAATTTAATTACAATGCATTTCAGATCAAGAATGCATTTTGGTTTCTTTGTTAAGACGTCAGCCATTTTAATCTTGTATTAATAGTTGAAAAAAAATGAATTTCTTCATGACCATAAAATTCTACAGACTCAAAATTTGAGTAGATTTCAATCTTTTTCACAACTTAATATGAGCAAAACGCCACAAAAATAAACATTTTCTTAGCCCTAATCTAAGATCTATTTTTCCACAATTTTCACATATAGCAGTATGTTTTTGATAGTTTTGAAAAACTAACTTTTAAAAACTTATATTCACTCCAAACAAGGCACATTGCCATTGAGATGTAAGGGGCTAGTGTAAATTAGGGGCCAAACTCATAAGAGCATCTTAAGTGGATAATTGTGCAGCAAGATGTTTGTTCACATTACATTTAAATTTCTGCATGTTGGTACAATCGAGGAAACAGGATGCAGGGAGGGAATTCCAAAAGCAAGTAGTTTGAGGAAAGAAGCTATTATAGTAGAAAACTTTCCGGCATCTCGAGACCTCTACAGTAAAGGGTGGGGATTTTGTTGATTTTCGTCTTGGTCGGGGGGATTTAGTTGAGGCGGCACAAGTGCAGCAAGTTCATCGGAGCGTATTCCATTGAAGTACTTGTAAAAAAAAAGCACAGGGATGCAACACTGTGGTAATGGTACAGGGGCTAGAGCTTTGTAGACAGTGTGGGACCTATTAGGTTAGAGGTTCTTTTTTGGACCCTGCGACTTGCACTTATTAAAGGATCTAGGTATGTCTCAGTATTATGAGTCCATCCTAGGACAGGTATTCCAACTAGTATGTGTCTTATTTAGATGAAGATTAGCCTTAGGCTATTCCATTTGTGAGTGACAACTGAGGTCCCGGAGCGAGAAGACGAACTTTCCTAAAGATTTTCCTGGAACAGCAAACATGAGTTAGTTGAGAAGTCAGCCAAACTGAATAGCAGAAACAGCTATTTTTATTTTTATTATTATTATTATTATTATTATTATTATTTTCATTTTTCGTCGTCTTGTATCATGCTGAGGTAAGACACTTCATGAATGACTTCCAACTTTTCCTGTCTGTTGCCATTTCACTTGTATTTGCCCGCCAGGATCAGGTTGTCATGAACTGATCCCCTTCATGTCTTAATCAGCCTACCACATGGCTTTGGGCGATTGATGTCAATGTGGGACACACTTTGAAGTGTTTCGGATGACTGACGGCGGACAACGTGGCCGTACCAGTTGAGACATTGTTGTACAACATACTTGCCCATGGAGGCTTGTAGAATGAAACCAGCAATTTTCTTCAGCCGATTTGATGCAGCCAGGATCATGTTGACCCCGTTTCGCCATTGACCACATTTCGCAGCCATACAAGAATACAGGTTAGACATGTGTCTGGTATGCGGCTGCGATTCTTGCATATGATGGAATCTCTGCATCTGCTACATGTAGTACTGGCAGGTTGGTGCACCTTTTGTGACACCACTTATTGCATATTCTGCACTTGATGGAGCTCGAGCCAGTTCCAAGCTTACAGATGCTGCATGAGTATTTGCCTTGTGGAACAGATATCATCTCTTTAGTGTCCGGTATCATATGCTTTGTATTCACCATTTTAACCCTGAAGCCGCCTCTTTCAAGCGCTTATTTCCACCTGTTAAATGTTGTACTCACTTCTATGGCACTGGGTGCATTGATAACAATATCATCAGCATACATCTTTAGCTATCAGAAAAAATTACTATACTAGAGTTACACAACGGTAACCCACGTCCTCTCTAAATCCAACAACTCTGATTCTATAGAATTATGGGTTTTTGTGTTTTATTTTTTCCTTATTGTGACCATGGAAATCATGGGTTTACAACAGTATTATTCTGAAATGGAGCCTAAAGAAAGTTACTGAAGGGTTGTTTAAAGATAATGATGTATTGCGACACCATGTATAAGGTAGGCCGGTGACACTGGCAAAAATATTATATACTTTGGCCGGGGCCCTCTAAATTTTAAGGCCTTAACCATCAGCCTATGAAGCCTATAGATAAATCCAGCACTGCAGCTAGTCAACTATGAGTTAAAAGATTTTATTGAATGTGAAACTGCATTAGCCTATTAATGATACACCACACCAAGGGCCATCTTGAGTTGACTTGGCTCTACGAGCCTGCTCTCGGCTTACCAAGCCAGCAGGACATCCGATAAAACTTCTTGATGTTCCGATTATAGACTTTTTAGATTTGGTGGTTGAAAAAGTTTTTCAGAAACTTTTAAATTTAAACCTTAAATGCTTTTTGTTTCAAATATGACACATTGCAACAAAATGCCTATTTAATATAATATTCAACGAAAATGTGTCAAACTGCAACTTGTTTCACATCTGCAACGAGCCTGTTGGCAAGTATGAGTACGTATTAGTATGATGTTGCATCAGCGCACCTGCTAAATAGATAATCAGTATCTTCGCTGTTACGGGTGAGTGTCATCGGTGTGTCGTCTGCCTAATTCAAGAGCCTAAACTTTTAAATCTGGTCATTAAAATGGTAAGTAAAAATTATTTTATGATTCTCTAGTGTATTATGATTATTTAGATGCATATATTGTAAGTGTTTTGTTATACATGTAAAGTTTTATGCCATTTGTTGCACATTTGCAACATCATTTATTTTTGTTCAATAATTTTTTTTTTCCCTGAAAATCATTTATACTATTTTATATTACCCCTATGAAACGTTTTTCACTTTTTATCAAACCAATATAAAAAATAAAGCATTTAAGGGTTAAAGTTCACAAATTGTATTCATACTTTGGTAGCTGCATGTTCTTGTACGTGGTCTTTCGAAACTGAGGGTTGACCATCCTAAAATCAAGCTCCTTATTTCTACTTTCAAAAAGGACTAAGTCGAAACAAAACTAATGGAAGACAGAGGAGGTTTATTCAACTTGATCTTTGTTCCAAACCACTGACCAACGAGGAAGAGGAGACAAAAAGAGGTCGATAATCACTGTTTAATCATATTTTGTCAGCCCATATCATTTTACACGTCCAATATACAAAAAATAAAGCATTTAAGGGTTAAATCTAATATTCATATTTTGTTAAATGCTGAATTATGTATTTATCGAATAAATTTTGATTCTCTCATTAATCGAAATCGATGTGCAAAAATTGCGTCTTTTGATTAGTTGTTGTTTTTCTCAATTCTTTTCTTGTCCTGGGAATGACCTTGAAGTTCATCCGGTGGTAAGGCCTCAATTTGGGAAGAATGTGGAGTTACTTCTTAGTTATCAATACTCCCAAGTCCACTCTGACTCAAGTGGTAGTACCTGTCACGGTCTCATGTATGTGTTAAATAGAATTTGCCACAGGCATGACACTAAACCGTCTCGGACACTTTTGAGTAATGTTCGGCTCTCCCCCATCCTACCACCCCGGAATCCATCTTTCTTAGCCCTCTCTAACTTAATTTTCTGCCTACCTTATTTCGCAACCCTATCAACTATTCAAGCTCACCTCCTCCTCCCCTCCCCTCCTCACCATCCTTGGTATGACACAAAACGGCACCCAGTGGTCATACCCCAATTTGGAGATCATTGGGGAATGTTAAGTCACCCCCTAGTTACCACTACTCCCAGGTCCACTCTGACCCGGAGAGTAGTAGTACCTGTCAGGGTCCCATTCATGTGTTAAATAGAATCTATCGTTTACAGATTATTCATTTATAAAATATACACCTACAAAACATTAATCTACAAACCAATCGTATTCAAAACACATGTATGGTTTTGGCATAAAATTACCAAATGACGGTTGACATGCCGTAAAACCCAACATCAAACTAATCAATCAATTCTTTTCTTATTTTCCAGGTATGTTGGTCTGGGGCCTTGCATAATTGTTTGTCCAACAACTGTCATGTACCAATGGGTTCGGGAATTTCATATCTGGTGGCCAGCTTTTAGAGTTGCAGTTTTACACTCCACCGGATCTTTCACTGGTAGTGAGGTAAAGTATTCATCAAAATCAAAAATTCATGTTAATTTATTATTAAAGTACTGGAAATAATTTCATATTAAGTTATTAAAACTCTCCTTATGTAAGTAAAAGTTTCTTGGTCTTCATTTCACTACACTTTTACTTAACCACTCTCTAATATTTCTTAATGTCTCTGTGGGCATTTAGAGAAGGAGTAACTCTCTTGAGCATTGCCATCTAATTTGTATACATGTATCTGTACAGACCACAAACACAAATTAGATTGCAAAATAATAAATCTCTTTACTACTGTATAATAATAATAACTAATACTTAATAATATACAAGTAAAAAGACTTATTAGTTTCAGTGATGCAAGAAACATGTCATAATTTTTTTTTTTTCATTTTACTTTACAGTTAGCTTTCAAAAATCAAGTGTTAGCCCATTCCTGGGGTTAACACTTGATTACTATATGTGATGCATAGATATCCGAGTGGTCAAGTAGGATTCTCCTCTATCTCTCAAATGTTGAGTTCATAGAACAGTGAAGAACACTAATTTTCCTCTCCCCAATTGACCACTTAACTATATTATAGTTCATCTTTGTGGTCGTTTCTTGGTCTTGCCGGATTACAGGACAAGAATTCATCTGGTCTGGTGGAGTATCCAACTGTGCTGTTACTAGAGACAGCATCACTTGAAGAAGATGCACCATTCCTCGTATAAGCCAGTGCATAGCCGTGCTGAGGGGATCTTATTTAGACTTTGAATACTATGTTATTTTGAATATTTGGTCAGGATTTACTTGTAGGGTGAGGTATCCTCATGCTAGGTTATCCTGACAAACCCTTGTACAGAGAGACTGAAGACACTTGAGGATAGTATCTAGTAGGCAGTCAAATTCTCTCCAGTAGGCATTCAAATTATCTCCTGTCATAACAGATATGCCACAGTTTATGAGTTTTCAAATGAACTACAGGCGATAATTACTTAGAATAACAAAAATAATTAACACTTCTTCGGCACATTAAGGTTAACGTAGAGATTTGGGATCACTTCCATTGTCTTCTCCAGATAATTTTATACATATGATATAAAATTTAAAAGATAGGATATATTTGATTTGCCCTCATAGCCCCCTTAGGGGTGTACCTAGAGATTTGGGAATACTTCCTTTATCTTCTCCGATAAATTTTACATAAGAATACACTTTTAGATTTTATGTAGGTTCTCTAACCTTTCTTTCTATAGGGTACACACAAACATCACACACACCCGCATGCACATAGACATTGAATTTTATATATATAAATATAGATATAAGATAATAGATAATGTTCACTTATTTGCATTAATGTTTTTCTTGCAGGAAAATTTAATCTATAGTATTAATAACTACTGCGGCATCGTGATAACATCCTATAATAGTCTGGTAGTGCGGCAGGACCACCTTTTAAAGCACCAGTGGCATTATATTATCCTTGATGAAGGACACAAGATCCGTAATCCAGATGCTCAAGCCACATTAGCATGTAAAATGGTACGTATTGTTTAATACATTTTTTGTAAGGTAGATTGCGTGTGTAATCGTGAAGCAAGGGTTGCGCAATCTCCAACCAAACATCTCCTGAGTCGGCACTGCTTGATTCCAGTGGCAAGGAGAAATTCAGGAATGACTGGAAACAATGCCGAGATAAGCACATACAGCACCCGGTATTCCCAAATGGTCACCCATTTAATACTGACCAGGCTCAATGTTGCTTAACTTGCTGAACTATTAACTCGATAAATTACTTCTCTTTTCATAGTGTTATTTTTTTTGCTATGCAAATGAATTTTTCTTAAATGCAAGATTTATTTTTTCTCATATCTTTTGCATTGAGATTTGTTTCTAAATTTCATGTCAATAAAATTGTGAGACAACTTCACATGTGTGTCTGTGTATTTCTCGCATCAACATAAATTTTATAATTATACATTGAATTATTATCCCATAAAAAATCTGTTCCTACTTCAGTTGTGGTGGAAGGCAGGCTAACCATCCCATCCCTGGCCACTGTAGACAGCCGAGTCACAGGAAGTGATGTCAGAGTCGGACTTAGCAGTGAGGTTATTACCGCTTCCTGTCTCACTCTCTCTCTCTTTCTTGGATCTTAGCTGGGAGCTGATGTGTTTCTTGATGTTTGGTGTCTAGGCTTTCCCTTCCTGGGATGTGTTGAACAATCACGGTTCACTGCTTTTGTTTCCTGAATACAATAAACATTTGAAAGCATTTATTTTCAGTTCAACAGCTGGACGTGATGAGCGTTAACCTGAATCAAGCAGTTGTGTTGAGTCGGCTAAGAAAAGTGTCACCAGAGTTCAAAGGAAAACACCAACCTCTTTACAATAATATAAATGTCTTTGATTTAACAGGAACAATAATTCAGAAACGTAACATGTAAGTTGAGTTGCTAATTTCGCAGGCATCATAATAGAAATGTAATATAATTCTAGTTGGTCTTGAGGTTATTCCCATCTCTCATCACCATGATGACGAGAGGCGAAGGTTACGAGTGCGTATGTCAGTGATGCGCGAATCGCCTGTGAATCAATTTGCAAGTTTGGTTGTTCCTCTTTTCGCCAACCAAATAACAACTTGTTATTATGCAAGGGATTGTGTGTACATATAAACAAAAATGCAACTGCTTCACAGTGTTAGTGACCCCGACTTGCCTTATCCCCGCCATTTTCATAAGTGATTTATCGAGCCAAGCGTTGTGAAAATGACAATCAAGATCAAAATAATAGTCCAATAATTAAATCTTTGCCTAGCATGTAGATTGGAAATTAAGGAAATGTCAAAATCATAGATTACTAGTGAGAATCAAACTTACAACTTAGGAGAAACAGAACAACTGGTTATTTCACTGGAATAAGCAAATCCACCCTAATAAGAAAAAGGTGAACCCACGGATTATCTGTATTCTCATTGGTTAACAAGAATTAACTAAGATTATTTAATGTCTGAAATCTGCTGACTGGAGGCGAAGAACGGAGAGATGTCAGAGAAAACATCCAGTGATTATGAGCAACATTATTTTATTGATTGTGGCAGCGAGTCCATTATTATTATTTTCATATTTATCCAGTAAATTTGAGCTTTAAAGGCCCCATTGAAGTCAGAGTGTAAGTAGTACCCTCATCGAGTTTCAACCCTTTTTCACGATCCTAATCCAAGATGGGTGACTAGAAAAATCAAATCATTACTAGAGATTATCGTCATCAGATGAGAACCAAGTCAAGGCATGGAGCTAACTCGTATTGGCTGTCCTCAATTATAAACCCACAAAACAATGTATTTATTTTTTGCAAGACAAAAATATAAATATTTTGTACAAAACAAAAATTATTTCAGATTTATTTATGGAAAAAACGTTATTCTGAGAAAAAGTTAATTTGAAAATATGTGTTTAATACCTGGTACCTGATGCGGCATTCACCGTGGGTAGGTTGAGCCAGCTTCCTCCAGAGGAGGAAGTTTCTAGGGAATATTAAATTCACAAGCAGCCCCATTTTGTACGCATATGCTCATCAGCATATGTTTTTGATGATGTTAGTTTTTAGAGGTTTTTTTTGTATGGCGGAGTCACTGTCCTCCCATATACAGTGTCTGGTATTCCCAAATTGTCACCCATCTGGTACTGACCAGACTCTGTCACTTAGGATCAATGATCTAACGAGAACCGGTGTGTCATATACCATGATGGTAGCGATGAGACCAATAACCCACCCCCTGGTGGTTATCACAATAGTTACAGCACCTTAAGTCAATCAACACAGAACAACAAAGCAAAGTAGTTGGTATAACTGTATTTAATATCATGTCAATGAGATTATGCCGTATAAATCTACCTCGTTGCAATCTTTTCCCTTCTCTCTCTCTGCCTAAAACTAAACGAAACTTCCACGAGCAAAGTTTCTTTCCTAGAGTTACCCATCTGTGGAACACAATATATCGGAACTGCTTCCCAGCTTACTACAACATCGTTGTTTTCAAGTCCAATGTAAACAAATTCTTGTTGAGCCATCCTTTTAAATAGTCAAATTCTGCCCAATTTCTATCATCATCACCAATCATCACATTGTTGTCTCACCGTCCACCTGACACTCATTAACCCTTATCCTTGAGTGGCCTTTGGGCCTTGACAAGTGGTAACTATTTAGTAAAGAAAAAAAAAAAAGTCCTCTTTCTGTCTTACTGCAACACGTACACTTGACGGGTTGAGCCAGCTTTCTCCAAAGGAGGAAGATTCTAGTGAATATTGAATTTACCAGCAGTCCCCAGTCACATGAATATCCCAGTTAGAGGAGATAACGATGTTAGTTTTTGCGGAGAGGTGTCACCATTCTCCCACATACAGCGACTGGTATTCCCAAATAGTCACCATCTGGTCATGACCAAACTCAATGTTGCTCAGCTTCAACATGATTATGCTGTATATTCAATGCTTTGTTTATGTTCATTTGGGAAGGCACAACATTTAAGCGACGTCAGATATGGTGTCAGATCAAATCTATTCCTTTCAGCTGTCACCATGAATTGAGTGCCAAATATATTTATAGTCCAAAATATATTTGATCCATTCAGCAAATTACGAAATCTTTAAATTAAAAGGGGTCATTAAATTCTTTTCGTGACACAAAATCATACTTGTGACATATGTGATCATACTTTCTTTTATGTTTCAGTTCCGCACACCTCACAGAATAATTCTGTCCGGATCACCAATCCAAAACAACTTGAAGGAATTATGGTCCTTATTTGATTTTGTGTTTCCTGGAAAGTTAGGCACTTTGCCTGATTATATGCAGCACTTTTCAGTTCCGATCGTTCAGGGTGGCTATTCTAATGCAACTGAGATCCAGGTAAGATGTTTTTTGTCTTCATCCTAATCCAGGATTTTAAACATTTACTCAATCTAATATTAATATGCTAGTATGTTGATTCGTTTGTTCCTTCTCTCCTTCGTTTTGTGTCACACTTTTATTGGTAGTGGGAGTAGGGCAAGAGGAAGTGAAGGGAGTAGACTTTCTGTTGGAGAGTTAGTAAATGGAGGAGGTGATTTGGTATGAAGAAGAGGAAGTGAAAGGAGGTAAAAGTGGAAAAAGGAGAAACTGGGAAGACGTTATAACTGAAAAACATGATCTTATACAGGGTGACCCCCCCCCCCCCCCAAATGCTACCCATGAAAATGTTAATAAAATTCACAATCCTTTCTACTATCCAACCATATTTGGCACAAATAAACTTCAGTCTGTGCCTGACTTGTCCACCAAATTTCAGTCATGAATGTCCAACAGTCTTTGTTTCGTCACCATTCAATAATATGTTCCAAATGTGCATCTCTGCATTGCAAGTACAACTGGATACAACATGCAAAATTGCCAAAAATTCTGACCAGTTATGAAGGCAGAGGTGAAAGGAGTCGAAGTCAGGGTCAGATTTTTTAGCCCGATCCCGATTATTACTGAATATTGGAAGACTTTAAAATAAGGAGTCGGAGTCAGACCTTATATCTTCTGACTTTGCAATCCTAACTCTGACACACTCCTCTCTTAGCACTGTCCTGATTTTGGCTGTTATGGCCGTCTTGGTTCAGAAATAGTCTGGAGATTGTTTTAATAGATATTATCTTTGAGATAACCCCACAGAGAAAAAAATCGAGAATAAGAGATTATGGTTCGGTGAGTGTAAAGCTCATTCAGGATCACACCTACTACTCATGAGACGATCATCAAAGTGTCCCCCGCAGCCGTTTCAATGAATCTTTTGAAGTGAGGCAAGTTTCCACATACTGTTGAAACTACTATTCATCCCTCACAGCACCCCTTTTGACTTGAGATTTGTCTTGAATTCTAATTGTTTTGGGGTTTATTATTGCAAAACCCAGATTTTCTACAGTTGCTTTGAATGTTTTATTTCAGAAATGTAAAACATGTATGTAAAAAAAAAAATTCCTTCCTGTTGTAGGTAAAAACAGCCTACAAGTGTGCATGCGTTTTAAGGGACACAATCGGTCCTTATCTTCTGCGGAGAATGAAATCAGATGTAAAAGTCAACCTAAATCTTCCTACCAAAAACGAACAAGTAGGTCCCTTTATTTTTATATAAATTTTTTTTTTTTTTATTCATATTGACTCAAACAAATTTAAAAAAAATTTTAATGGGGAATTTGTAACAACCAATTATAAAATTTCAGCAAATCACAGATTTTTATTTCACTAAGTCAAACTTATTTTACTTGGAGATTCTGGACAGTTATTGTTTGGTCAGTTATAGCTTTAACTTTGAAATAGATTTAGTAATTATTATATTACTAGCAGGGCTACCCGGCATTGCTCGGGGAAGCAGTAAGTAATTTATTTTTATCAATAATGATTGATTTCCTACTGTTGTCATACACAAGGTAAATCTTATTATAAAAACCGAAACAACTAATCAAGGTGTCAAACTTACTAAAAACAAACAAATACGCAAGTTAAATCTTACTTAAAGAACAAATATGCAAGTGAAGTTTTACAAAAAAAATTTGATTAAAATATGCGAGATAAGTTTTACTTAAAAAGATAAACTAATCCGCTCATTCTCTCCTGAATCTGTAAATAAAGCATCTATATGTTCATAGATTGATTTGCATTTTAGTTACAAAAATATTAAGAACAAGGAAAAATTGTTTTTGTGGCTATTAAATGAGAAAGAAATTCTTCCCTTTATTTTTTATTATTAGATATTAAGATTAGACCTCTTCCTCTTTGCTCATAAAAATTAAACTTGCATACATGATTATTCTTTCCTTTCTTTACTATTATCAGTTATTATTAAGATTAAGTGTCTATTTCTTTTCTCATGAAAATAAATTTGCATACGTGATCATTGAACCGAGGGAACATACATACGTTCACTTTTATTATATAGATAAGTTCATTTAACTTTGATGTCAATATAAGCAAGTTGGCTTTTCTGACTAGCTCTCTCATTTATTGAGGAATGACATGCTAAAAATTCTCACGAAAATAGTTTTGTCAGTATTGAATGTGCTTCATATTAAAAGCTGATCACAATCAAACTACTGAAAGATGTCATTTTCAAAATGACTGATAGCCAAACCTTCTAAAACTGAGAAGGTCCTCTAAAAATTTTCTCATTCCCCAATAGAGGGAAAAAAAAACAATATATGTGCTTCTAAAGAGGTGAAAAAAAAATGCTGAACAGAGATTAATAAACAAAGCAGTGAGTTGCAATTTTCTGTAAGTAATTTGTTTTTGTATTTTTTCCTCATTTAATGGATTTTAATCAAAATTGGAATAAGGATTCTAGACATAAGGATTAGTAGTCTTAAATCTTAATTTTAATCTTTGTAAAGGAAAATAAAAGTGGTGCAAAACTATTCTGTTTATGGAATTCATTTTATCCGACTTGGGATGAGTATTCTTCCAGTGTGTATCTCTCTCTCTCTCTCTCTCTCTATATATATATATATATATATATATATATATATATATATATATATATCTTCTATTATCATATGATAAGGGCAGTGTTGTGTGTGTGTGTGTGTGTGTATACATGTCCAGCTAAAACTCTAAAATTACAAAGCAATGACCCACAAAGGTGGTATATTCTTGATCGGTGTTGCCCGGAATGAATATCTAAAATTTAGAAAAAAAATGGTATATTCTTTATTTCTACGAATTATTCGTTGAATGTAAATGAAAACATAAACTCTAATTTTATTATTATTATTAAACATTGTTAAATTATTTTGATTAATTAGAATAATCTGTCGAATTAATTGCAAATTAAACATTAATAAATTGTTCATGTTTGTTTATTAATAATCGAAAATTGTCTGTAGGATGGGCATTTAGCTAGTCATATAGAATACTTATTTTAAAACACTTTATACTTAAATACTAATGGCACAGCGGATAAAAGTGTTAAGTTATAATCAATTCTAAGTGACAGTCTTCTGGAGGTTGAAGGCTCAATCCTCAGTAAGGGTGATACTAAGAATGCAATTACAAATAACTTAGAATTTCAACCCAGTCATAACTAACGGAACGAGAACAATCTACCTTCATGGATAAACAGTTCCGTTCAAAATTTCGTACAGATTCCTGAGTTAAACAGAGATTCCATTGACCAGAGCATTGTGAAAATAACATCCGAGATGAGAACAGTAGTCCGAAACATAAAATATTATTTGTAATAAAAACTACTGAAAAACAAAGATCCCATAAAATATTATTTGTCATAAAAACTACTGAAAAACAAAGATCCCTTAAAATAATTTGTATATATATTTTTCAAACAGGAATAAAATTTGTCTTATTATTTAAAACCGTTTTTTTTTTTATTTGTAGGTTTTATTCTGTCGACTTACTGAAGAACAACGGGATGTGTATCAAGAATATTTGGACTCCAGAGAATGTCAGAACATATTGAGTGGCCGCTATAAGGTAATTTTATACATCTGCATTTTTAATGCTATAGATATTAGGAGTTATCCCAAAGTTTTGGGTATTCGACAATGAAATAAATAACTTTTACCAACATACTCTTCCACATTGTTATGATAACAACTTCTTGTTCTTTATTCATCTTTTTAGCATCCCAGGATAGAGAGAACTGAGACAGATTATCTATCGCTACATCTTTAAACACATCTTCACTTCGAACTTACAAAACGGGAACTAACACTAAAACATCTCTTGATTTTCTTGATGATGTCATGTAACTCACGAGTATCCGATTTATATTGTTCTCTGTTCACACGTTAAATGATGATGATGATCATGCTGATGATATCTATCTATCTATCTATCTATCTATCTATCTATCTATCTATCTATCTATCTATATCTATATCTATATCGTCTCGTGCCTATTTCTTCAGGCCAGTTTAGTTATTTCTTCATACTCTGGACTGAGAGAAATGATGACTTCTTGCCTGGATGAGACTCACCCAGTCATTGTTAATTGCAATTAATTAACACAGACGATTATAATGACAGCCTGTTCTTTATCATATTATCATCTCAGGGTGCAGTAGGGAGTGGGGAATGGCTACACCCTATATTAAGCTCAACCTTGTATCACATCCAGCCTCATAACAATTATATTTTACTCGATATAAGCGATAACAAAAAAAAACATCTAACATCTTGGAAAAATTTCTGCACAAGAGTAATTTAAAAAGAACAATATAATTCATTTTCCTATATAAATTTAACATAGAATGATTACAGGGATTTGACACTTGTGAGACTTTTCCATTTATTTTTGTTCCTGACAGCTTGCAGGTTCAACTTTACTGTCTGAGGTCACTATTGATACATTTTCCTAAGTTATGCGATTTACCTGGTGCCCCTATGTCGGTTATATCCGATGCAAACGCTTCTTTTGGTAGGTCCTCATTTGTCATTCTCTTGATATGACCGTACCATCTCAGGCAACATTGGGAGAAGGACACACCCAGCAACACCAAGCCGAGTTCAACAATTCAACAAGATTGTTTATAGTTTTTGCCGATCATAATGTGAAGCATTTGCTTATCTTGTTGAACCAGTCGCTAATTTATCTCCTCTGTTGTTATTCAGGTGTTAATTGCATACAACAAAATTGCAGGCGTATCAAATGAATACTGTTTTATGTGTGTTAGTGTAGAACGTGTTTTGCACTGTAAAACTTGCTTATACCTTGCCACCATTGCTGCGTGCAAACCACCATCATCAACTAACAAATAAAATAAGACTGACAAACTGGTGAAAATACCCCTGATTTACCAGTATTCCGAATGACTGGTTTGCCGGCTGTTTTTCTTTCCAGCCGAGGTTCGCCTTGGCATCATTCTGGCAACTTAGGGTCTGTCTCGTTTGTAATCAGACCTTTCTTTATCCGAATGAGGTATAATTCGGTTCAGTCCTAGGAGGTGCAACCCCCAGGCATTACCTCCTCCTGATTAATAGAGACAAAAATATTATACATCCCAGAATGTTCTTGCCTCATTTACATATGTCTAAAGGTTATATATGCTGCGTAATCACGTTAACACACCGGTTCTTGTTAAATCACCGAAGTTAAGTAATGTTCATCCTGGTCAATACCAGATGGGTGACCATTTGCAAATACTAGGTGCTGTATGTCATCTCTCCTGATCGAGATATACATGCGACTGGAGACCGCATGTGAATTTGATATTCCCTAGAAACTTCCTCTTTCAGTGGAAGCCAGGTGCCCGTCCAGGGTGAACACCACACCAGGTATTACCGAATGTCGACAATAATTCTGTACAAAATGTACATTATAAAAAAAATGGAAACATTTATTTTTATAAAAAAATCTGTATTTTTCACGTCTAGGTGTTTGCTGGATTAATAACATTGCGTAAAATTTGCAACCATCCTGATATCAGCACTGGTGGTCCTCGTGTTTTTGTTGGAGATGACACAAAGAATGACGAAACTTTTAATTATGGCTACTGGCGTCGATCAGGGAAGATGATTGTTGTAGAGAGCCTTCTCCGTCTGTGGAAAAATCAGGGACACAGAGCTCTTTTCTTTTCTCAAAGTAAAGCTGTGAGTATTAATATTTATTTCTCTTCATTATTGTCACATTATTAGAAAAACACCCATCCCAGAACATGTAAAATGAATTCCCCTGAACAGAACAGTTTTGCACCACTTTTATGTCCCCTTATGAAGATTAAAATCAAGATATAATGATACTAAACCTTATGTCTAGAATCTTTATTCCAATTTTGATCAAAGTTCGTTACATGATTTTTATTGAAAAAAATCTCTAAAATTTAAGACTTAAGCTTAAAGGGTTTTAAGAAGAAATTGAAATTCAGGGAATCTTGCTAAATTGATGTTTAATGATTATGGAACGAATTCAAATCTAAGATATTTGAATTTTCAAATGAGAGGTTGTATCCATATATTAAATCCCGTAAAAACCCTTTAAAGGATCGAAAAAAACTGAAATTTGGGGAATATTTATTAATTGATGTCTAATGCCTATTGTTTAAATTTCACAAAAATCGGTGGCATCTGAATTTTCGCAAAGGATTTTCACCTACTTTTTACCCACTTTGCATAAAAATAAATTTAATATAGCTCACATTACGAACCCTTAGGCCTAGCAATTGTGGTCGAAAATTCATAATGATTGGTTAATTAGTTTAGTGAATCCTGTACATACAAATATTATACCTAACTTTATCTATTAATAATGGAGATTATGTATCTGTCTGTCTGAAGCCAAAACTATACTATTTAAAACTATTGTACTTATTATGAAATAATATAGTATATACTATTTCAGACTAATGTACTATCTTTAAATGCTCAATTAAGGGGCATAGTGTAGTGTAGTATATGTTCTGTTGTCATGATACCATCCTCCCAGGCATTACCTTCTCCTTTTTTGAGAGGTGTGTAGGTAGTGTAGTATCTGTTCTGTTGTCATGATACCATCCTCCCAGACATTACCTCCTCCTTTTTCGAGAGGTGTGTAGGTAGTGTAGTATCTGTTCTGGTGTCATGATACCATCCTCCCAGGCATTACCTTCTCCTTTTTTGAGGAGGGGATGTAGTATTTGTTCTATGGTCATGATACTACCCTCCTAGGGATTACCTTCTTTACTTTTTTTAAGGTAGGAGGTAGTGTAGTATCTGTTCTGTTGTCATTATACCCTCCTCCTTTCTTTGGAGGGGGGGGGGGTAATGTAGTATTTGTCTTACCCACCCTCTAATTATTAAGTATAATGTTCTATTTCGAATGCACAGAAATTTCTATTTCAAGAAAAAGAGAGAGAGAGATAGAGAGAGATAGGGACACAAGACAGGGGCACATTATTTGATTAATAACATGTAAACAACAGATTCTCTGAAATTTATCGTACGAGTCGCTCAAAAATGATATATTTACTTTGATGTTTTTATAAAAACGTTTTGGGTTTGTTTGTTTGCTTTTTAATATTATTAGAAATCATGTTTTAAAGAACAAATTTACTGAATCAAATTATTTAATTTAAAAAATAATTGATTAAAAAATTACTATTTTTTTGTAAGAAAAACCAAACACATTTTACTGAGCAATTAAATAACTGTATTTTATTTTTTTAATTGTTGATTTTATTTTAGGTACACTTTTTTTTTTCGATTTGAAAAACTTCAAATATTATTATCTTTTTACGACCTTAAGTGAGTTTAGGATTTTCTGTTTTACATTTTACGCCGTAAAGGGTAAATTTTGTTTCAAAACTGTTTTTATTATTCCGTGTTTTACTTATTAAAATAAAGGATGAGGTGATTTTCTTTCTTTTTTTTGTAAAAAACAAAAACACATTTTACTGGGCAATTAAATAAAACAACTAGCAATAATATGCAACCAGAGGCTGCATATATTTGCTAGTATAAATAAAGAAGAGATATGTGAAAATGTTAATTTAACTTTTGAGTAGAGGATCACAGATATTACCCAAATTATGTACATATAGTACATAGGCATACGCTAGAGAAAGTAATATCGAGTGAAGTTTACTTGTACTAAATATAGTTGGATAGGAAAAAAAGGATGGTGAATTTTATTAACGATTCCATGGATGGCATTTGGGGGGGGGGGGATCACATTATGTATAATTTTTCATCGAGGTACATGATTGGCCTAATGTATATTGTTACAGATTATGAAATCAGCTATGTCAGGTTCAAATCCTATTGGATCTATTGTATTCAACCTATATAATAAAATGCTACGGTAATTTCATGTTCATATATACGTTATCACCAAAAATGCAATGCAAAAAAACTAAGTTAAAAGATTTTTATCTGATGTTACTGTTATGTAGAACATAAAACTCAAATTAAAATACAATTTCTTGGCCTTCAGGCTAGGATCAAAGTGTAGTACTCTCCAAACTCCATCCCCCATTTTCTTTGTTCTCCCACAGATCCCACTCCCACTTGGAGATTGACCTGCTTGTTTTCGGTTCTGAACAAATCAGAAAACAGTGGGTGATCTATTATTTAGAAAGGGTTGGAAGTGTCTTACTAGCCACATTCTTTTGTTTTTTGTCCACTCTGCGTTCGATTCCGATGAATCTTTGTATATAAGTATATTTGTGAACAATAAAAATTTCAATCAATTTGGGGATATCTTGAATAAATATCGAGTGTAAATGTGGTATTGTAGTGACTGAGATGATTGTAGTTTAGAGTAGGATAGACATTTTTATCACTTTAGACCAAGGATGACCAGTGACACCCATTTTACCCACACTTAATGGTCTTGTGCCTAATTTGTTTTAGATGTAATTTTTTTATATTTTCTGCAAATAAATAATTCAAAGTGTAGTATCTGTCCTGTCCAAATATGTTACAATAATATTGTGAGGTGCATTCACGCCGGACGTCCATAGAATGGAAATATGTTGTAAACTCTTACAAGGGTTTTAGAGATAGACCCCCATAACCAGATATATTCTAAAACTACATTAACCAGATTACTTAAATAAGAATGTTTCAGTTTGGTACAATAATATTGTTGGGTCTGTGTTCGTGTCGGACATACTGGGAATGCAACTTTGTCACTACCTTCTACAAGGGTTTTGGAGATAGACTCCATAAGCGTAGTGGCAGCAATATACAACAGATGAAATGTACAACTGTGGAATTTCCACGGGTCTCACGGCTTGTATACTAATATCGTTAGGTATCAACCAAAAATTCTCTCCTCCCTTAACTATTTGTAAAAATAGCAACTTGTGTTCAATTAATTGTATACAATGAATCGTTTACAATTGGTATCGTGCTTTTGCATTAAATAAAACAAAAAGGATTTATATGTCCTAAAGCAGACGAAACAAATTGAAATAAGAATTTTTTTTCATAGATTTTCTTCAGTGAAGAATACATCGAAGATTTAATTAAATGTGATAATAGTCAAAACACTGTTATAAGTGAAAAAAAATAGCAGCAAAAAATGGCTGCATAACATGAGTAGGTCATTTGGCCACATGCAAGCTTTGTGTAAGATGTAAAATTGATGAGGTCACCGCTTGCACCCGGACTTCAACGGGACCGAAAAAAAAGAGCGTCTAAAACGTTAAATGAAGTTTTTTTTTTTTAAAGTTTGTCAAAATGTCGACTTAAAGAAAAGCTACCTCTTCCAACTGGCAGCCGACACAAATAACAGAAACAACGTTTTATGTGGAATTTAAACACACATACATTTTCTTTTTAACTTCTGTCTTGACAGCATCAAGTCCAGCAAAATAATAATCCCAAATGGTAAATTCTTCTTTTTATCGAACTTAAAAAAATGATGCATTTAAATAACTCGATTTGCTGCCCGGAATTATTTGCATAACTCAACGCGTCTTGCCCTGGCTGTCCTATATGTTTAAAATAAAGACATTACGAGTCGTCAGCGCATTGACTGGCGTTGGTATCTGTTATCACTAGGAGAGCGTTCAAATCATCATGTTTTCCCTAATGAATGGCACAAAATACATGCGTTCTTTTACGGGGCCGTTTACCCCAATGTTCATTACACTTTGTCTATCTCTAACTGTTTTTTATAAACTGATTATTTAAACAAAAAATACCCTCTCTTTAATTATGATGTCATATGCTTCAGCCAATCACAGCTTCAATATTTTACAATAGAATTAAACAGATTGTTAAAGTATAATCGTTATTGAATGTTTTTGTTTTATATATATATATATGTATTATATTTTTGTACAGTTGCTGGATATTATGGAAAGTTTCACACAAGAACAAGATTATTCTTACCTGAGAATGGATGGGACCACACCTATTTCATCCAGACAACAATTAATTAATAAATATAATGAGGTATGTTTATCTATCATATGTTATAACAGGCATGATTCATTTAACATTTTCGGGCACTTAATAATGCAGACAAGCTAAGACAAGCTAAAAGTGATGCAACACAAAATAGAATGCATTATGATCGGCATCAGTCTACGTGAAAGAAAAAGAAACACCTGGATCAGACAGCAAACTGGAGTGAAAAACAACATCACCACCAAATGAACGGCTAAACATAGACGGGCAGGTCACCTTTCGAGATCTAAAGACAACAGGTGAACATCAAAACCGACAGAATGGACCCTCGAGACAATGGAAAAGACTGAAAGCAATGTCAAAAACCCGGTGTAGAGACGATCTTGACAACCAACTGAGTCCTACGTGGCCATGCTTAACCAGGGACAAAACAAGGTGGAAGGAAATTAGGGAGGAGGTTCCTCCTCCAGGAGTGATAAAAAAACCCTGAGGATGAGGATGATGAAGATGATGTTAATTTATCTTTTAATCACTAAGTAAAATGAGTCAAATTTGCATTAAATGATATTTCATTCTATTTACATAAAAAAAAGTTGAAATATAAAATAATTGTATTTATTTTGCATCTCAAAAATAGATTTTTAGAAGTTCCATTAAAAAAAAATATTGTAAAACCCGTTTAGTTTTGCATTGCTGTGTTTGTTTTACAAGTACTTTAATGGAATGTGCTCCAACGAACTTGTAGCACTGGTACACCCTCGACGTAAATAACCCTGACTAACCTGATAAACAGCAAAATCCCACCCCTTCACTGTAGAGGTCCCCAGATGCTGAAAAGCTTTTTACTCTAATAGTTTCTTCCCTCAAACGGCTGGACTTTGGAATTTCCTCACTGTTTCCTGCTTCTCTGACTGTATTAACATGCAGAAATTTAAAAGTAATGGGAACTCTTCTGCTTAGTCTAACCTTATGTGGAAAATTCCGTTTTTAACATTATTTTCACACATCCACATCCAATGCTACCATTCTCCATTCCTGTTCCCGCCACTTTTTATCTCATTCCTCTTTCTTCTCACCATCTAAACCATTCAATGTGAAAACATACAAGCCAAATTATTAGAGTTTTAATATCATATAGATTACTATTGATTGCTAAAAAAAATGTATTATTTTGAAAAAAACATAATTCTAATTTATTTTTTTTATTTTTTCAGACCAGATCTATTTATTTATTTTTATTGACGACTCGAGTCGGAGGACTCGGTGTAAACTTGACTGGGGCAAACCGCATCATTATCTACGATCCGGATTGGAACCCGAGCACGGACACACAAGCAAGAGAACGTGCTTGGAGAATTGGACAATTGCGAGATGTAACCATCTATCGACTCCTCACCTCAGGAACAATCGAAGAAAAGATTTATCATCGGTAAATTAATCTGGAAAAATTAGATGTTCTATTTTTAATAACTCCTAAATACTCTGAGCTGACACTAGTCCTCCTTGGCCTTTTGGCTAGGAGCAAAGTGTAGTATCAGAACAGAGGGGTATCAGGTGTAGTTTCAGTAAATTTTGAGAAGCATGAGATTTTTAAAAGGTGCAGTGTCTCGGCAGCCAACAACTAATGCAGGAAATTTGTTCCATGTGTCATCAATTCTGAGCGTGAAAACATGTTTCCGAAAGTCATGGGGAACTCTTCTTTTCAGACTTTGTAGGCATGTCGACATATTTTAGACACATTGAGATTAGAAAGGTGTTTCTCCAGATTGTTGTTAATAATTTTGTGAGTGTTTACTAGGTGTCGGAGTTTGAATGAATCCAAGCCCAGGGAAGCGAGGCGTTTAGAGTATGGAAGTTTTGTGATGGAACGTACTTGCTTGGTTGCACATTTCTGAACGGTTTCCAGGCAAGCAATGTTCTGAGCAAGATGAGGTTCCAGACTGATGATGTGAATTCTAAGTGCAGTCGCATCAGAGCTGCTGTATACAGTTTTAAATAGATTGCTTGAGAGCAGCAAACAAAGGTCTTGCTAAGAAATGCCAACATACCTTCGTCCTTTTTGACAATTTGCACGTTATCCAACGCAAATCGCTGCTGACAGTAATGCCCAAGTCATGTTCACCAGAAGGTGTCTTGATATTGTGGAGAAAGTATTAATTAAAATAATTACTTTAGATTTTATTTCATTATTTTTCATATAAAACTAGTTTATACCCGCTCCTTAAACAGTGTTGGTACAGTACCTAGGTATGTCAATTTCCATCTTTACCTGGTTTATACCACTTTATAGCTAGTCTGAAAGAAAAATATTTGTAAAATTTTGTGCCAAACATATGCTGCTTAGTATTTCTATGAGAGAATAAGTAACTACAACTAATGTATTGTTTTATTGGCAAAAAACATTAGAAATTATGTTTTCAAGCAAAAATAATTCACTTTGAACTAATGCCGAAATACCCTTTATATCTACTTTCTTTGCGGATTATAATAAAAAATTATCTAATGTTTTTTTTGTTATTTAGGTTTGAACTCGTAAAAGCTACTGCCTTAGTAATGGGTACTCTGCCTGTTCCTTTTTTTGTCAGCCAATCATGTTTCTATTTGCGCATAAACAGACTCCACAAACACCATAAGTATTTAATAGTATATAAATAGATTTCTTTCTTATTCGTTCCTTTTTTATTCAATCATTTTTTTTCTTTTACATTTTTTCTTTTCTAACAGGCAAATTTTTAAACAATTTTTGAGCAACCGGGTCTTAAAGGATCCGAAACAGCGACGTTTTTTCAAGTCTAATGAGTTGCACGAATTATTCACGCTGACAGACGACTGTTCAAATGGAACAGAAACTGGAGCAATGTTTGCAGGAACTGGGTCAGAGGTCAGCATAAAGCCCCAAAAAGTGAACCGATTTGACATGATGAAGGCAGTACACGAGATAAATAACAAAGTTCCCAATAAGATCGAACTGAGTCTAAAGCAGAAGGAACGGATGCGTGAGTTGGCGAAGAAGTTGAGTCGGAAAATCGGGCAGTCCAAAGAGAAGAAATGCGGTGATGAGAAAGGTAAACTTTCCGACGAAGCCAGTCCAGATCGAATCAATGGAAATTTCTCTACGGAGTCCGAAATGATTGAGGCAAGTGAAAAGGATAAAGGACCTCCTAGAAACAAGATTAAGGATGAACCCCAACCTGGAACAAGCCGGAAAGATGATTATGAAGAACATACAAAGAACCGGGAGAATGGTAAACACAGGAAGAAACACAAGAAATCAAAAAAGAAAAAACGCAAAGATCTTTGTAAGTCAATTGTTTCTTTTTTAGTACAGGATTACCTCCCCCACCACTCCCATAAAATGCTACTTATGGAAGCCTTAATAAAATTCTTCATCCTTTCTATCATCCAACCAAATTAGGTAGAAATAAACTTCAGTCTCTGTCTGACTTGTCCACCAAGTTTCAGTCATTGTTTTATCGTCGTTCAATGATTTGCAGGGATTCTTTAGTGATCATCTCATCAGGAAAAGGTGTGATTTCAGAATGGGCTTCACACTCACCGGATTATACCTCCCCTCCATTTTTATCTGTGAGGTTATCTGAAAGATAATGTCTATCAAAACAATTCCAGATTATTCATAAACTGAAAAGGGCCATCACAGCTACAATCAGAGCAGTGCCAGGAGAGTTATTGACAGTTTTGCACATCATATCCAGGTGTTTTTATAATTAGAATGGCGATAAAACAAAGACTGTTGGACATTCATAACTGAAACTTGGTGGACAACTAAGGCATAGACTGATGGTTTTTTTTTTACCAAATATGGTTTTATTGCAGAAAACACTGAATTTTTTTAACAATTTCAATGGGTGACATTTTTGTGTATCACCCTATATCTATTGAGTAATTTGTAATTAACTGTTTGGGGTATTGTCTATTAATTAGACATCTCGCTGCACAGCTCCCAACTTAGGATGACCCCCCAAAACCTATACCCTAGTTATCAGTAGGCCCTTACATCTACAGTGGCGGCCTGCCTTGTTTGGAGTGAACTATGTTAAAAAAAAAATTTTTTTTTTTAATTGTCGCTAGTAAGTTTTGTGACTGTGCAACTAAGTTATGGCCCTTGATTAACTGAATATTTAGAACATGTGAAATAAAATTTTATTGTAGAAAACATTGTGAATTTTATTAACGATTCCATGGGTGGCATTTTTATGTGTCACCTTATATCTACTGAGTAATTTGTAATTAACTGTTTGGGGTATTGTCTATTAATTGTAGCTAGTAAGTTTTGTGACTGTGCAACTAAGTTATGGCTCTTGATTAACTGAATATTTAGAACATGTGAAATAAAATTTTATTGTAGAAAACATTGTGAATTTTATTAACGATTCCATGGGTGGCATTTTTATGTGTCACCTTATATCTACTGAGTAATTTGTAATTAACTGTTTGGGGTATTGTCTATTAATTGTAGCTAGTAAGTTTTGTGACTGTGCAACTAAGTTATGGCTCTTGATTAACTGAATATTTAGAACATGTGAAATAAAATTTTATTGTAGAAAACATTGTGAATTTTATTTACGATTCCATGGGTGGCATTTTTATGTGTCACCTTATATCTACTGAGTAATTTGTAATTAACTGTTTGGGGTATTGTCTATTAATTGTAGCTAGTAAGTTTCGTGACTGTGCAACTAAGTTATGGCTCTTAATTAACTGAATATTTAGAACATGTGAAATAAAATTTTATTGTAGAAAACATTGTGAATTTTATTAACGATTCCATGGGTGGCATTTTTATGTGTCACCTTATATCTACTGAGTAATTTGTAATTAACTGTTTGGGGTATTGTCTATTAATTGTAGCTAGTAAGTTTTGTGACTGTGCAACTAAGTTATGGCCCTTGATTAACTGAATATTTAGAATAGACTAGACAACACATGGACCGTTGGGTCATTGCATATTTTTTTCTTATCTTCTTTCTTGTTTTACTCCTCCTGTTCTCTTACTCCCTGTCTTTTCTTTTCCTTCTTTATTTACGTCATTTATTTATTTATGACATCCTCTCACTCTACTTGTTTTACACTTCTGTTGCTACTGCTACTACTTTCCTTTTCTTTATTTGTCTTTTTTTATGTCATCCTCTTGTTCTGCTTTGGTTATTAAAACACGTTCTCTAAATCAACATTACTTACTATGTTCTCAGTATACTTGCGCGCCGACGCTGTCGTCATCATCATTGTAGTGGGCTGCATTTCACCGTCATCATCATTATCGTCTAGTAGGCTGCATTTCGTCATCATCATCATCATCGTAGTGTGTCTGAAATCAAGTACTTTCCATACACAGAAAGGAGAAAGGGAAAGATGATGGAAGGTTTAAAATGGGTCTTATTTTGGAGAGATTTTCTCGTCATACGAATAAAAGTCACAAATTAAATAGAAAAAAAGAGCAACCAAAAATGTTCTTCTTAACTTAGTTACGAGGAAAGTGGCGCTATCAACTCTTTTAGAAATTAAATTCCCATTTTCCTGTTTTTTGAATTTCATCCCAGATTCACGTCTGCTCGTCACTGCTTCCAGAAACAGACTGCTAAAAACGTCTTTCTTTCTTCCACATGGTATCGTAACGTCACTGCTCAAGGGGACGCTGAATTTGTCATAATACATTTATGCATGACCTTTCCTTGATCTTCCAACTTGAATCTTACCTAGAGTTCCTTGTTACATTTTAGTCCAAGAGCAAACTTGTTTTTAAGATTTCAATGTCAAGTTAACTTGCACTGGTCCACCTAGATACTAAATCCATACTAGCTGATGTAATCGTTCTTCACATACGTCCATCCATTATGTAACACTCTTACTCTCATTCTCTTATGCTACAACTACTACTACTCTCTCTATTTTTCTCTAAATACTTTCCCCATTTCCTGTGCCCATTCCTCATCTCATTTACTCTTCCTTAAACCAACTAAAAAATTCAATGTGAAAGCAACCAAGCAAAATTATCAGAGTTTTATTATGTATATATAGAGATAGATGGACCTGCATTAGTAATTTACATATCAAGTAGTAATGTGAAATACCCAGCTTGTTTTTCCAAATTTTTGAAATGAGAATTGATTATTTGGATTATACGGATTATTTGGATTATTCAGAAAACCAAGATGAGAATAGTAGTCCCTATTTACTTGCCTCCCAGAGTTAGACACAAGGTCGGTTTTTAATGTGGGGAAAATACAGCTCCATAAAAAGGAGCACTGTGGAATGGAACCAAAATTAAAATTGCCTCAGTCTAGAAGGACTTCTCCTTCACTGACCGAGAACAGAAAAGACTAAGTGCAGCATCAGAACAGAAATAATCCCAAATACCAAGTTTGTCCGTAACAAAGAAACAAATAAGTCTTTCTTTATTCACTGTATTTACACCCATGCTAAGTGAAGTTTTTCTCATATACAATTTTGTTGCAAGATGTTTTCGATATAAAGTTAGCTTAACAAAGTTAGTGAGGGGGGTAACGTTGCAGTCTGGTGTGGGCTTGTTTGTGAATCACACTAAAGTTATGCTCATACGTCTGTCTTCTGACGTGTTTGCTTGTGTACCTTCATTCCTTATTTTATGGAGAAGGGGACTGCTGCATCTAGCATGATTTAAGATGTTCTTTCCTGATAGTGTAATTTTTTGATGACCCCCATCCTTCGTCAGTCACTTTATGAAATGTGAAAACCGATTGAAATTTTCCCATTTGCTTAAATCGCATGCATTTAATTGGTGATACCATTAGAGCACACGGTAGAGCAGGTGCTTGTGTGGTTACAAGAGTTAGGAGTGGATGGAATAAGTTCACGGAACTTCTGCCATAATTAACCAGCAAAACATTACCACTGACCAGGGAAGAATCTATCAGGCATGTGTACACAGTGTGATTATGTGTGGAAGTGAGGGTTGAGGACATGCGTTTTTTGGAGAGAAATAATATGAAAATGATTCGATGGATGTATAATGTGAGTCTGAAAGACAGGCCAAGTTCTGATGACCTCAGAGGAAGATTAAATCTGGACAGTATGGGGAAATGTGTGCAGACCAGGAGACTGTAATGGAATGGCTACGTTGAAAGAATAGATGAGAGTTCTTGGGTTAATAGATGTAAAACAGTTGACGTGGCAGGTTCATTTCACAGGACAAGGCCAATGAAAATATGAGAGAAAGTGATAAAAATGCACTTGTAAGAAACAGGGATAAATAAAAACCTGGCAGAAATAGTTTTTTTTTGGAAGTCAATTTTTCAAAGGTGTCCAACGCATGCCAGACATTGAACCAAATAAGATGATGATTTAAGAATAATGTAATTTTTAAAAAATATGCGGGTTTCAACAGTTTTTTTTTCTGGCATGAAATACAAAATATTTATCTATAAGTGAAGCATATGTGAAATACTACACTGCATAATATATATATTTCTACTTTTTTTGTAACAGATTTGGATGGAGAGTTGATATCCAATTTAGTGAAGAAAACTGATTTTAAATGTGCTAAAGATGAGGCAGATGCCGAAGAAAATAAGGCGAAGAATGCCCTCCTCGATGATTATGTATTACAGCGTCTTTTCAAGAAATCGGGTGAGTCAGAAAACATTTGGTGCAATCAAAAAGTTCAGAAAATTTCCCTATAGAAAACTTTTTTGTACCGTTTGCCATATTGTTTCAGCCATAATTTGATCTCGACCACAACTCGAGAACATGTTTGTAAGGTTGGAAGCAAGGATTTTGCATAGGTTCGTCCATAAGTCGACCTATATTTTTTATATAAAGCTCAGTTTGAACAAAAAGTTCTGAAAAATATCCCATATAAAAACTTTTTTACTTTTTGCGGCATTGTTACAACCTTTAGTAAAAAAAACTTCCTTCAAATTTCTACAACATTATTTTCTCAGTAAAAATTAACAGGATATTTTGTTAGCAACATAAACACTGATTTTTTAAGTACAGAATTTGAATCTACACAATTCAATTTTTGTCACATCTTATTGCCGAGCAGATGTCATATGGGTGTCTGTTTTCACGTCCGTCTACAATTTATGTTGACATTTTTTTAATCCTGTAAGGCTTGATTGATTTAATTAATATTTGGGTGCTTATGCATATCAGCCCTGACAATGAAATATTTAAAGAATGTATAAACTTTATTATGTACTTACGTGTTAGCTGAAAATAAGATTGTGCAGAAAAAATTACGCAAATTCATCCAGTAGTTATTTAATTATAAGAAAAAGAAAGAAAATGAGTTTACGTACATTTTGACATTTTTGTAAACAATGGAGACCCCAAACCCCGAAATCGTGAAAATGAGTTATCGTCCTTGACCACTGGAAAATCTAAGATACAAAATGGTGGAAATATCTACCGAGTGATAAAATCGTTAAAATCGTTTTTTATTTATAATTAAATAACTACTGGATGAATTTGCGTAATTTTTTCTGCACAATCTTATTTTCAGCTAACACGTAAGTAAATAATAAAGTTTATACATTCTTTAAATATTTCAATGTCAGGGCTGATATGCATAAGCACCAATATTTGTTACACAGGTTGAACACTATAAAAATACAAATGTACATTTATGGGTTGATCCGACTCGTATGTCAAGAGTTATCTACCCTTGAATTAGAAAACTTGTAATATTTCTCTCCATTTACATTGCCCCATGTTTTCACACATTTACCTAAACAAATAGAATTACAGGTACAACCACTTTAGATCAGATTGAACTTGGGGATAATGATTATTAAAATGTGATTAAACATTCTTTGGAACTTCCAAATTCTAAAACATCCGACATTTGGACTACACTAATCTGGCACAAAGCTACTCAATAGTTTAACACTGTAAATTCTGAATTCATTTCAATACATAACCGTTATTCGGGTTCAGCTTTCAATGTTCATCAGAGACTATCAGAGGACAGGTGTTGGAAACATCTTAGTTGACTGTTGTTCAATAGTGAATACATTTAGTTTTTTTGTGTGGTTCTAGATTTTTGTGGGTTCAGCTCATCCTCCATCATGGAGAGATCAAAGGAGAGAAAGCTTCAAATGTTGGCCTGCTCAAATCTCCAATTCTGGGATTATCTTGCAGCTTGAATCATGTGGAAAACTCTGAACTGTTGAAATATTTTTATAAACTTAATTTTTGAATGACTTTTCCTCTTTTTTTTTTTTCTTTTTTTTTTTCTTACACTCCTCTTGAGTCCTTTCAATTGCTAGTATCGTAAAATTTGTAAACAAATGAATAAATTCATTTAAATGATATAATTTCTACCACTTCACATAGTGGGTTTATTAGCTCAGATGTTAAGACATCGGGCAGTAGTGGTCACGTTTGATAGTTTGTTGTAGATAGAACTTGATGAGGGTACCGGTTGCACTCTGATTTCAACAGAACTTCAAACATGACCCACAAAAAGACAAAGTTCTCTTGGAGTTTTGTCGGAATATTGAGAGAAGAAATCTCAACTGAATAAAGCAACCTCTCCAACTAGGCAGTAGACACAAATAGCAAAAACATCGTTTTACCCGGGACTCGAATGTACATACACCACAAAAGAACTTTCCCTCGACCTTCGATCTCAACAGCATCAAGTCCAGAAACTTAATGCCAAATGGTCGATTATTGCTCTTTTTATTGAACGACTCATTCAAATAACTCGATTTTTTTGCCCCCCGGTGTGTTTGCATATCACTCATCGGACAAAAGGAATTATTTGCATAACCTAAGATGTCTTGTCTCATCTCACCTCGCTGTTTCGGATGTTTTAAATAGAGACATCACACAAGTTGTCTGCATCTCGACCGGCATGGACATCTGTTACAACTGGGGCTGTGTTTGAATCATCTTACCATGGGAAAGTATTTCCCATTTTCTTCAACGAATGTCGCAAAACACACGCATTCTTTTGTGAGACTGTAAAATTTCATGTTCATTACATATTGGCCTGGCGCCCGGGTTTTAAATCTCGGGATTGATGTGCTCACTATGTTTAGCTACACCTGATGAGTCATGAAACTGCTGTCTGTGGATGAATATATATATATATATATATACACTAGCAAAACCTACCCACTCTTCCGGCAGCAATTAATTGGGGGAGGGTATAGTTAAATAATATATTTGTTACGTCCAACTGGCACATAATCGCCTAAAAGAGTGGACCCCACTCCCCGAAAAAAAATAACAGAATAACGTACAATTTACATTAAATATATATGAAACTGATCCATCACTCTAAATTCTAAACTGCTTTTCTTCTTTCCATTTTCCAGTGTTCACACGTAATCGCCTAAAAAAGCAGAATATATGGGGGGGGGGGGGTAACGGAGAGTGTTAGTCTGCAAATTTACTCATTTTATTTTTTAAATCTTATATTTTTTAATTGTACGTCTCTTTTTTATTTTAATTTTAAGCAATTGAGTTTAGATGTGTTATTTTTTCGCGTGAAAATTTAATAAATAACTTCTTTAAAATTATCTAAGTAATTACCTTATTTTTAATGTATAAATAAAAATATTAAACGGTTTGGTATTATTCTAGATTAACACCCTCAGCTACTCCCCCCCCCCCCCCAAAAAAAATATGATTCTACTTTTTTAGGCGATTATGTATGGATATCCAGAAAATCCTGGCGGCACTAGAAAACAAAAAAAAAAATTTTTAGAGTTGGGCATCAGTGTCGCATATAAATTTAACTTGAAATGACCCTCTATAATCCGGGCCATTTTAGGGTTTTATGGCAGTTAACCATTTTTTTTTGCTATTGGAGATAAATTCTGTGCGTTATTTTTTGGAGGTCCACTCTTTTAGGCAATTATGTGTGATTTTACGACCTTGCCAGTCGGACTTAGGGTCAATGTTAAAAAATATATTAGTTAATGTCCTAATAAGTTAGAATGACGCCAAAAAGTAGAATCACATTGTTTATACTTAGCTGAAGGTTTTAATCTACAAATGTATTAAAGCTTGTTATTAAAATTATTGAAGTCTCCGAGTAAAAACATTGTTTTAACTATACCCATCCCCAGTTAATTGGTTTTGATATAAATATAGTTTGGATAAATGGAAAAAATTAAATTAAAAAAAATATGAATCTATTTCTTTTTATTATTTAAAAAACTGAGGGGGATGGGGAACTTCTGTTTTTTCTTTATTATAGCAAATCTAATCATATTCAATAGTTGTTGTCGTCGTCAAAAACAACAACAAATTTAGTTTTAAATATAAAGTATGTATCTAAATAAAAAACTTTGTTAGTTATTGCGTTCAATCAGTGTACTTTTTAAAAATAAATTGTTGGCTCATGTAAACATACGCACACGTGACCGGAAGTTATTTGAATTTCAAAATAATCATTGTGAACGTTAAAATCGTTGCAATTACTATTACTACTACTAATAATAATAACATTAATATTAACAAAACTTTTAAATACATATAAGAAAACTGTAAAACGAAAATAGAACTGAATTGTTCAGAATATTAATTTATTAGGTGTTTATAAAATTATTATGCTAATGAAGCATCGGGATGAATGTGTTTACATAGTGTTCCATTTGCTATATATGATGTATTTGAAACTTCATAAATGTATAATTAACTTAAATAATAATCACGTGTTTTGATATAAACATAGTTAGAATAAATGGAAGAATATTTCTCATTTATTCATTTAGATATATACAGAGATGAAAGAAGTAAATAGACACACTTATTATCATTAATAATGAAGATTGCTGTCAGAGTATCCTGCCAAGATAATATTGATTATTTTCTCTCACCGATGAATTGGTCAATTACTTGCTTAATAGTGGAAAGTGGAATCCCGAGGTTTATGATGATTTGATGCTGATTAAGTCCACCTTGATATTAACCAATAATATGGCTTCCGTGAAACTCTGAGAATTCTAATGCTTCTTTGGCCCTGTGTCATTTTTTTTTTTTATCATAGTTCACCCTAAACAAGGCAGGCCGCCACAGTAGACGTAAGGGGCTACTGAGAATTATGGTGTAACTTTTGGGGGTTCATCCTAAGTTGGGAGCTGTGCAGCAAGATGTCTGTTTACATTAGTTTTAAATTTCTGCATTTCGGTACAGTCGGGAAAACAGGGACGGGGGGGGGGGGTCCAGAGGCCAGTAGCACGAGGAAAGTAGCTATTGGAGTAGAAGTCTCTTTGGCATCTGGGGACCTCCACAGTGAATGAAAGGGATTTAGCTGATTGTCAGGTTGGTTTAGTGTATTTACGTCAATGGGGGCACCGGAGCAGCAAGTTCATATGTAAATGGTGATCTATGATATATATATATAAATATATATATATATATATATATATATAAATGTAAGTTTGTAATCCAGGGCAGGAGCAATGTGATATAGGTAATGGTACCTATATCACATTGCTCCTGCCTCAGAGTACAAACTTACATTTATATTTTTACCAGCAATGCTTCAAGCAAACTACAATTTACTTTTATATATATATATATATATATATATATATATATATATATATATTTATATATATATATATATATATATATATATATAGATTTAGATTTTTCACTTATAAAATAGATCATTCAGTGAAGACCGGGGTTGTTCCAATAAAAAACAAGCTCGATGATACTCGATTACAGAGTACAGAGCATTTATATGTGATTTTATGAAGGCTTACCAAAGCATTCCTTTCAGGACACCAATGATCACCATTAAAGATATTTTTTCTTACAAATACTATTTATTCAAATTAAATGTTTTTTCCTACACGTGTTTCACTACCAAGCAGTTACTTGCTTGGCAGATCATCAGGGAAATTAAATGTCTGGAATACTGGTTTCAACTGCCGACAATACACAATGTGGCGTTGCAATAGTTGAGGTTACTTAAGAAGAGAAGAGGAAAAAAAATAAAAATAAAAGTCAAAATTAAAAAGCAAGGAAGAACAACGATAAAAAAAGGAAAGTCCTAGAAAAGTCTTAGAAAAGTAGCTCGTGCAATTATTTCTTCCAAGCCAACAAGCAAATAATCGGTCCCAAATACATTCAACAAAACAAAAAAAACGGAACAATGTGCGATAATACACTTTCACGTCGGCCGGCACAATGATGAATAAACCCCCCCCCCCCCCAAAAAAAAACAAAAGAACTAAATCATTCAAGATACCGCTCACAAGTTACCATTCCAATCCAATGATAGTATGGGAATTCTAAATCCAACTTCTCACAA
>OY744530.1:63049268-63069268 GCA_963556195.1 Sepiola atlantica
TATATATATATATATATATATATATATATAAACATTTAAAATGGCCTGCATAAATGCAATTACGTTTCAGTACAGCTTGTACCTCATCGGAACAAAAGTTTGTTATAAAAATAACTCATTCAAAAGAGTCAGAATCAGAGATTTCAGTCAATCAAATTTTACAATCAGTGGCAGCTGCTGTCTAGACGCCGACACAGTCACTTGGCTTAAATCCATAACAGTGGGAGGGGTTAGGTGTCAAAACATGTCACTTTCTTTTCTACTTTCAACTCGCCGATTCAAACTCTCCCCTCCCTTTTTAACGTCAAGGGATCTTACACATTAAAATAATATAACTTTTATCAGTGTGTGCAGAAATATACACACACAAGCAACAGAGCGAACACACCGATGCGCGCCACACACATACATAAAAGAATATATATCTATATACACATGCTAAAACACACGCACAATTATATATCCCTATTCAAATGCTCACATACATATACATGTCGAAGATATGACATAGTTAACCCTTAAATTAAAACCTTTCGAAAATGTTAACGTATAAGACTGAACAGCGGCTTCCACTGATTGTAAAATTTGATTGTCTGAAATCTCTGATTCTGACTCATTTAGACGAGTTATTTTTATTACAAACTTCGGCCATGATGAGGTACAAGTAAGAGTGAAAAGTAATTGCATTTATGTAGGCCATTTTAAATGTTTGTATAATGTATATTTATAAAGCTCTACCTTGTATTGAGAACTTTTGCAAAAAATATTGGTTTTTAAGTTCATTTTATCAATATATTTGAACTTGTTCAATTAATTTGCTACCATACTGATGATTGCAGGTTTGGCATGAAACACATGTGTATATGGGTTAATTTGAAAATATTATTCATAAATAATTATATATACAGGGTGGTGCAAAAGTTGCGCATTGGTTTGTTTAGGTGATAGAAACTACAACATTTCAAGTAGTTTACTAGGCTTTCCTGATAAATAATACATTTACTTGGTAATTTTGTTGCAGTAGGTTTTAAAAATGATATCCTTTAAATGGGCACCATTTTCGGCCTCACAAAGACGGGCTCTAGTTAGGGCATTTTCCATTACAGTCCTTAGAATAACTGGCTCTAGTTCTTGGATTTCATGTCTGATATTGTTTTTAAGCTCTTGAATCATTGTAGGCTTGTTCACATATACCCTTTCCTTAAAATAACCCCAATGGGAAAGGTCAGGGGCTGTTAAATCCGGTGAACGTGAAGGCCAGTTAAAATCAGAAAATCTGCTAATTAAGCGCTCGCCAAACAATCCCCTTAAGAGCGCCATACTTTGTCGGGCAGTGTGGGCAGTAGCTCCATCTTGTTGGAACCACATTTCTGGGTTGTCCTGAACAGCTAGCCTTAAAAAAATTCAATCATTTGTTGATATCGCTGTGAAGTTATCGTTACCGCGACATCTTCTTCGTCTTCAAAGAAATATTGACCGATCACTCTTTCGGAGGTAACACCACACCATACGGTACATTTTAGTGGATGTAATTCACGCTGATGAACAGTTCTTGGATTTTCAATGGCCCATATTCTGCAGTTTTGCTTATTTACGAACCCATTCAGATGAAAATGGGCTTCGTCGCTCATTATCAGCTTATGGATGAACTCATTTTGTTCTCTGGCTAATTGCTGAATGTGAACAGCATAAGCTACGCGTGATTGCAAATCTGTGGGTTGTAATGCCTGTACCAATTGAATTGTGTATGGAAACAGATGCAATTCACGCAAAATTCTTTGTAGTGACCTTCTGAGTGGTTCGTCTTCGAGTTAAGGTGTCTGGATTTTCAGAAATGCTATCCTCAACGAGTGCTACATTTTCCGCTGTCCGTACTGAACTTGGTCTGCCAGATCGTGGAAGATCACTGACTGAACCCTGCTGCCGAAATCGGGCCACAAGACGATCAATTGTGGTCTGACTGGGAGATTGTCTGACATTATAATGCTGACGATAGGCTCTTTGGGTTAAGGTTATTGAACGATGGTTTCTGAAGTAAAGTTCAATAATTTTGGTTCATTGTTCAGTGCTATATTTTTCCATGATAAATTATCAATGTTTATATCTGTAATATTCTAAAAAATAAGGAGAAAATTTGATTAAATGTGAAAGGTGTTACTGATTCAAACTAATGCGTGACTTTTGCGCCACCCTGTATATATATACACACACACACACACTATATTTACTACAGAGTGACATAGAAAGGTGTGAGAAAATGATCATATGTAAAAACAATCCTAGAAGTATTTCTTCTATCAATTCCAGGTGTTCACAGTGCTTTGAAACACGATGTGGTTATGGATTCAACAAAAGCTGATTATATCCTCATTGAAGCAGAAGCTGATCGTGTAGCAAGGCAGGCAGCAAACTCACTAAAGCAATCCAGGTCCGCAGCCAACAGAGCGCTGTCTGGGATTCCAACTTGGACAGGGAACAGCGGCGGAACCAACAAAAAGTAAGAAGAGTGACAATCGTTTTAATCAGCTTTTATCACAATAAATACACTTATAAAAATAATTTGTGATACCCTAAAAAACAATTCTAAATTTTAACCAGGATGCAATATGCGTATAATTAGGTGTAATCTTAAATATAAAGTAAAGTTACTTTTCCCCTATTTCATTGACCATTTTTGCTTTCGAATCAAATCCTGCATATCCTAATCTGTTTCGGCAGCCATCTAGGCCAATTCCTGATCCGCAATTTCAGAAAATATGCATTCATTTCATTCTCTTTCAAAATTCTTTTCTGGCTCAACAGCTTCTTCTGACATGGCTATCAATACAGGGTGTCAGAGCTATTTTCACTCTCACGCTAACATCTACTCTTACTGCCACTCATTTCACCGGGTATTGTTATTAATAGGTTCACTATTTCAACATAACACTGTTAGTATTTTCTTTTCCAATTAGCAGCTTTGTCATAATAAATATACTGACAAAGAAAAACTTGTGATTCACTAAAAAAAACGATACTAAATTTTAACCAGAATGCAATATGCATATGATTAGATATAATAGATGATATTTACGTCTTTTGAACTGTTCTCCTCATCTTGATTGTTTTTATTGTCACAACGTTTTGGACATTGAACTCTCCGGCCTTCTTCGGGTGCCTTTTGTTGTAGTCAGTCAGTAACCTAAACGTAAATACCCCCACTTGACTAACAATAAAATCCCACCCTTTCACTGTAGAGGTCTCTAGATGCCAGAATATTTTCTACTCTAATAGCTTCTTTTCTTAGGACCACTTGCATTTGGAATTCCCTCCCTGCAGAATATCAACATGCAGAAATTAAAATGTAATCACATTTTGCTGCCCAACTCTTCACCCACGTTGCCCCTTATGAATCTGGCCCCTATCACAGTAGCCACTTATGCTTTAGTGACAATATGCATCGTTTGGGGTGAACAAAAGTAAAAAATAAATAAAATAAAAACTTTCTGGGAATTTTGAACTGAACCCCTCTCTTTTTTTAAATTTAATAATGAGTCAACACTTATTAAGGCTGAAAACAACTCAAGGATGAGGGTTAATGAGATGGATAGATTGACGGTGGAATGATGATGAATACTATGAGAGGATTGAAAATAATGAATGGAATGAATAAAATTTGATGACTTATGAAGACAGTTTATAACAAGTGTTTATTCATATTAGATTTCAATATGACCATGTTGTAGCTCTCACAGTATTTACATGAACAGAATTTCTTTGCAAGAACTTCCTATCTGTGGAACACATTGCCACGAGGGTTCCCTGAGGGCTACAATATGGTCCTCTTCAAATCTAATGTCAATAAACACTTGTCAAAAACCGTCCTCATAAATCATTAACCCTTATGTTTGAGTAGCTCTTAACCTTGATACGTGGTGACTCATCAGTACAAATGTATAAACTAAAACTCTATTTAGACTTCCCTCCGACTCCCATGTCTTCTTTCTTTCTTCTTTCCCTCCTACTCTCACATCTTCTTTCTTTCTTCTTTCCCTCCTACTCTCACATCTTCTTTCTTTCTTCTTTCCCTCCTACTCTCACATCTTTCTTTCTTCTTTCCCTCCTACTCTCACATCTTCTTTCTTTCTTCTTTTCCTCCTACTTATAATGGGAAGATCTGACATAGTAAAAAACAGGAAGTTGGAAACAGAAATTGTTGCAGGTTTCGAAAGAGTCAATACATTCACCTACCTTGACAACACAATTGATCACAGTGACCGAACTAACGCATCTATAAGACAAGATATATTCGCCACTTGGAGAGTCTTTAGGTAGCGGGTGACAATTTTACAAAAGGCAGGGATCCTATCGTCTGCCAAAGTGGAAGTGTACAACACACATGTCCGACCTGTACGCTTGTATGGCTGCAAAATGTGGTTGACAATGAAACGTCAAAACGACATGATCTTGGTACATCGAATGGAGAAAATTGTCGGTTTCACAGTAAAGACTTCCATGAGAAATTGCATTGCGCAATGATATCTCAACTGGTACGGCCACATCACCCATCGTTGGTTATTCAAAACACTTCAAAGTGTGTCCTACACTAATGTCGATTGTCCAAATTATACTTAAGAGAAATTGTGTTGCACAACAATGTCTCAACTCGTATGGCCACATAATCCACCATCAGTCATCTAGAACTATCCAAAGTGTGTCTCATATCGATGTTGATGGCCCAAAGCCATGCTGTAGGTCACTTAAGATATGGAAGGGATCCGTTGATGACAACCTGATCCTAGCAGGTGGCACAAGCAAAATGGCAACAGACAGGAGAAGTTGTAAATTATTCATAAAGCGTCTAACCTCAGTATGAGACAAGAAGACAAAAAAATGAAAATAATGATTATCATAATAATAACTAGCACGGCCCATAGAAATTTAATGGTGCTTTCTAAATTATTTATTGTTAATAATAATATTCTTCTTGAAATAATAAATGTCTGTCAGGATCAATACTTTTAAAAAATGATTCTTTCTTCTTCCCTAAAAATACTTGTCATTGTCAGTTAAACATTTAAATAAATAAAACGAATATGTCTCTTCTTTATGCATTTATTCATTTAAAATTGTAGCAATTTAATTCTTTTTAAAACAATAAATGTTCTCTGTCTTCTTACCATAAAAATAATTGTCAGCTAAATATTCAAGTCTGTAAAACGAATGTAACTTTTTAAAATGTATTCATTTAAAATTGTACTGTTTTAGTGAACAGGAAAATATAATTTGATTTGGGAACAATTCATTTTAAAATAGGTAAAGTTGGAATTGTTTAATTTATCAATATCAGATTAATTACCAAACACCATCTTTGCTGATTGGAGGATCTCATTTTTTTTAATGTCCGTGAAAGGTGATAACATACATACGAACATGAAATGCCTTAGTGTATCATTATATAGATAATTAATATAAATAATAGTAATTTTCTGTATTTATGAGATGAGGCATTTTCATTATGGATTTCAGTGTTCGGACTGACTTCTTCATCTTGGCTGCCATGCTCACAACGTTTCGGTCGTTCTGCCCTCTGACCTTCATCAGGTGTCCTGTATCGAACTCGGGAACCGTCTGTCTGGACTCTTGAACCCAATCCCTTTATTGTCACGCGGATACCACACTCGGATTCCATTTTTGGGGCTTTGGGACACACTCGTTAATTCTCTGTTGCTTTCAGCTACTGCTGCTGTCGCTGAATGTTACTTTCACTGCCTTCGCCCAGGATTGAACTTAGCACCTCCAGATAACTTGCAACTTTCGAACCAACAGCTTAGACCTCATGTGCCGAAACGTTGTGAGCATGGCAGCCAAGATGAGGAAGTCAGTCCGCACACTGAAATCCATAATATAAATAATGTTCTTTGAAATGTTCTGCTATCATCAATTAAAACTGCAAATTATTATCATTTTACATTTCTTTATATTTTGTTGATGCAATTAAAGAATTGTATTTCTTTTTTCATTCTGTAGACCAAGATTTGGCCAGAAAAAGAATTCACTGCTTGTATCCAGTAATAACAAACCTTCAGCAACAGTATCGACTCCACCAAGTGTAAGTAATAATTTGCAATTTACTTTTCTTTTTTTTACTAAAGAGTCGCCACTTATCAAGGCCGAAAGGCCACTCGAGGATAAAGATTAATGAGTTTGTCAGGTGGACAGTGAAACAACACCGTGATGATTGGTGACGATGGTTGAAATTGGGCAGAATTTTATTATTTAATAGGACGGCTTAACAAGAATTTGTTTACATTGGACTTGATAATGAGTATGTTTTTAGTCAGCTGGAAAGCAGCCCCGCTGTATTGTGTTTCACAGGCGGGTAGTTTTAGGAAAGAAAATCTGCTCATGGAAACTCTGTTTAATTTTAGATACACAGAGGGAGAAAGGAAAATTATTGACAGTGGTAGTAACTAGACGAGTTAGATTGGAGCTCAGTCGAACACCTACCATGAAAATAACGATAGAGCAGAGAAAGATGAGCAACATCTCTTCTGTCAGAAAGTGGATGTAGGGAAGAGAATAAAACAGCCCCAAGTAGATTTTTGCTATCTTTTTTTAAAAGAGTCTTTGGTACAACATGAAACTGTATCCAAAGATATTTAATAATAACTCAGAAGATCGACATGCAAATATAAATGAGTTTATTGCTAGAATTGAACAATTCAATAGGATGTTACAAGTTGCATAACTGGCTTATAATGTATACAAGGAACGGACCAGCTATACTTGTACTACTATCATACTCGAGGTTAGCATCGTCATTGTTGATATGCTACTCAGGATAATTCATCATATACGGAATGGGGTGTCAGTATTTCTCTACAAGAAATGTTAATAAAGCTCTTCATTTTTGTAATGGAAAGCCTTGCAGACGTCATGCAGAATAGCAGACTGCGTTGGTTGGGGCATGTTGAGCGCAGCAATGGCTGGGTTACTAAAGTCTGACAGTTGAACGTACCAGCAGAGAAGACCACCTCTGGCAGACCCAAGTTGTCTTGGGAGGACGTATGGATTCCGTCGGGCCCCACCAAAGACAAGAATGGAGGGAGAGACTTAGATCGGGACTGGACAATCAGGCCCCACCCTCATCAGAGGATTAATTGTGGCCTGATTCAACAAATAAACCAGTTGATGATGATTATCCAAAGGTATCTAATAATAACTCAAATAGCCAACATACAAATCTAAACTGGTTTATTGGTGTAAATGAACAATGTAATAGGTAGTTACACGTTGGGTAACTGGTTTGTAATGTATACGGAAGAATAGCCTGGCTATAGTCATACTACTGTTGTACTCTTCGAGACTAGCAGCGTTGATGATATGCTACTCAGCCTAGTTCATTGTATAATTAAGGGGGTGCCAGTATTCTCTGCAACAGGTGGTATATACACAAAATTAAATCTATATCATAAAGAGGAGGGTTTCCCTGCTCAGTTTGTTGAAAGGGGGTTGGGAGCAACTCAATCTTTTGTGTTACTTGTAAGCATTTAGTAGACAAGTACAGTGGAATTACAGGTAGTTTGAGAGATGATAACCAGTTTATGTGCAAGAAGTGTAAGACAATGGAGGTGGATGAGAACTCAGATATGGAGAAAATATACTGGGCGAGGCTATTGGGGTTGTTGAGAAGTTTAGATACCTTGGTGATACCATTGGAACACAGGAAGGAGCAGGTGCTAGTGTGATTGTAAGAGTCAGTGGTGAAGTCAGCAGAGTTTTACCTTTGTCAACCAAGAGAAGAGTCTATCAGACATGTGATGATGCATGGAAGTGGAACCTGGGCAATGAGGATTGAGGACAGGCATTGGCTCGAGAAAAATGATATGGATGTGTAATATCAGTCATAAAGACAGACTTAGTTTTGATGACCTCAGAAGATTAAATCTGAACAGTATAGGGAGATGTATGCAGAACAGGAGACTTTGATGTTATAGTCACGTTGAAAGAATGGGTGAGAGTTCTTGGGTTAATAGATGTAGAACAGTTGAGGTAGCAGGAAAATATGCGAGGAATTGATAAGGATGGACTTAAGAAAAAGGGGGATAAATAAAGATGGCCACAGATAGATTACTTTGAAAATCAATTTTTTAGAAACGTCTAACGCATAACAGCATCTTAAATGAACGTTTAACTGAAGAAGAAGATATTACAAATTTTGAAATAGCTATTTAACAGTTAAAATATTGAATATTGAGCTTTATTTTGTTTGGGAAATTGATGCTCTTCTGCACAATTATTTAATAATAAATATTGTTAATTATTATCCGCAGACATATATGTTTCATCATTATGGAATCCTCAGTGTGGATATAATTGCTCTGCCAGTCGCATGATTCGAATCCTGAACCCAAGTCACCTTTAACTCAAATCTAAACATCCTAACCGTTGCGGGCATCATCACAACTATGCAGATTGAACAGAAATAAAGTCTATTATGTATTATCAAGCGAACATATAGTAAGCCTGCAGTACAGTATTCAACAAATCTAATTGGACAGAACTCACATTTTAGCATTAAATTCAGAGGCCTATTATTACTTCTCTTCAAGGGCCCAGCCGAAAAGGGGGCTATAAAACAATTATTTAATAATAAATATTGTTTAATATTATCCACAGACCTACACACATATTGGTCTTTATTATAGAGTGGAGGATACACATTTGTATCTACTACAGTTTCAAGTTATTATGTACCTGTCCTGGGACAGGTATTACAACTAGTATATAATTAAATCCACATTTGTACTTTGTATTATATTATTTTTAATATTCCTTATATTTGTTTTTTTCTTTTCTTTTTTCCTAGACTCCTTCTAAAAGCACAAAAGCTTTTGACGGTCACATGTCTGGCAACCAGTGTCTGAACGACGCGACCAAAACCCCCGCAATGGTACCCATTTCATCAAAAGAACTGCTAAGCCGTATGCGGAACAGAAAAGTCAATAGTGATCCAAACCAGGATACAGACTTTGTGGAACCAGATAACATTGAATTCATCTCTGAAATCCGTAACTTTATCGCCTTCCAGTGCTCAATTGATGGTCAGGCGACGACTGAAGAACTGCTTACTGAGTTCAAGGCGCGAATACCTGCTGATGAGTCGGCCAAATTTAAATCGATGCTAAAAGAAATCTGCAGTTTTATAAGAAGAGACGGAATTGGTATCTGGCGACTTAAAGGAGATTACAGATGATTTGTACATCAACAAAGCAATTTATTTATTTGTTATATTGTATAATTGTAAATAAGTCTAATTAAGACTAGATAAGGGAGTGTGTGATTGGCGAAATGGATACTGTGTAAGACTATGGGATTGGCTATGCTACATTCAGATCGATTCAGATTGATTTGCAGTAACACAGACAGACATAGAGTGATCAGATATACTCACCTCAATGTAAGTAATACAAAATTGAAAGCTGAATATATGTGGGTTATCAGACTAATGGATGCCGCCATGAACTATGGAATTGGCTATTCCCAGTTCAAATCCTATCGGATCTATTGTGTTCAAATTATGCACTAATTCTTTTGAGAAAGGCATGAACTCACAATTTTTCCATCCAGCTATGGGTAAAATAGCAAATTGCGTTCAATCAACGCTACCTAATGAGCTGTTTACAATTGGCATTGTGTTTCGCCATTAAATAATCGTAAAAGAGTTGATGTGTCATTCAAACAGATAAACCAATGTTTTTCTTTCGTAACTGGTTTGAATGGTTACAATATTGGCGCTGTCAAAAATATTGTTTTTCTTTGGTTAAGGAACAAACAAGCACAATAATACTTGATTATAAACCTACTGGCCATTTGTCACAATGGACCGAGAGACCAGGGTTAAATCTTTAGTCGAGTCATATCAAAGACTTAAAAAATGGTACTTGATGCCCCCTTGCTAAACAGTCAGCATTATATAGTGAGGAACAAGGCTAAGTGAAGTAATCATAGGAAGGAGTGGCGTCCTCCCCTCCACCTTAATGTAGTAGTTAATGAAAATGGAGCCTTCAGGTTGCCCTTGACTATGGTCAACCACTATACTTTTTTTTTTTAATAAATTCAAGCCAGAAATTACTTTTTTAATTACTTTACTACTTTATTGCAAATGATCTTCGCACACTTTCTGGATACCCAGTTCAGTTTTTTGTCATTGTTTCCACCATTAGTAAAAGAATATCTACATCGTTACAGATATGATCAGTCCAGTGTTTTTGAAGCCTACCCCAAGGTCTTTCTTAAATGCTCAGTATAATTGCTTTTGGAACAAAGTCTATTCTTTAGTGTTCACATTCGCTTTTGAATTTTTCATGATCACAGTGACAGCCATTTTTTTAATTAATAATCATGTGCAAAAAATATTATGAAACTATGTATACTTCGTAATCTTCGAGAAATTAAAGTGATTTTCAAGCCTTGAAATTGGCGGATGGAAAGTAATTTCTGACTAGAATTAAAATCTAATAGTGAAAGTCTAGTATTATGGTTCATTTGTGCTCCTAAACCAAAGAAAAATGATATTGTTCACGCGAGCCACTATTGTATCGATGAACCAGAAAACGAATGATACAATATTGCAATGAAATTTCATCTTCATATTTCATACCAACATGAGTTATATTATGTTTTTTTTATACAAACTTTTACGTAATAAACGTTGGAAGTTATTTCCGACAATATATTATGTATCTCACTGCCTTTTTTGTTGACACTCTGTAATACAATTAAATAAACAGTCAATTTGGATCACAGGGCTGGGAATAAACAAAGAAAACCACAAACTGTAAAATAAGATTCGTACATGATTCTAATAGTCAGAGAAAGTTAAATTTGTACAAATAATGTTCAGGCTTTGCGATCAATTTTTGTTTGTTTTTACTAACAAGACAAGTTCATCTGTAATCAACGTCTGTTATCGTTTTTGCTGCGTGATGTGAACTTCTTGCTCTTTCAAGGGTCAGCCCCAGACTCATGTATATACGGCATAATCACGTTGATACACTAGTTCCCGTTAGATCACCAAAGTTAAGCGACGTTGAGCCTGGCCAGTAGTACTAAATGGGTGGCCATTTGGGAATACCAGGTGTTTTATATGGTCTATGGAGGACATGGGCCACCAGGTTCTATCATAGATGGATCGATGTTTAGATCAGCAAATGTCCACAGAGCATAATCTAGGCACAGGAAAGGAGCAAGCATGTCTTCCTATAAGACTTCCGCAACAATGTTGAAGAACTCCATGTCTGCATTAGGAGGTCCGAACATTGAGTGAGGGTTGTTATACAGCATCATGATAGCTGATGTTGACTCTTGCGGGATCCCATATACTACCAGGAACTCTTTGAGTTTGCCACAATGGATGGAATTAAAGGCTTTGGAGAAATCGATAAATACAGGTACAGCTTTGAGGTTTGGGTTTTTTAAACCCTCAATTATACGGCAGATGGTTAGAATTTGTCCAACTGTTTATCTGTTTTGTCTGAAACTGTTTTATTTTTTACAAAGAATTTTGTCCAGCTCAAGGGGAAAGCGATTCAAAAAAAGCAGGTTGTAGATTTTGGAGACTATTATGGTGAGTGTTATTCTGTGATAGTTTGTTGTTTGCCCTTCTTTAATTTTTACTATTGGAGTAAATCATTATCTCCTTGAATTTGCGCCAAGCAGCGAATACGGTTGACATGTTATATAGTAAATATTGAAATTTATTTCCAACAATCTCATTTTTCTCTTTGTGATTTTCTTTGTTTACTCCCAGCCCCATGGACTAAACTGTTTATTTTACGGGTATTATTCATGAAGACAAAGTATCAACAAAAAAAGCAGTGAGATACATAACAAACATTTGATATTTGTACAAAATATTTCATATCAATATGAGTCCTATGATGAATGTTATAACACTTACATTAATCATGTCACATTTGGAAGTCAAATTACATATTATTTGAGCCACAAAGATTTATCATACGGTATTTGAATGTTAAATTGTTTCAAGCAATGATTTTTTATTTATTTGATAACTTTTTGTTAATTTTACATGACAAAAAAGAATTGCCTTGCATCATCTTTTTTATGATGTTGTATCAAGATTTTTAAATTATGCAAAAAAGTGAAAAAAATATGCATAACTTATTTGTTATTTTCAATAAATCAAACAAATAAAAATGTAATTTAAAAATAAAAAACCTGCATTTAATTTTTTTTTACTGTGTGTGTGATTGGTTTAATGGATACCGTCGAAGACTATTAAATCCTGTTGTTCAGCAGTTTTGCTACTGCTTGTGGGCTCCATTTAGCTGGTAAACTGGAAATAGTTACTTTTTTTAAAAATCATAACGGTTTTGATTATAGCACTCAGTATATAGTGGTCTTGGTGCATGGGATAAACTGGTGTTGGTTCTAGTGTGATTGCAAGAGTTAGGAGTGGAGAGTGGATGGAGTAAGCTCAGGAAACTTCTACCATTGCTAACCAGCAGAGTGTTACCACTGTTGAATAAAGGAAGAGTCTATCAGGCATGTGTATGCACTTTGATGATGTATGGATGTGAAACCTGGACAGTGAAGGTTGAGGACATGTGTTTCATGGAGAGAAGTGATATGATAACGAGAATTTTACGATGGATGTGCAATGTAAGTTTTAAAGACAGGCTTAGATCTGATGACCTCGGTACTCCACACTTTCGTGACATCCCCGAAATTGGTCATTCCTGGTTTTCGTTGGTCACTCAGTACCTGTTTGAGGAAAAGGTTGCTGTTCTGATGAAGACCGTCGGTGTTGAAAGATCTTTCAATTACTCCTCTTGCCACATGATTAGATCAAGAGGGTAATCGTCTGGCGCTGGTCTTCAAAGTTTGTACCTCTAAGGGGTGATGGCAATTTCAAGCAAAAAGAAATAAACGACAAATTCGGATGTGTGTTTTTGTATGAAAAATAATTATTAGAGTAAAATGTATAGGACTATGTTTGCTTAAAAACTTCTAACTTTTAACTTCTAATGTCTGTGTTTTGGACCGGCAATATTATGAAGTTCTGGGCGATTTCAACCCTAAGTCCAGAGTTCGTCTCTGAACGACGTGGGTTCGATGGGCGAGCAAAGTGGGGTCCTTCAGCGTCAGTTACATTTTCCTTATGTTGAGAATTGGGTGTTTTGAGACTGGGCGTGACTTTGCCCCTGCCTCCAACAGAATCCGATTAAACAACAAAAAAAAATATTCTCATTATCATTTCTTTCCATATTGAGAAATTCTTATACACTTTTCTAACTCAGGAATGGTCAATTGTAGGTGTATCCTGCCTCCTCTTTCTCTCCTGTCTATCTGGTTTGATCTCTCACCTCAGCAGAAGGGAGAGGACTCCTCCCTCCTCGAAGCTTATTCATAAAAGAAAACTTCCTCTTCTTCATCTGTTTCCATCTCCCACTGTTACACCAGTGAGGGAGGAGATTCCTCCCCCTCCTCGAAACTTATTCATAGAAGAGAAAAATCTATTCATCATTTCTGGACGCATGTCATCTCAACCTACGTCCATTCAATGCCAAGTCTGTTATCAGCTTGATGTCTACAGCTGTGACACAGTAACCACATGGTCTCTTTCCTATCTAAATTCTCTCGACAGAGAAAATAACATTCTCATTCTTATCGACCATTTCGTGTTTTCTCTTCTCGTCAAAAAACATTTTTCAATTCTATTGGCATTAACGACTTAAGAAAACATTTCGTTTTTATGTTATTTCTGTCCATCCGAAAATATTTTACCGAGTCGCCACTCGACCACCTAACATATGCGACACATGAAAGTCAGGTGGCCTTGTGACTGTTGTCATTGCATTATTGGCGACTTTTAATCTCCTCAAAATGTCAATAAGAGAAAATCATCTATATCTCCACCATAGGTTATCTCCCAATTCCCAAGGGAGTAAATGATTCTTTTCTTTCCGATTGGAGTTCGGTTTCTTCTCTAGTTAATAACAAAAAAATAATTTGGATTTCCCCAAAAGCAGAAACAAGGTCCCAAGTTCGAATCAACCCTAACCTAACCTGTCACAAGAAGAAGATTAAATCTGGGCAGTATAGGGAGATGTGTGCAGGACAGGATACTTTTTTGTCTGGTCACATCGAAAATAATGGATGAGAGTTCTTTGCTTAGTAGATGTAGAACAGTTTAGGTAGCAGAAAAACATGGGAGGAAGTGATAAGGATGGACTTAAGTAAATGAGAGATAAAGACCTGGCCAGAAATGGGTTAGTTTGGAAGTCAATTTTTTAAAGCTGGCCAACATATGCCAGCATATAAAACGGATGTTAAATCGAATATAATGATGATTTGTGTCAGTGGAAAGATGCTAATATTCTTTGGTATAGTTTTTCTTCTCTTTATGAACATGTCAGGATCTTACATATTTCTCTAAATAGAGTTTGAAAAAAAGAAGGATAAATATAGTTCACGTGTGTGTGTCTTGAATTTTTCCAGTTTCTCTCAGTCCTTTTTCCAAGTTTTTTAGGACTGTTCCTATTATTATTATTATTATTATTATTATTATTATTATTATTATTATTATTATTATTATTAATAATAATAATAATAATTTCATTCTTGGTGGTGGTATTGACCACTGCCATAAAGTTTTTATAGCGAGGCAAAATATTTGTAGCCTTAATGTATTTTTAGTTAAACAAATGCGAGTAAGTATAAATTACAAAGGAAGGCAATGTGTATGCATGAAGTTTAGAGGAGAAGAGAACACTCACGGGATTCATACGTGTATCAAACGTTAGTATTTGTTAAAAATGAAGAAACACATCGTTTATGGTAAAGAAGAATTCTTGAATTATAAAAACTTATCTGCCATGTGTTTTGTTCTAAATTACATTTTAAGATAATTGTATGTTTAAGAAAAGATCGACTTTTTTTTATTTCTCGGGAGAAAATGATGTAAAAATTAAATGTTATGGTTTTCTTAAGTAGTGATGAAGCTTGTTTAATTTTGTGGAAATTGTCTATTTTGACACAAAATTATGTTCTGAGTTGTCAATGACGATGTTTGTTTTAATGGAATCTCCAGGCATAAATTTTATTTTCAATTTTGTTTTAAATTTCTGAATGCAAATAAATGATTAATGCCTATGTTGTAGAAAGTAAGTGTGCACTTTGCAAAAGAAAAAAAATTGTTTTAATACCCAGAAAATGTAGATGCTATTTTCAATGTTCATGTGTAACAAACGGTGAATCTCTGTAAGTTTAAATTGCTTAAAGAGTTATAAGACCTGATAGAATATGAAAGCGATTGGAATTTCATTTTTTTCTGGTAAATGACAATGAGTGATAATTGTCAAACATGACTATCTAGTCAGAAGTTTTTAGGGTTTTTCATCCCTAACCCCCCACTCCTAAGTTGAAAAGATTAAGGACCTGTATGCTAAGTGCATAGCAGGTAAATTGGATAATCAGTTTTTAAAGAAAGGAAAACACAACCGATTTTTAATTAGTATACTTCAAGGAAAGAAGATGGCTGAAAGGGAATTAAAAGTTTGATTTGTAAACAATATGCATTTGCAGGGTTTTGCTTGTTTGAAGGCCCTTGTAACATGAGACAGTCAATCTGTTGTAGCATCAGTTTCAAGTAGAAGTCCTAACTTTTCCCAAGCTGGTAACATCTATTCAGGTCAGATGTCATAGTAGGAGCGGCTTTCCGCTAACCGTCTAGGGTTCAGGCGAGAAAGCAGTTTATTATGCATGTCAAAAGGCACTTGATCGCTAGGTCGAGGCTAAGAGTTTGTCGCAAGCAAAAAAAAAGATGCCAAATTCTTGGATTTGGTGTTCATATAAAGAAATGGCTCATATGAATTCTATGTGAGCCTTAATTTCAGCCCATTTAATTTCAATAATGAAAATGGACAAAGTTATCGTATTTACTTTTAATTAATGTGGTAAGCAGCATCCTTCTAAACAGATATGTATGGGAAATAGCAGCAGCAGCATATGTTGTTTTTAAATATCGACACTTGACTGGGCAAAAGATCAAATTAGCAGTTTCAGCGCTTCTTTACTTTCACAATGACATGAAAATATTTAAAGAAATGTATAAACTTTGTTATGTACTTACGTGTTAGATGAAAATAAAATTGTACCGAAAAAAATTACGCAAATTATTTCAGTATTTATTAAATTATAAGAAAAAGAAACCGATTTTATGTATCGGTAGACATTTTGTAACCAGTTCAGCTGACTGATTAGGCAAGGGAGATAACTTGGCGACCCATGATAAAATCTAACGATTTAATAATTGCTGGATGCATTTGCGTAATTTTTGGTATACAGCCTTCTTTTCAACTACCACATAAGTGCATAACAGTTTATAAATTTCTTTATCTATTTTTCTTAAGAGAGGCCTAACATGTTATTGTGAAAATAAAGAAGCATTGCAGTCTCTTCAAAGAATCAGAGCACAAGAAATATTCACTTCCAAATATTTGCACGTAATATAAAAACTACAAACACATAGCCTTTCCTTTCTTTTCCGGATTTCTTTCACGTGAGAACAGCTCTCGCAAAATAGCTTTGGGCCCCCTGGACCGAGGGCATACTGACAGACGCAACAAGAGACATTCACGAACTACTATAAATCCGAAAATGTTGTTTTTAAACTATAGTATTCCAGAGAATTTTTTTTAAATTCAGTAATAACAAATCTAGGCGTGGTTAGGTGGGGGAGACGGGGGGGGGGGGATAGGCTTTGCATTGTACATGTTCACCTCTTCTTTTTTTATCTTACATAAAACAAATAAACAGAAATTTTCAGTAGAATATATTTTAAGCTTGCACATTTTAATTGTAGAATGAAAAAAAACATGCAAACAGAAAGTAAATAAGGACTTAAATAAACAACAAAGGGGAGGGTTGTAATGCTGCATAGTAGATTGTCGACAGAAACAGCTGTTCGTCTCTCTCGTTAATATATAGTAATTGGCTCATTGTATAGCTGTAAACATGCACTTATTGGCATGTTTAGTGGGTTGCATGTTAGCAAAAGAAGAAAATAAGCATGAGTTATTTCCCTTCACCTCTGCAAAATATCTAAATCGTTTTACATTTCTCCGTATACAGGTCAGTCATTTTTTCAGTTATCGATTTATCTACCTATCTGCTATATACATATATATTTATTTTGCGTTAGTTTCTTCCTGAAGATACTACAGATAAGAAAAAATTTTAAGTCGATACTTTTTTCCGTGGTTCATTATGATTAAAAAGAAATGAGGTAAGCAAGATTTTTTCCAAAGAGTAGCTTTTCTTGGAAGCATTTAACATTTCCATGTATTAAAGGATTGTAAGTTTTGGAAACAATTTAGATGCAATAATTTTATAAATAGAGATTAAAACAATAATGTAACCTCCAAAATAATAGAACCTTGTTACTTGTTTTAAATGGAAGTTGCGATTTTGTTTGAAGGGAGAATTCTTGACACTGACCGGTGTCGCAATCAAGACACAACTTTGAACCTACACAATGAGTGGACGATTACAGCCTGTACAGTGAACACACACAGAGCATGTTCAGATAGCACCGACCTCCTCATCAGCAGTGGTGACAGTAACAGTCGTAGAGATGTTGATCTTCTTTTTCTTTCGTCTTTTTATGGCTGGAATTCTAGAAGCAATTAAAAAAAAAAAACAAATAGCTCCATTATTTGCTCTGAGATTTGATTTACTTTTTACAGTGATTTTCAGCAAGTAAATCAAGATGACCTGCATGTTCCACTTTCAACCCTCGAAAGGGTAGAGGGGGGGGGGGCAAAACCCGTGTCCGTTCACTTTGACATTTAATTCCCAGAGGCAAAAAAACTCTCTCACTTTTCTGACACATACTTTATCTCATAACGTAACTACCCGTACCAAACTCTAAACTTTTAACTTATTGTGGAATTTTCCACTCTCTATTTAATTCTAACCTAATGTGGAAATTTTCGATTTTAACCTTATTTTTATATGCCGGCATGTAAATATTGCTACAGTAATATTATTTTTTTTTTAACTTTAAATCTTGTTAAGAGTGTTTGTGTACATATTTTTAACTACACTATTTAAAAAAATGTCCTTGATAACATTATATAAATAAAATAAAATTAAAGCGGAATCGAAAATATCATGAAAACACATTATTGTATTCTATTAATAGAACATATTTTTGTATAAATTCTTCAAATTTTGTTCAAAATTTATTTTTTTCATAAAATAAATCTCTGAAGGGAGCCAGGAGAATAGGAATATTTATTTGACCCAGACAATGGCAGCAGTGAGCTTCACGATAAATGAGACATCGAAGTTTATGCTGTGCTATTTGCTGTTTGGATCAAGAGAGCACAAAAGCGAAGAAATACAAAAGTGAATGAGAATCGACAGGAGGTTGACCTATAAGTGTATTATAAACTAAAGTAAGTGGTAAGTTGGCTCAAAGGTGGACTCTGTTCTATTGGATCGTTGAGCAGACTGGTCCGGTGTCATTCAGTAATTTGGGATCAGGTGTCAGGAAAAGTTAAGCGAGTGTACGCTGGTTACTTGAAGTTTGCCGATTTAGAGGACTAGGAGGAACCTAAATAGCCAGGTAAAAGGAGAAGACCAAGAAGAAATAGAGATGAGTAATGGACCCGTGAGAGTCTTGATGCACCCTGTGATGCCTGCTAAATTAGGGAGGACAAAAAAGATGTCCGCAGATAATCAACAAAAAGAGCCAGAAAGAACCTTGGAGCTGACTGAAGAGGAGTCAAGCGAGTAGGAGGCTGAGACAGGAGAAGGCAACTCCGGTGAGGAAGGAACTGCTATTACGATTTCAAGTGAAAGAAGCCAAGCAGTCTGGTCCTCAAGGAAACTAAAAACTGTAGAATAGAACAATGAAGAAAAATTGCCAGGTGGAATTCTTGACAAATGGCTCAAACAAAGTTCATGCTCATGACGGAAAATGAAGCAACGAAGTGAGAGACACCTGCATGTCTGTAAATTCAGTCTATATGACAGGTAGCCACGAGTTATGTGTGCTTGACCTGTTCAAAAAGGACAAGGCTGGGATGAAAGGAAATTGTCAGGTGGAAGTCCTGACCAATTTTGTATTGTCATTGGCAGTGAGTGTCACAGATGGAATCTGGGCGGAGGCCGTCTAGAGAGGGATAGAACTGCCATAAGTGTGTGAGGAGAGGCCCACAAAGTTGATAAGAGTAATGCCCCCATTGTTAATGGGGTCACGATTTCTGTTCCTTCTTACTATCAGGCTCATGAGAGGTTCGAGGCAAAGGAGTTCTTGCAAGGGAAAAATGAGAGTTGTTGGATCAAACTGCGGGAACCATTAATTACATTATTTCCTTGTGTCACATAATCGTTGCTGGACGAGTAAGGTAGACCCTAGGATAGTCTGGCCGGTGGTCTCCATGATGATAGTGGCAATAATGGTACTTTCGTCAGTATTTGTGCTGAAAGGATTAGGCAGACCGTAGCTAAACCTAGAACCTTGACGGACGTTTGCCAGAGTGAGAAGGGAGGTCTATTCAGTAACATGCACAGAGGTGAGTCTGGCACGAAAGAACTGGAATCTGTGCATGGGATGTCCATGGAACTTTTAGGTTAGGGGCGAGGTGAAAAGCCCACCTGAGAGGGAGAAACTAAGCAAAGTCATTGAGGCCACTATGATCCAGGATTGATCAAGAACTGATTTTTGGACACAGAGTGAAGGGTCAGAGGATGGTAAAAGTAATTAGTAAGGAGCGTTGCAAGTCCCCCCCACACACACACACACACTTTTGTAGCAGAATGAACTCTCTATTGCATCTTTGTCACTATTCCTCTGACAACCTGAAATGAGAATGAGAGATGTTGACCATGAGAAACTGAAAAAGAACTTACATTTAATTGTTTTTGTAATATTGTATATCATTAACTAATTTGTTTTTATATTTTGTTTTTTTTTCTGCGTT